>VWZV01007377.1:979495-1154273 GCA_013397155.1 Irena cyanogastra
CGCCCCCGCAGGGCGCTGTCCATTGTGCTGCGGGGGCGCGGGCAGGCCCCGCCCCCCGCACGTGCGGCCCCTCCGCGCCCCCCGCCGCCATCTCGCTGAGGCGGGGGGGGGTCCCGGCCGTGAGGGAGGCGATTGAAGGGGGGCACCTAACGCTGCCCTCTGGCAGTGGGAAGCCGTTCCCCCTTGGCCTGTCCCTCCATCCCCTGTCCCAAGTCCCTCTCCAGCTCTCCTGGAGCCCCTTTAGGCACTGGAAGGAACTCTTAAAGTCTCCGCGGAGCCTTCTCCAGGTGAACACCTCCAGCTCTCTCAGGCTGTCCCCACAGCAGAGCTGTTCCATCCTTCTGATCATCTTGCTGCCTCCTCTGGACTCGCTCCAGCAGCTCCGTGTCCTTCCTGTGCTGGGGGCTCCAGACCCCGGCACGTCTCCAGGTGGGGTCTCGTGGGCAGAAAAGGAGAATAACGAGGGGTGTGTGTGGACATGGGCTCACCCCATCCCACGGAGGGGTCACAACAACAACCCTGCCAGAGCTCAAGGAGTGCTTGGACAGTGCTCTCAGATACAGGGTGGGATTGTTGGAGTGTCCTGTGCAGGTCAGGAGTTGGACCTGATGATCCTGATGGGACCCTTTCAGTTCAGGATATTCCATGTTTCTATGATTCTCCCCAAACTGGCACCTGCCCCTGAGGAGAAGGAACCTTCTTGGGTCAGGGCTGGAGGAGGCAGAGCCACAGCTCCCAAACACAGTCTAATCCTGCTTATCCCAGGGTAAATCAGAGCAAAGGGACCTGCTCACCTCAGCCCTTTACTCTGTCACTGCACTGTATTGTTTGATTTATTACACACCTGTGAGCCCACACCTTGAGCAAATATTCTCCAAGCTGTACTCTCTAATGAGGTACAAGGGGATCACCCAAACAGGGGACACTGAGAAGGACCCTGGAGGCATCCTCACCTCTCAGCTTCCTCCTCCCACCCCAGCTCTGAAAACCTGTGCTGTGTTTGGTGAATCTTGGGGAGCTTTGCAGCTAAGGGTGAGTGGCCCCAGTTTGTCAGGCCATGTGCTGGGGAGTTGTCACCTTTCAGTGGCAGTCCTCGGGGCCGTGGCTCTGTGGAGGAAATCATGCCAACACTGCCCAACTCTGCGGTGTCAAAGAGTGGCTGAGCAGCTGGTCCTGGGGCAGGAGGGGCGTGTGGCACCAGGAGTGGTGGAGGAGAGGGATGTAAGAGACCAGCTGGGGAATGTTTTGTACCTTCAGAGCCTCCTTTCAGGTTCTCCCTGAGGACCACTAGCCCCTTTGCCTGCTGGTATTAGAGTAACATTACATTTACTGCTGCTTTCTTTTCCTGCCTCCTTATCACTTCCAGCTGTGGAGTGTCCCCTTATCTGGGCAGGCATTTCAGGAAGCTGCAGTGCTATTTCTGATCAGCAATATTTCCTGAAATGTTCTGCTATCTCAGACTGAGGAGACCAGCCTGACACTGCTTAAAAACAACCAACCCCCAGACCATCAAGTGTCAGAGCTCTCAAGGCTGCAACCCGTGGAGTCAGAGCACTTTACTAAAGACCTTTGAAGCACAACTTGGCATCAAAAGCCACAAGGCCTGCAACAGCTACTTTATAATATATATATTATACGGCTACTTTATATTATATATATTATAAATATATATTGAGAATAAAACCAAAATGTATTTATTTATAAATAAATATTCTGAATTTCCCATCACAATGCAACTTTCTTTTTTAAAGAAATGGTATGTTTCTCCTGTTCCTCATTTACTGCTAAATTTCCTCAGAGAAAACAGAAGAAAAAATAAAGCACTATTTCCATCTTCTTGCTACAGAATTTACACCAGCCTGTAACTACTTGGTGCCCTAATTGTGGTGATTTCCCTTTTGTTCGGGTCATAAAAGCTGGATGAGATTTTGGTGAGTCCAACCCATCCTTTTCTCTGCTGTGCAGCCCTGATAATAATTCCTATTTTCCAATACTTGTTTTCTCCTGCTGCCAGAAGGTCACCTTGGCATTTTCCAGAGTCAGTGGGCTGCCTTTTCCCCTGACACAGGGCCAACTCTCCAGGGCATTCCCAAGGGCCCTGACTGTCCTTCCACCTACCAGGACTGGGTGTTTGCCTCAAGGGCTGGCACTGACCCTCAGTTTTTTCTCATGGGAGCTCCTCAGAAAGAAGTTCTCACCCCTCAGCAGCCCAGCCCAGGAACTCCTGCAGTTAGAAAGAAGAATGTCTTCCAGGAAGGACATCTGGTCTGGAGATATCATTCAGCCTCCACCTCCCCCATTACAAGGGCATTTCACTTCAAATTCTGCTTTTGTCTCAACTTCTATGCCTCATCTGGTGGCTTAAATTAAAAAAACTCAACAGCAATTCAAGTGTATTGGCACGTCACATGCAGGAAAAGGCCTGTAGAGACTGTTCATGGTATTGTTATTCCTATTTACCTTATTATGAAAGCAGCTGAAAGAAGTTGCAAAGGAGCTTTGTGGCAAAGCTGCAGTCAGCAAGGCCAGAAAATTCAGTGGTTTGTCATGGAGGTGCTGGGATAACTCGGCCCACAGCATGGGAAGGATTGCCCTCGACCCCTGAGGGAAAGGGAAAAGGAAAGGAACAGGCAGCTTCACACCTCCAGCCCAGCCCTTTCTGCAGTGTCACTCTGAGGAGCTGCTGTCCAGCCCTCTGCCACACGTGTTCAACAACCCTTAGAAAATCAGCACTGTTCACCTGCCTTTCAGAGCCCCATTTAAAGCAGCATGGATGTGTATTCCACTCTCTAACCTGGGCTTCAGTCCAGGTGTCACAGGGGAGTTGAGAGGAAGAAGAGGCTCCACACACAGCCTCCAGTGCTGGGATAGGCACACCAGCCTACTCCACTGCACTGTTCTGGGCTGGAGCTCACCTCTGCTACCTCCACACCTCTGTAGAGACACCTTTTAAGTACTTCATCTCCCTGTGTTTCTCCAGAGCTCAGCAAGATCTGGATCTGCTGTTCTGAGAGTCTGGAAAAGTTGAAATATTGAGGCTTTCTTCACTGAAAACAGACCAGCAGTACTCAACCCCACAGCACTCACAGACCCCCTTATGCCAGGTTTCCCCCACATCCCATGGACCCCTTTGGGCTTTTCCTTCCCCATGCCACTCTCAGTCCTGTTTGGTTTTTGGTGCAAAACTGAGATGAAATGTGCTGCCCAAGGTCACCCAGCGAGATGGCAGAGATGACTGGCAGGGGTGAAACTGGAGACCAGCAGACCGAGACTGGGTTCCTTTCCCCGTGGGACTGCAGATGAACAGTGTGCTAATGGCTCTGCTACATTCACCTTCCAAGATAATGCCGAGGTGGCTCCCCGCCCCACCTTCCCTGCTTCTGCAGCTTTTAAAATAGATGCTCCAATCTTGCTTTGGTTTGTTTTGTGAGGCACAGGAGTCTCCCACCCTCTGACCCACCAGCAGCTAAGAAATGAATTTCTGCTTTGTATAAGAGAAATACAAAATAAACCCTTCACATCAGTAATATTTAACCCCCAGCTCAACAGCTGATCCCACTGATGCTCTTTAAATGCATCTTTTTGAGTTTATCACCTGCAGTGTGTTGACATGCTCTTTTTATGGGGGAGTCTCTCTGCATTTTGGCTCATAAAATATTTGCTATATTCCAGCCTATCACAGAATCATGGAAACACAGAATGGTTTGGGCTGGAAGGGACCTTAAATCTCATCCAGTTCCACCCCCTGCCATGGGCAGGGACACCTTCCACTATCCCAGGTTGCTCCAAGCCCCATCCAGCCTGGCCTTGGGCACTTCCAGGAATGGGACAGCCACAGCTTCTCTGTGCCAGGGTCTCACCACCCTCACAGGGAAGTTTTTCCTGATATCTAATCTAAACCTACTCTCTGTCAGTGTGAAGA
Organism: Irena cyanogastra; assembly: GCA_013397155.1. NCBI lineage: Eukaryota > Metazoa > Chordata > Aves > Passeriformes > Irenidae > Irena > Irena cyanogastra. Next base: position 983,418 of record VWZV01007377.1, read on the forward strand.
ATTCTTCTTTGTCCTGTTATTACATTCTCTTGTAAAAACTCTCCCTCCATCTTTTGTATAGGATCCCTTCAGGATCTGGAAGGCCACTCAGGGAGATGTAATACCGTTCAGGTCTCATTTTTATCAGAAATACTTCTCCTCATTTCTGTGCAGTCATTCTGGGACCCTCCAAGGCAGATTCTCTGAGACAAACACAGCACATTGTGACAGCAGCACATCTCCACAACCTTACAAGCAAGCCAAAAGTATTGCAAAGTAATCCAGAATTCAGCTCTCTTGCAGAGTGCTAGACAGGCCCTATGTGAATGAAGATCATCCTATTTAAATAACTTATCTTCCTGTGCTGTTTGTTCCTTTATGCATTTCCCCTTTAGCCTCTTGGTAGTTCTGTGAGGAGATGTCACCCTGTGCCTTGCTGAGTTCTGCCTGATTCCCCTTGCTGGGAATAAAGTCTGACACAGGTTTGTTATTCTGGGTCACCAAAATCAGTGTCACCTCCAGGAGCACAGCTCTCCTCAGAGCTTAGCTCTGAGCACTGTTCTGCAGACGTGGCTTTAGGAACAACGGGCTTAACAGAGAGAGGGCAGTCTGCTGGGCCCGGAGCAAAGGCAAAAGGAATATGGTAAATTCAAAGGAAATATTGGAAACCAGCTGAGAAACATGAAAGCTTTGGCAAGCATGCAATGCTTGATCCTTGTTTGATGTGAGGCTCTCCAGTGGCTGATGGGAACACAGAGGATTTCCTTTCCAGAGGGGCCGCCAGCAAGCTGAGAGCATAGAGCTGTTTGGGCTATTTAAAAGGTTGAGAACTTCACAGCTCTTTTGGAAACAGACAGCTCAGGAGACCCCAAACGCAGCAGCCTTGGAGCAGCATCCCCTTGTTTCCACCCCTTGCCAGGTGCCAGCACCAACTGCACAACACTTACTTCATCCAAACTCTCACCCACTGTGATGGTTTAATACAAAATCTTCTTTCTTGGGACCTTAAAATACAGATCTGTGGAATAATACGGTCTGTGGAAGCAGCATCAAGGATTTCTCTTTCAGACCATGTAATTGGTCCCTGCTGGGACAGTACTGGTCTGTGCCTTTCCAGCACTCAAGGAGGTGGAATTCAATACTCGTATTTTGAGAAAAGTATTCCATGACTGTAAGAGATGGTATTGAAACTTCTGCTGATTTCCACAACAGATTCTTGATTTTCTAGCTGATTAAGTGCAGCCTAAACAGGTGTGTTTTCCCCATAACTTTCCCCTTTTCTCCCAGTGTCTTAAGTGGCACTGGGTATATGAAATAACACAGCACAACCCAAGACCTGCTCCTTCCCAAAATCCTGTTTGTGCTGTTCCTTGACAAGTGTGACAAGCAGTGGCTGGAGACATCTCCCTAGGATGCCACCTCCAGCCAAATGCTTTTGGAGACACCCTGCCAGGAGCAGATTGGGATCTGCTGGTTAACCCCAGGGGAACTGGAGGTGTTTTTCCAGAGCCAGAGTACACCAGGCTGGTGAGACTGGATTTTGCTGTGTGTGGATTTTGCTCTACCTGTCTGTGTAACACAGGAGATGAGAACAAAGCTCTAGGGCCAAACCCACAGGTAACTCCAGGATTTGCTATCATTCCATCACAGCAGAGAGCACTGGGGAATGAACTGTTAAACACAGGATAGCCCAAGATGAATACTTTCTCCTTCCTGGGAATACTCCTTGTAAGCAGTCCAAAGGATTATATCTCCTTTTAAAAGAAGTCTTTTAATTTATATTCTGAGGTATGCACTCCCAAGATTTAATTTACCCCAAGCTATGAAATTAAGCTTACCCAAAATTTCAGACTGGTTATTTATGTGATATATTCCACTACACAGTTGCTGGTTTAGCAGTGCAGTGATACCTCGAGTGCAGGAGATACTGGTGAGGGTCATGATTTTTCCTTAGCCTTTAATTTAGCCAATAAAGGATTCACAAGCTTTGAACCCCCACAAAGAAGATTTGAAGTAATCTTAACAAATTATTTGTAAAAGCCAGATTGTACCCCATTTTCATGCAACTTCTCAATGCATCTCCCCAGGAGCTGCCAAAATAAGAGGGAGAAAAAATGGTCTCAGGCTGTGTCTTTGTCTGTGAGACGCCGAACGCAGCAGCTGCAATCAGAACCCAGAGAGCAAACTCCTTGTGAAGAGTGTTTCCATTTTATTTGCCAGACCTCTGCCCATCTCAGGTCTTGCATCATGTGGATCTCATTTCCCAGTGACACCAGGGACCTTTACTGAGCTATATTCACTATGCCCACTATGTCCTGCCCCACGTTCCAGGGAGGGCTCGGTGTCCACGCTGTGACCGGAGCACCTGCTGGCTGTCCTGCACTCTGGCCAACAACTGCCCGAGGTGCTGCTTCCCACTCCAAGCACTGCAGCTGGGATAAGCTATACAAAAAGAATAAAAAGAGAAGTACCTATCCCGAGACAACTAGGACTCTAGGGATTAAGCTGCTTTGATTACAGCCACTAAATAGACTTTGGTTTTTCATCTGAAATACCAAAAGGGATCTGTTGGAGACCCCTGAGTCCCTCGGGTACATTCATGCTACCCAGAATACAAGCTCTAAAAGGCTGCCACAGAAATCCAGGCCTCTGTAGCCTCATGAGAATATTTTTTCCTATAAAGCTGCAAAACCATGAGCAAAAAGCCTTGTATGATAACTCAGAGGTAGACGCACAGGGGAGGTTGCTGAAAAAGTCTTGGATAGTTAGGAAGAATTATTCTTGTGTCAAAAAGCTTGTTCTCAGTCTGCTTGGCCTGGAAGCTGAGGTGCCTGGGGGTGTGTTTCCCATCTCCCATGGGATGGATGGCTGTGGTTCAGAGCACCACCAAGCCATGGGATATTTATGTTGACTTCTTAGGCAGTTCCGTTGGGCTTGGTGGCTGTGGTTGGTCACTCTTGGTCTGGCCTGCAGGAGGGGGCCACGTGGTCTTCTGATGAAGGTGGCTGAAAAGGAGAAATATGCCTTAGGTAGTTTGGGAGAAGGACACAGAGGATAATGTGAAGACAGCACTTATTATTTAGGAAAGAAGAGGAAGTCACAGATCTTGCCTGGTTAGACTGTGCAGGCCGCCTGTTTTGTCTGAAAATGCTTTTCATAACCTTGAAATTATCATTTGCAAATGGGTACTTTGTACCTAAACAAAAAACTGTGCTGGCAGATCTTCAGGTTGAGTTAAGCTAAGAAAGCAGTAGGAGATATTTAGGTCTCAAAGTGCCCTTTCAGATAACTTTAGGAAATGGCTCTGTTAAATATAAGCCATTTAAGAGGTTTCAGGGAAATTTAACAGTTTAAGGTCCAAACAAAGCCATGTCATCCTGCTTTCCTTGTCTGGAGCTTCACAGCATCTCAACATCACAGCATAAAAGATTAACATATTCAGTGATGCTTTTTCCCTTACACAGAGTGCACTGTAAAAATGCTGGCTAGACAAGCCACAGAACCACAAATTCCCATCTGGCCTGAAGGAAAACCAGCGTTTTATAAAGCAAAAGAGAAATCTAGGAATTCACACTGTGCAGAGCGGGAAGTCTCTTTCTGTCTAGGAATTTCACAGTATTTCTCTGCCATGGCCATCTGGAGGCCTCTCCTAGACTGTCTCATCAAAAGTTGTCAGGCAACAGTTTTGGTTAAAAAACCCCAACAAAACAAACAGGAATTTTTAGTATCTGTGTTGTCCAAATTACAGACCAAGCAGTTTTGACACCTACTCCTTGTAATTTGGGATTCCGTCAGCAGGCAGGCACTGGTCCCTGTCCCATGGCAGAGCTGCAGATGGAAGCACAGAGCCAAGTGTTAGTGCAGAGAACATGCCCAATGCTGCTGCATTATGATAATGCACATTTAAATGGCGCGGGAGCTCAGAAAATGCTGACAGCACTCGTAAACCAGAGGTGCTCCTGAAAGGCTGCAATTATTTCCTTTGTGTCTTGTGCTTTGAGACAAAGCCAGTGCTGGGCCATGGCCACGCTGAGCTGGTGAACAGCATCAGAGCAAGGACTGGGCACCTGTTTGGGGCTGTGCATTCACCCGGATGTGACACTGAGGAGGTTGGACACTCATTTTGTGGGGGAAGAGACAAGCAGGGTCAAATAATTGGCACCAAGAAATGTTTATGGCTTATGGACCAGCTCAGAGTCCCAGACTGGAAAAGCTAATCCAGACTCCCATGGAGCTGGATGCCTGTTCCCTGATTTTCTCACAGACATGAGGAAAAGGGAGCATGGCTGGTTTTTACTCCAAGGAAACGGTGAGGTGACTGCTCCCTTCTGCTCAGCATTGCTGTAATTGTACCTGGACGGCGTAAGGAAAGTTTGCATCCTGGGTTTAAAGCTGTTGGGAAACTGGACAGGGTCCAGCAAGGGAAGCCCCAGGTCTGCAGGGAGAGGCTGGGGAGGGCTAAGGGAGCTGGGCTTGTTTAGCCTGACGAAGAGAGGGCCGAGAGGCAACTTCACAGCCCCCACTGCTACGTCAGGGGCAATTAAAGGCTGCTGGAGCCGAGCTGTTTTTGGCAGTGCAGCCAGTGTAACTGGGGGCAGTGGCCACAGGCTGCCCCTAGGGGAGCTCAGGCTGGCTGCTGGGAAGATCTTTGTCACAGAGCAGTGAGGGAACATCATCCAGGAAGGCTGTGGATCTCCATCCTGGCTGGCTAAACCCACTGCAGATCCCCTCTATTGGGATGGCCCTACCTGGAGCAGAAGATCTGATCTCCAGCAGACCCTTTCAACCAGCATTTCAGTGATTCTGTGAAACCCTCCTCCTGCCTGTTAGGGTTTTTTTCCCTGGATAAATGCCTTTCCTCTGGCCCTGGGCACAAGACTTTGACTCCATATCCTGCGAGTCTGCATTGCAGATTCACAGATGAGTCACATAGATATAGGGCAATTACATCTCAGTGAGCATGAGAGAATCAGGGAGGCTCAACTGGTATGGAAAAATATGGAAGGTGCTGGAAACTGTCAATAACACTGGCAGAGATCCCTGAGACTTGCTGGGATTCAGCTTTCTCTGGCTAATTTAGTGCTTACCGTCCTTGTTGGAGAGGATTGGCGCTAACAGTTCTTTAGCTTCTGATAGCAAAAGGTCAACAAGATCTGAAGATGGAAGAGATGTGTCTGAGACTGCGTCTGATTTATCCTCTTCTGTTTCATGGCTGACGCTTATAAATATGGAAAGTGCCATCAATACTTCTATCAGAGAATGGTCATTGACAATCCTGGCCAGCCTCTCAGGGAGGATCTGCTACATAAATTCTGTGTTTGGGGGGGTTGCATCTCCATCCCTCTGCATTCAAGTGTCTGTTAGACACACTTGCATTTCTTTGTTACAGAAAAATAGCAAAGTCTTCTTTAGAATTTGTTAAAAGCATTTCCCCCACATTATATTAAAAATAACCAACTTGGAAATTAAAAACTGATTTCCATCCCTCTTAAAAACTGGCTTTTAAAGGGAATGGTCATTATCGATGGGACAGTGACTTTTCAATGACTTAATCAGTTAAAAACACATAGAGTTGTGATACATTTATGCCCAAGTGATAGGAGATAGGCTCAGGTTGCAGGGGAGTCCAGAAGCTTGAGCTCTGTGTCTGCAGCCATTTATGCAGCTGAGAGTCTTGAGAGCTCCTTGCTTACACTGTGTCTACTCTAACTACTGAAAAAAAAAGGATGTTGTCCTGGAGCCAAAACCTGGTTCATGTTTGGAAAAGAAGGTGGGTCAAAACTCTGCTGCTATAAAACAACCTGCTTGGGGTCTATGCTGACAAGAGCAATTTAACCAGAGCTGAGTTTCAGCTACTCACTCCCAAAAAAAGCCTGAACAGAGGCCAAAATCCCCCACACCAACCAGCAGCCTCCAGATCATCTTTCTCCCATGGTTTCACTTCCAAAGTGAAAGTATGTTTAGAAATTCTGGGCAGGTTACGTGTGAAGCGCCTTCCCCTGAGAAAGGTCAGAATAGGACATTTAATGTTGCTGTTCACCATTCCAAGAAGCCATCTCCTACCTTTTCTCATCTGGTAAATGACTGTGTGTGCTCAGGACCTTGTAAATGTTCTGTCATGGAAAAAAAAAAAAAAAAAACGGCTTCAAACTTGCAGGAATGAATAATTCCTGAGAACAAACCCCATGGGTTTTTCCTGATGATCAGATTTAATATGACAGTAATCAGCTTCTGCTTATTCATTGCCCTTGAAGCGAATATCTCAAGGCCTTTTGCAGCTCAGGCAGCATTCATGAATCTACAGACACATCTGAATTCTGCATTTTAATACCATTGCTAAAACACATGAAATGCAACACAAAATCCTCTTCCAAGGAATAATTTTGCAGGCTGCATTTCAGTGATCATGGCTGCCAGCAAGCCCTGACTCCTGGGTTGGACCTGCACGTGTAAGCTCTCATTACCATGCACTTATCCAACATTACTGAGGGGTGGAGAAAAAAGAAAGACATTTTGCTCCAGTGCTCAAAATCCTGTGATGTTTGACCCTGGGGTCAAGTGAGATATATTTCCGAAGTCTGAGCCCAAACTGCACAGGCTCTAGCACATAGTGCTGAAGCTCTGTAGGCATCTAATTCTTCCTTCTCTGGAGCAGAGGACACAGCATCTACATTTCCTTTTGTCCACTGTTTGTGCTTGAGTTCAAGAGTTCTTAGGACAGGCCACCAGTAGCCATAGCAGATACACTGAGTACTAATGCTTCCCATGCTGGCTAGTTTATTAATTACACATACTGGTGATCCCAATATAGAGAATGAAGTGGGAAACCTGCCAATTGAAAGACTAAACTGTGAGACTTTGCAGGAAATCTGGGGGGAGAAAGCACTGGAAGAGTAAAGCCACTCTCCAGGTTCCTATTTATAGAGCAAGGGAAGGTGAGCAGGGATGATTTTGACAGCAGAGCTCCTGGAGCAGCCTCAGCACAGGGAGCCAGGAGGAGCAGAGCCACCAGCAAAACCTGCACCATGGAGTTTGCATCACTCCCAGGGATATGAGGAGATCTGAGTTCATTCCCTGCTTCCTCCTAACCAACAGACAGTGACTTTTTTGGGTGAGACAGGAAAAAAACCCCTCTTGCTTATGGAGCAGGAAGTTGATTGGACTTGCAAAACCACCCTGAAGGAAAGAGGCCATGGTGATGCTGCAGCACGGGGGCAGTTCCACATCTCACCTGTACAAACAGGAGCAGTTTCCTATTGCAGATCTCCAGGCGCTTCCGTGAGACTTCGGATTTTCGTAGCTGGCCATCAGCCAGGGACAGCTGCCTCTTCAGCTCCAGGATGTCCTCCTGAGGCAGGGACATAGGAGGAGGAGAAAGTGGTGGTGATGCTCCAGCCTTGCCTTTTGGAAACAACAGTTTGTGGCATTTGCTACAAGCAAAAGCAGTGTATTTTGGGAAGGGACAGTGGAAGTTATGCAAATCATAACACAGATTCAGAGACTGTGTTGGTCTTGTGGTCCCACACAGCAAATTATCTATGTGCTATTTCATTTTCTCCTGTGTAAATAGAAGGAGGATAACCTTAGCTGTGGCCACCCCATCCCTGGAAGTGTCCAAGGCAGGCTGGATGGGAGTTGGAATGAGATAGGCTTTATGGTCTCTTCTGGCCCAAATCATGCCATGTCTCTATGAACCCTCAGAAGAAGATTCTGAAGGATTGTGGGTTTTTCCAGGGGGCTTCATTACCTCTATTTCAGAAACGTGCTTTGCTTTTTTCCCTGCCAGCTGCATCTTCAGTTCTGCAATTTCAGCCTCCAGCAGGTGGATCACTTCCTCGTAGTCCTGCTCGGCGCTGTGAGCCTGTCTCTGCACCACCTCAGCCATCTGCAGTTTGCTGTGCAGGGTCCGGTTCTCCGACAGGAACCCCAGCGCCTTCTGCAAGCACCCAGAGCTTCTGATGAACACACCACGTCCCCCTCAGCTGCCAGCCCCCAAACCCACCCCAAGCACCCCAGAAATCTCTTCACTAACTTGGTTCAGCCTCTGAAGCTCATCCTCCATCGACTTCTTGCTGCTCTCCACTTCTCTCAGGAGAGACTGTGGGAAATATTTTCACCAAATTAGAAGCAACAAATGACAGGACATTTTCTAGAATGCCCCTACTCACCAGAATATTATTTTACAGAAGTTCTGTGCACTTTTCTCCCCCCACACCCAGGGAAAGCTTTTAGGGCTGTGACCTGCAGAATTCCACCTGGAAATGGCTGAGGTGCTCACAGCCAGGTGAGGGTGAGAGAACAGGTGCTGCTTCTGTTAATCACACACTGGAATCCTTAATGAAACGTGCTTTTTAAATATATTAACTCCCTTTTGAGAAGGCACTGCATGCTTTGAGTACAAATAAGTTTTCTTTTGAGGTTGAGAGCGAGAAAGAGGCAATTAAGGAGAGTGGAGGGTGAGAGGCTCCTGTGTGATGAGGAATGCACAGAATGCAAACTGGTGACTTTTCCAGAGGGACAGGCCACCCCGTTACCCCCATGGAGAGCTACAGCAGAACACCCCAGCCAAGAAATCTGCTTCAAGGAGAGGCTCCACCTTCAGCCTGCGGACTTCGTGCCTCAGATCCCTCATCTCCAGCTGCAGCTGCTCCAAGTCCTCGCTGCCATTGCAGTTGAGAGTGTCAAAGGTCTGCAAGGAGAAGGACAGACTCATCACACATTGAATCAAAATCGCCTAAAAAAGGAGTCAGCATTTTTATGCAATAGATCAAAAGGCATATTAAATAATTCAGCTCCAGGATGGTTCATTTTACCCCACAGAATTTCACTCTCTGATCCCCATCATTGCTGAAATAGCTGAGCTAGAGTGAATTTTCACTTTGTGAACCAAATGAAATGACTTGGAATTGATTAATTACGGCTATTTCTCCTTCTGCATAACTGCCAGGCCGTTTCCTCATATTATCCCATAGATACTGTTATTTCCTTATTAAAAATGAGAAGTTTGAGGTCTTTTATAGAATTTCCTATAAAAAAATTAATGAATAGTTCTGCCTTGTCTAGAACAACCAGAAAATGGTAATTCAGCTTTTCTCATCTCAGAATTCCATGGCTTTAATGTAGAAGACCCATGGATTCAATGCAGAAGAGCTTTGGGGTGACTAACCGGGGAGTGAAAAGCCGATGTGTCCAGCAGATTGGCCACTTCATGCTGAGTGAAGAGGATGGAGCTGGAATCCAGACCAGCCTCGTCCAGCTCCTCCTGCATCAGATCCCTGAGTGCTTGGAGAACATCTGTGGGAAACAATCAGTTTTTACCAGGATAAAGGAGAAAATTGCTGTGTGTTAGGAGAAAATGCCACTGATTTTGGGGCCATTCACTGGTGCCAAGCAGGGTTTAGAGATGTCAGACAGGTTTCTCTAATAATCCTGGGTTTGTCAGCAATCCCATCAAGCTTAAATGAGTTGTTGACAGCCTTTATCAGACTCCTGTTTCTTATCCAACTGAAAAAAAGGACATTTTTAAAACCCAGAAAACTCCAGATATTTTCACAGGGGAGTTTTCGTGACCGTGGTTCTGAAAGTTTTAAAATTTTAAGCTGAACCCACATTTCCCTGACAAAAGGCACCCACTGCCATTTCTTATGTTGCTGATTTAAACAAAAAGACAACTCAGTGAGTTCAGAACTTAGAAAAGTTGTTAAATTTACAAGTTTGAAAATCCACATTAATTTTGCTTTTAGACATGAAGGAAAGCACAGCAGAAGGGGCTTTCTGGGACAGGGACAGGGACAGGTGGGAACCATCAGGGAGGTGGCACCAGGGTCCCAGAGCTTCCACTCAAACTCACAGAAACATAGGACGGTTTGGGCACAAAGGGACCATAAAGATGATCTTATTCCACCCTCTGCCATGGGCAGGGACACCTTCCACTCTCCCAGGTGGCTCCAAGTCCCAGTGTCCAACCTGGCCTTGGACACTTCCAGGGATCCAGGGGCAGCCACAGCTGCTCTGGGCACCCTGTGCCAGGGCCTGCCCACCTTCACAGGGAACAATTCCATCCCAATATCCCCTCTATCCCTGCCCTCTGGCAGTGGGAAGCCATTCCCTCTGTCCTCTCCCTCCAGCCCTTGTTCCAAGTCCCTCTCCAGCTCTCCTGGAGCCCCTTTAGGCTGTGGAAGAGGCTCTGAGGTCGCCCCCAAGCTGGAGGCAGCTCTGCAGGTGGGGTCTCATCTGAGGGGGCAGAATCCCCCCCTCCTACTGCCCATACCAGGGCTCAGCCCAGCTCAGGGGGTTTCTGGGTGCTCACAGCCAGGGCATGACCAGCTCTCATCCTCCAACACCCCAAATCCTCCCCCAGGGCTGCTTTCTGTCCCTTCTCTACCCAGCCTGGATTTGTGCTTGTGACTGCCCTGACCCAGATGCAGAACATGCACCTGGCCTTGTTGAACTTCATGAGGTTCACTTGGTCCCACCTTGAAGCCTGTCCTGGATGGTGCTCAGTCCCTGGTGCAGCAGCAGCCAGAGTCTCTCTGCAAAAGCAGCACCTTTGCTAAATACCCCCAATCATCCTTATTCCTGTTTCCACAAACTACAACACCAGTCACTTGTAGGAGAGGGTCGTGGTTCTGTGTCCCATCCTTTACTCTGCACAAAACACTGATCCAGATGCCTTTTGATTGTTCTCTCTGCAGGGGACATTGCTGATGGTTTTGGATTTTTGCTGAAAGCCTTCTGGGGACCAGACTCTGTGGGCCAGTCATGCTCTGGAAAGCCACAGAAAGCAGAACTGGCTTTCACTTTCTGTGTCTCCTCTGGCCAGTTCCTGCTAGAAAAGCTGGGATTTTAAGGAAAGTGAGCCCTTGCACCAACTTTCTTTTAGTCTGATTTTACCTATGACAGGACAATGGCAGTGTCTTTAAACTGACAGAGAATAGGTTTAAATTAGATGTTAGGAAGAAATTCTTCCCTGCGAGGGCAGTGAGGCCCTGGCACAGGTTTCACAGTGAAGCTGTGGCTGACCCATCCCTGGAAGTGTCCTCTTGGACAGGGTTTGGAGCAACCTGAGATAGTGGAAGGTGTCTGGTGCAATGAGATGAATTTTGAGGTCCCCCCCAACCCAAACTATTCCAGGATTCTACAGAATGTCTTCTTTTTGTGTTTGTGACTTTCCTTCTTTATAGGCTCCATCACTACCCAGGCAGGGGTCTCGGTGTTACCTGCCACTTCTGTCCCTTTTTAGCTGCCAGTGAAGATGCACAGAGATGTCAGATCCCCCGGGCAGAGCTCCTGCTCACCTCCATAGGCCACAGTCCCCTGCGAGTCCGTGGTCAGGCTTTGCCGGAGCTGCCTCTTCTTCTCCTCAGTCACATCCAGACCAAGATACTGCAGAACCTTGAGCAGAAACAAGGAGCCTTTAAAAAAGGAAAATCCTGGAAAAGCAATTCTTTGGGGTAAGCACTGGGAAGACAGTGCTGGGTTTCTCCAGGCAGCATCTCCCAAGGAAAAGGTTTGGATTGGATTTCCAGTCTCTCCTTTGCTGCACACGTACAGAAATGTCTGTTCCTTAACACAGGTTCACATCCCTCCAAGAACATTTTATCCGATGAGTTTTCAGGTCTTTTAGCAAAAGCCAGTGGAGTTTTAGCAAGACTCAGCTGTCAAGAGCTCAGCCTCTCCTTTCTCTTACTGCCCAGAAATTGTGTTTGGGACCAGGAACATAAAAGCTATTAACAGAGTATTTCTTATGGAGAGAGGAGACATTCAAACATTTTGCTCCTCCACGCCAAGTTTTGCTCTCTCATTACTCCTCATGCCCTAACTTCTGCTGATATTTATCAGTTCAACCTCAGGGAAGCACACAGAAGCAGACAAACCTGTGCAAGCCCCACTTCCCTGCTGGCAGCGGCAACTGAAAGCTTCTAAAAGACAAAGTCGAGCTGAGCAGACTCTGGGAAAGAGCCCGAGTGAAAGGCTCACCTGTGCCTGCTGCACCTGTTCAGCTGCACTCACAGCTCCTGCTCACAATTTCACTCCCAGAAATTCTCTGGAAAGGGGCTGCAGAGGGATCCTCGCTCACCTTTCCAGCACCAGCAAGTCTCTGCCATCCATCTGCTGTCCTGTTCAAGTTCCACCCCCTGCTCCTCTGCCCACCACCTCTGTGCAAGGCAGTGCTGCAGGCTCCCAGACTTCAGGATTTTGGCGGGGTTGGCCACCCCAAAGCCACCTCACGTTGTGCCGGTCGGTGTCACCCCCCCCACCTAACACAGCTTTTAAAAGTGAAGCCAAGCGCTCTGCTCCTGCCAGCCGAGAGGAGTTGCTTTGTCCCCAGAGGTCGCCGTGCAAATGCCAGCCTGGATCCCGCTTTAGGAGAATTCCGCAGGCTCAGGAGGGCGGCTCCCCTGCGCTACCGTCGGGTGGCAGCAGATGTTCGTCACATCGGGGCCACCGCGGCGCCCCCGGCCCCGCACAAAGGGCTCTGTCCTCACATCCCCCCCTCAAACGCCGGAAGAACCCGAGGTGCCAGACTGGGACACGGCCCCCAAGGCACCCTGTCCCTCACCAGGGTCTCAGTGAGCAGACGGGCAGCTCCATGCCCATGGAATGTGTTCTCCATAAAATGATGGAAGAATCCGCAGTTCTGGATGGCTCCTCGATGAGATACCTCCTATCTCAGCTTCCCTCCCACACACCAGGCTGCCTGAGGTCACCCTGGCAGTGACAGCAGCACCAAAAATTTGGAGGGCACAGCCTTAGCCAATGGCATGATGTCCAAGGGAGGTGCAGCTGCCAGGAAAAGAATTCTGGAGCTTCATGGAGCTTCATGGAGCACCAAGAAATAGCCAAGATGAGCCAAGTAATGTTTAAATGCCCCTTTGGACACAGCCAGGATGTTTCACCCTCTTCACCTTCAGAGGCCAGACTGAAGCTCCAGCAAACTCACCTGAAGATGGACTATTTCCTGCATGTGCACAAGGAGGAGACCTTGCTTTGGGGAGAGGGACCCTGCCACTTACCAGTTCCAGTTTTCCATCCTTGAGCCGGATGTGGGGATCCAGTGCTACTTTAGGTTTGGTGCCTGAAGCTGCTTTGTAGTTAGAAGCTGAAGCAGGTGCTGAAAAATCAAAACTAAATATTAATGGGGAAGCATTTGGGTAGAGGTGTCTGCAAAGCAAAATTCGGATCTCTTGTTGCATGAAATATAAAGTGTGTGCAGCAGGGCAAAAATCCAAGTCCAGGATTTGCTAAAACCAGCTCTAGAAGGCTGAACTAGGCCTCTCTTGGAAAGATTGGATACTGGGGCAAATCCTGAAACTGGGCTTCTACATGGTTTAAAATGAGATGTTTCATCCAGGGACAAAGGACTGCAAAAAATTTCCAGCACTTCGGAAATTTCCAGTCACAGAGTTTTGTGGAGTCTTGGAGTTACAGTGAACTGTGAGAAAAATTAATTAAAATCTGCCTGGTTCTTGTCTACTCTGATTAAGCAAAATGGAAAGAATTCCTGATACCCATGGGAATGAACAGATTAAAAGTGATGTGGAAAAACACCACTCTGAGATTTTTTTCCCTCCCCAAAACTGCAAAAAGCCTTGAACCCTTTTCCCCTCAGCTGGGCAGGCAGGTTTTTTTGGGGTAGAAGGAGCCACATGTGTTGTGAGGCAGCCACAGAAGTAGAGAGAGGCAGAGGCAGCAGCTGCTGTACTGGTGAAAAGCTGTCATGAGCTGGAGGATCCAGCTGCCAACATCTGGCTCAGCATTGCCAGCACTGCTGCATAGCTGAAAAGGTCCAGAGCACAAGCCCTCCCCTCCATCCCTTTTCCATTATGATTAACCCTTCCCTGTAAGGAACCATGATACCCCCTGGGAAGAGGGCTGTAGAAGGTGTTAGCTGCTCCTGAAGAACCCAACCAGACTCCAGAAGGGTGCAGGGTTGCTGTGCCTGCCCCTGCTCACCCTCAAACCATCAGCCCAAGGTGACAAAATTCCTTCTCGTGCCAGTCACAAGATTTGCCCAGGGAGCAATTCCTGTTACCTGCTTGGATCTGGTTACCATCCCGGGGAGCCCCGTTTTGCCAAGTAACACAGCTCCTCTGGAACCCCTGCAGCACTCCTCCCTCACCCTCTTGTCCGTTGGGGCAAAGCCCAGGTGCCAGGAGAAGGCAGTGAGTAGCAGAGGAGCTGCATAATCCTCCTAATCCAGGCATCCATCTGCTCTTCTAAGGCCAGCAGCTGGGAAGCAGCAAGAGGTAGCAAATGGGTTTGCTGGATCAGCCACCACTACTTCACTCTCCAAGTTCAAGGGCAGAGCCATTACCCTTCGAGCCATGGCTAATCAGGATTAGCTCCATGTGCCTTTGCTGTCAGCTCTGGACACAGCCACATCCAGGGCATCCGTCAGGCACCCAGAGAGAGGCACTGCCTGTTCTTTCAAAGCCAGTTGTCTGTCTCCATGGATGACAACACTGACACAACGCCTCCTTGGCATCCCACGTTTAAATCCTGGAGTGATAAAATCCCCCAGCGAAGTCAGGCCGTGGGTGGCTCACTGCTGGTACTGGGTTGCTCTGTTCCCATCACCAGGACTGGCTGTCCATGGTGGCCACCTGAGAGTATCCCTGGCATCTGCTCAGGGCAGGGAGGATAGAGCTCATCCCTGTCCCAGGGCCTCTCCAGTGGAGCATGGAAGGCAGAGCTGAAGCTGCTGAGCTTGCTCAAGGTGAGCCAGGCATTCCTGGGAGCAGCTGCTCCATCTCCTGCTGATCCCAGGTATGGACTGAACATGGTTTACCTCCAGTGTTTGCTCTTAGCCTTCCAGAGGGGAATTGCAGCATGCACAGGAATTTATAAGCAGAGCCAATGTCCCAGGGAAGGAAAGGCTCTTGGATTTAAGGCTGCAAGAATGGTGGGCAGCACTTGTTCAGGATTTGCTGGGGAAGTCCATCTTTCCCTCAGAGCAGGAGTAACCTTCCTATCATAGGGATATGGGGTACCTTGGTGGAGGTTGTCTCCCTAGGCTCTGGGGATTATTGAGGTTTCCTCAATAGTATTAAGGGATTTGGGAAGCTGCAGGGTGATTCAGGTTCACCCCCTATTGCTGCCACACTGTTGGATGAACAGCGTGGTTCTCTCCACAAAAGGTAAGAGCTTAGGAGACCCAGACCATGGAGATGAAACACAGAATGGAAAAATAAACAAAAATTGAAGCTTGGATGTAGAGAGAAATACGATTTATTGAACATCTCTAAGCCATTTCCCAATTTGGCCAATTGAGGGCATCCTCAAAGCCTGTTCAGAGCCCAGGGTTGCTGTGTACGTCCCAGCTCTCATCACCTGACTACTTTCATGCTGTGTGTCCAAGACCCCCCATTCCTACCAGAAGGGAATGTGGCCTGTGGAAAACCTGCTGCATGTCTGAGATGGGCCAAGCCACTGCTGCAAATGAACCACAGGCTGAGAGTGGAGGAATTTGTCTCCTGTGAATACCTCAGTCCTCAAATGCCTTAGTGAAGAGTTTTGCTACTATGGGCAAACGTGGACATAGTTACTACTCGTTGAGTAAACCAAACTGCTGCCTGCTCTCTCTCTGAGCAGGCTGAGTGTGACTATCACTCCATTAAATTCCACTCCAGCAGTATAAACACTGATAAAAAAATATGGTGATAGGACAAGAGGAATGGCTTTACACTGCCAGAAGGCAGGGATAGATGGGATATTGGAATGGAATTTTTCCTTGTGAGGGTGGGCAGGCTCTGGCACAGGGTGCCCAGAGAAGTTGTGGCTGCCCCTGGATCCCTGGCAGTGTCCAAGGCCAGGCTGGATGGGGCTTGGAGCAGCCTGGGACAGTGGTAGGTGTCTCTGCCCATGGCAGGGAGTGGGATGGGCTGGGCTTTAAAGTCCCTTCCAAGGCAATCTGTTCTGTGATTCTATCAATTTCATGAACCTCAGCTCTGAGGAGCTACAACTGTTTGTCACCCACACAAAGAGAATGGTCAAGCAGGACTCACCTGAAACTGTAAGCTCTGGTGGGCAAATGTCCGGTGACAAAGAAGGCACAGGAAAAGGATTTTCACGTCTATTCTAGAAAAACAAGACAAAATGGCACAGACAGTTGCTAAGAAGAATCTGTTGGTGTAAATAATGAGCAGGAGATAGAGAAGCTCAGGACAGAGCTGTGAGGGCACCACATACAGCTCTTGTGCAGGTGGGCCTAAAGAGATTCCAGGGGTTTCTCTGGGAGCACCTGGCACAGGCTGAGCCACCCCAAAACCTCTGGTCACACACAAATGGCTGTGTCCTTACTGTAACTGTGCTTGAGTGCTGAGGCTGGTTTTGACCTTGCCTGGTTTCTCCACAGAGGTTCTCCCTGAAGCTCTGCATCCAATCCAGCAGGGAGGTCCCAAGTCTGACCACAGCCAGGTGTACTATTTACCCCAAACCCATAATTATCCCAGTGAGCAGGGCAGGAAGCCAAGATCAGTTCACACCCTTTCTTGTGTGCTATGTCATGGCTGAAAGTGCAAGGAAGAGGGAAAAATAATCCAAGGGTGAGCACCACCAAGGCAGATCTGACACAGCTGGGGACTTGGGTGCCAAGAGGGGCACAGGACTGGTGTGAGGACATTCAGACAGGCAGCACGTGTGCCTGGGCACTCTTTCCCTGGTGTGGAAGTCCAGACCTCATTAGAAGTTCCATCTTTCAGCAGCAAACTGAGGAAAGGAGCCATTTCAGCCCAGCCAATGGATGAAGTGCACAGCATCACACAAGCTGGAGGTGAGGGGTCCAACCACAGCACCCAGCCACAGCTCCAGGGGCTCTGGTGCCTTTCTAGGGCACGTCTCCAGCCTGGTGCGCCCAAAGGCTACACGTATGTGACATTCATGCAAGTCTGTGTCCCCACAGGGCTGGAAAGCAAGATGTTTTGTGAATAGTCTTGTATGGAAGGAACATCCAGCCAGCCTCTCTTGAAGGAAATTTGTGTGGAATGGACAGAAAAGACACCCAGCATGGCATCAGTCCAGGATGGGAGTGACAAATTGCACAGAATGGAGCCACAGACCCTGAGGGTTGTGTGGTTAAACCCTGTCCAGCCATTCACAGCTCAAGCACTTCTCTGCAAACACAGTGTGGAGCTTGGCTTTGCAGGAGGAATGAGCCTGGCTTATCATTAGAGTAGTAAGGAGCAGGAATGGGCTGTGCAGGAATGCTGGGGATTCATCTTCACCAGAGGACTTAAAGAATAAAGAGTTGTGCCTGCCTTTGGCTAGGAGCCTAGATCAAACTGACTCCAGAGATCCCTTCCAGCCCTGTGGCTGGTGCTGAATGAGATGCAGGTTGCTATCCACAGAAGGGCTTTGTTTTTTTTTTAAACCTGAGACTCTTGAATCAGGTCTGAATGCAGGCCCTGGAGATGAAACTCCTGTCATTACCTGTACAGATCCATCTCTGTCTCAAACCCAAGAGAGAAGACATTATTTCAGATTTAAAACATCTGCCTGCAGGTAAATACATAACACTACAGACTTCTCACTGGATTTCCAGAAGTGGGTTTTTTACCAGGGACTCCCTAAAGAAGAGTTCTCTGATCAAGGAAAGATCCCAGGATTTGTATCTGTTAGAGATGAACTTGCACCTACCTCTGGGGACCTCACGTGGACCTTCAGCCTGCAGGAGCTCAGGCCATTTCCCACAGCCTTTGGAGGCGGGGATGGGATGTTGTTGTGAGCTGACAATCCGGGATGTAACCGTCCCCTCCCAGGGATAAAGGCCACTTCTGTGTTTCCCTCGTGTCTTCAACAAACAACAAACACACAACATCTTATTAACAAAACAAAAGGCACAAATTTGCAGAGCTCCCATGCTTGTGGTTCTGTCTCCAGGATAACCTCACCTAAGCCTGAGTAGCCTGCACCAGTGCAGCTGGATCTCCACCAGCTGCATTCCATTGAATCATGGAATAGTTAAGGTTGGGAAAGACCCATAAGATCATGGAGCCCAACCATTTCCCAGGTACTGCCAAGGCCACCACTGGCCCATGTCCCCAAGTGCCACATCTCCATGGTTTTGAACACTTCTAGGTGATTCCACCATGGCCCTGGGCAGCCTGTGCCAAGGTCTTTACAATCCTTCTCATGAAGAAGTTGTTCCTAATATCCAATCTAAACATCCCCTGGCACCACTTGAGGCTGTTTCCTCTTATCCTGTCACTTGTTAATTGGGAAAAAAGCCCAATCCCCACCTGGCTCCACCCTCTTGTACAGATCTGTAAGGTCTCTCCTGAGTCTCCTTTTTTTCCCCTTTTTTAAACTTCAGTTGTTTCAAAGCTCTGCTGGGCAGTGATAGGAGATACTCATGAGGCCCAGAACATCAGGAAGGTCTGGATTACACTTCAGGATGATCCATACCTTCAAGATTTCCTTATGTGACCACCTTAAGGAATCATTTAAGACTAATTGTGCCTTTGAAGGCAAACCTTGGTATGAAATGTTCTGCCTAAGACTCAACAGCACCTGATGATGACAGGAAATACTTTCTATGTCTACCTGAATTTGGCTTTTTCAATTATTTTTCTGGCCTCCTCATGTGTGCTGCCCACCAGCGAATCTCTGTTGATAGCGATGAGTTGGTCTCCAGGTCGGAGCCGACCATCCTAAACAAACAGGGAGAAAGACACAGCATTGAGAAGGGATATCTCTGCCCAAAGCCTTCTCCTGCAACACAAATCCTCATTAGTCCATGCAATTATGCATCTACTCTTAGAAAAGCTGCTTCAGAACAGCCACAACCTCTAGGAAAGGTCCCCATGGCAGAGCTCCTGAGGGTTTCCAAGCCAACTTACTCTGTAACAGTCCCCATCTGGCAAAAGCTCTTGGACATAAATCATGGGCCCGTCAGGCCTGTTGGATCCACCACTGATTGTCAGCCCCAAGCCAGAGGAGTTTGCTATAGAAATGCTCTGGATTCCTGAGTCAATGGAGTAGCTGCAAGGGAGAGAAGTCAGCAGGTGACTCAAGGTGATCTGGGTTATCTTCTTATATCAGTGAACAAACTGCCTGGATTTTTTTCCATGTGTGATCCTTCTACCTTCTCCCAGCCTTTTATTTGCATCCTTTCTTCCACCCACCGCTGGAAAGGGGAAGTGAGGCCTCCTGTTCTTTGGCAGGCATTGTTCAATGTTATGAAGGTGACTGATTTCCCCTATCCCCAGTAGGGGAATCTCGTTTAGAGAAGAAACTAAAGATTTAACCAGAATATATTTGGCATTCCTGGTTTTATAGCCAAAAGCACACAAATGATCAATGTGGTTGTTGCTTGAATCCAACTAAATCATCAGTCAGCAATTTACAGATAGATCAGCTACCAAGCAGTTCTTAGCAAACATCAAAGTGAAGCTCAGGGTACACAGCTGGGGGTGTCATAACCAGGATTTGGACCCAAAATCATGCAAGATGCCCTAAAGAATGGACATCCTTTACAGCAACACCCACCACACTGTGAGCTGCTGCTGTGGCAGGTGGCTCGCCCAGTTGAGTATGAAAAGGAGCAGCAAATAGGCTGGAGCCTCCCCTCCAAGAGCTGTTGGACAGGACTCAACAGGCCCCCAAGGCTCAGCCACAGAGGTGGCTCCATGCCAGCTGTGCATCCTGTGCCCCACAGTGACACCAGCACACGTTCCCAAGCAATGCCATCTCTGGTGGTCAGACATCCCAGTGGAAGGGGTGCATGTGCCTTAGTCTTATGAAAAAATATTGCTTTAAGGTGAACGATCTTGGGGAAATGATGTCATGAAATACAGCATTAAAATGCTTTGTTCAACCCAAAATCTCAGACACTGACTGTGGTGAGATTGCATCGCATCCAGCTCCCATTGCTCAGTGGAGTGGCAGGACCTCAGGTGGTGCCACAATGAGAAGTCACAGCATGGGGACAATCTGTGGTGAGCAGAAGAGGTGGCAGCCATATGCATGAAAATTACATGGCCCAAAGTACATCTCACAGCTGACCACCAATGCTCCGGTGAAACCAGTGGTCTGTGATTCCAGGGGAAGACCCGTGGGGCCTGGCACCAGCAAGGAGACAAGCAGAACACAGCACAACATGGCAAGGAGGCCACCAGGACAGGCCCCTCCAGCCTAAATGCCCATTTTCCTGCCCATGGCGTTTCCTGCCCATGGTGGGGGGGTTGGAATGAGATGATCTCTGAGGTTCCATCCCACCCAACCCATTCTGGATTCTACATCTCAGCCTGGAGGGAATTAACAGCACAGTAAGGATGGCTTGTCCAAACCAGCTGCCAAGTAGATGATCTGGTGTCTCCTCTGTGTGGGTCTCTCACTCCATGCAAGCAGCTTAAACCTCTGGTGCCAAATATTTGTCCTCTGCAAATCCCTAATAAGCTGGTATTTAGCAAGAGGATTTACTGGTTCTGCAGTGAGCGCTGATTTTCTTTACCAGTGACTTGGCTTGTTTGTGCTGGCAAAGGAGGGGAGCTGTGAGCCCTGGGGACAGATGGTCCCCATTCCACGACTGTGAACACCCTCCAAGCTGTCCCTCTGGAGAAGGGCCCCGGAGACGAGACTGCAGAAAAACCAGCTCTGCCTGTCCAAACCAAAACCCTGCGGAATGTGCAAGGGCAGAAGACCACTTGAAAACACACTCTGGGAGATGTTCAGGCCACCAAAGGATGCAGTCGCTGCAGGCTGATGACCCCAAAGCAAAGGGCATCAGGGATGTTTGCATGGAGAGGTGCTGGTGCTCTTGGAGCATGGGGTCAGGAAGTGCCAGGAGCACGGCAATAGGAAACAAGCTCCAAAAACACCTCCTGAAAGCAGCAGCAGCCTTGCAGGAACACTCTGCTCATGATTTACAAGGTGATGTGCAGGGCCCTCTCAGCTGGCTGTAAACCATGGCCTCTCCCTGGGATTCAGAGGGGAGGAAGAGAAGCTGCTGCACGGTTAACCATGGTGCAGATGTATTGACTGTCTCAACTGGGAACCTTTTCACCCCTTGGGAACAAACTTCCCAGGAAGAGCCAAGATGCCACCACCACATCCAGATGCTGTGGCCTCTGAACTTTTGTGGTGATAGAAGAGTAGAGAGGACATAAGGATGAACAAAACTGTTCAACAAGCACTGGAATTATTACTGGGTGTACCCCTCTGACATTTGGTGTCCCCTGACGTCCCGCCAGGCCAGGCTGGTGGGGTCTGTACGTACTGTGCGTGAGGAGCGTGCGCCAGGCTCCCGAGGAAGGGGCTGTGGGAGTTGGCAGGGCTCAACAGCAGCGGGCTCTGGGAGCGCGAGGACGAGCCCGAGGAGGTGCTCTCCAGGTATCGACCTGGACAGCAAAGGCAGAGTCAGTCCAGGGCACACAAACACTCCAGCATCATCCTCCCCCCTGCTCTGCTGGTGAGAGCTGGTGCTGCACTCCTAGGTTTTTGGGGAAAGGCACATGGTGGTTAAAGACATCAGGATAGGGCTGAAGGAGAGGAAACATTCAGCCTCCTTGGCACAATTCCAGTGTGGGACTGTCACCCCTCTGCCAACTCTACACACCTCTGCCATAGGGGAAGGGCCAGCAGCTGTCTGGTGGGATGCCAAGCTGTAGGGAAAGCTTTCTTCCCCAGGCTTTTTGTGCTGGCATCTTGCTTAGGTCAACCTTGTTGCATCTCATTAAACATTTCCCATTTGCAAATGAAAAATAATGATCTTTGAATGAATTATTGCTGAAACGCCTTGAAATCCAGAGCAAAAATCTACAGCTGCATTTACTGGTGGAGTCACCTGCCCAGCACATTAGTTAGGCAGAATCTGGGGATCAGAGGAGTGGTTATGACCCCAATTCAAGTCTCCCTTGATCACCCCGTGGCAGCATTGGCCACGCTCTGGGCATGCACCAAGGGTCTGCAATAAGGACAAGCTTTCTTCAAACCTCCACCCCAACACCCACTCAAATCCAAACACAGCTCCTTCAGAATGACACTGGGATAAAGGAAACTGTCTGCAGAGAGAGGGGCTTTCAGCTCCCTGCTGAGCTACTCACTGCCACCGTGCAGGACCGGCGAGCTCCGCGCTGAGCCCGTGTTGCTCTGGGAGCCGAACTTCTCCAGCAGCTCAGAGAACTCTCTCCTGCAAACAAAACCATGGTGTAGTCAGCTGCTGCTCAGAACTCCCCCCACATGATTATATGGCAACAGAGCCCCTGATGGCAGAGACTGGTTACCACGGCTGCAGGGCCGGTGCTCTCCAGCTGTGGGGAGCAGACAAAGTTTCCTCATGCACAAGGGGAACACCCTGGTTTCAAGAGCTTGTGCAAGGCTTCAGGTCTATAATCAATCTCATGGCAGTGCAGCTTTCCTGTGATGGGCTGGAGCTCCAGAGTGCTCCTTCCCTGCCCTGGAGTGTGTTCAGGGCAATAGGACCCGGGAAGGGACGTATCCTTAAAGGTCTTTTCCAATCTTTATGATCCTATGATTCTATGGACAGGCTCTGTGCTGAGAACTGTCATTCCTGAGAGAGGGCAGATGAACACTGGAGCCCTGCTTTGCATCTTGCCTTGCACTCCACCTCATGGACCCTCCTGGGAAAGTTTTCACCCTCAACTATAAGGGTGAAAAGTTTTGCAAACACACCACACCAATTAAACCCTGCCAGAAGGAGCTGTAATTGTGCAAACATAACCCAAAAATTCTTGGCCTATTTGTGACTCCTTCTAGGACAGTTAAATACAAGTTATTAGCTGTTTTTCCTCCTCTTTTCCGGAACAGAAAGCAGATTCTGTAGCTCTTGCTGGAGTAAAGAGGGAGATGGCTTTCGGGGCACCTGCAGAAGCATCAGCCCACTCTCCCAATCCATCCATGATGATGTTCTCCACAAACATCACAAGCTAAACCCTTGGAGCATGACACCTCAACAAAAACCTGCATGCAATCTTATCCCCAAAATCCCCTGGAAAGTGATCTCCACGCCCAGGCACCAGATGCTTTGCTCCAGGTTGAGTTTGACCACCGTGTGTTGAGCCCTCAGTGACCTGGAACTCTCTGTACACCACAGGTGATTTGCTTAATGGCCTTTTTTTGCAGAGTGTGACATCCTGTGTTTTTGAACTCCACTAAGAACTACCATTGTCCACATTTACCAGCTCCTGCCTCATTTCTGCAACCTTTCTTTGAGTTGCTGTGAGCCCCTCACATCTTTTCAGATCAGGAGGCATGGAAAGAAATGACAGTTTCATCATGCTGATGTTCAGCAGCTTTTTGATCCACCCCTGCCACGCTGGCTCTCATGTTGTCCCTCTGCAGTGAGGGGGGTTCTTTCCCTTCATAACCCAACCCCACCTGACAGATCTGACCTTTTGGCAGAGAGATCCTTAAGTCTGACTAATTTCTTACACATGCCAGTTAATAAGCATCCAGGCAGGGAAAGACCCTGAAAATGTTGTTTCAGTGGCCACAGTAACACCATTAGATGTCCTCTTTGAAGGCAGGAGGGAATCCCCATGGGAAGGTGCCTTCCTGATGCCATAGCCCCAGGAAAAGCCTGGTTATGAGTGGCTCCCTCTCAGGCTTGAGAGTCAGACAAGCTCAAGAGGTGAACCTGTAGGAACCCAGCCACAGCAAAGTTCCCTGAACGAGGAGACTGCTGTGACACACTTGCAGACGCTGCGTCATCTGCGTTCCTCACCAGGACAGATGTTGGGTGTTATTGGCTAGATTAGAGTCAACAATATTAAATGATGAATGAATCATCAGCTCCTCAGGTTCCTGCTGGAAATGCTCTCAGTAATTTACATCTTCCCAGTCACAACCAGCTCATTAACAAACTTCAAAGACCAGCACATGCCTTATCTAATATTGCCATCAAATTTATGCCTTATTCATTCCATTTAATGCTAATTTAAAACCCAAGTGTCACACAATGCTCAGTGACATGCCCTGGTGAATACCAATATTTGCATCCATACTATTGTCTTTATCAACCAAACCCATGACCGTAAAAAAGACCACGACTTTGTTCAGAAACCCCACGTCCCACAGAGCTCTTTCGGCTTTCACCTCTTGGGCACAAACTTCCCAGGAACAGCCAAGATGCCACCAGGACATCCAGAAGATACTGTGACCTCCCAGTCACGGTGGTGATAAAACACTAGAGGGGACATGAGGATGATCAAAGCCATTCTCTAAGCACTGAAATTCTTTATTGGATCTACCCTTCAGACAGTGGCAGGCGTTTGGTGGCCCACCAAGGGACAGGTATGTGGGGCCATCACTTACTGTGCATGAGGGGAGAGGCAGTTTCATAATGTAAGGCACCAAAATATGCAAAATATTAAGAAAATTTCACCACTGAAAGGATGTCAGGCACTGGAACAGGCTGCCCAGGGAAGTGGTGGGATCACTAGAAGTGTTCAAAAAAAAATGTGGATGTGACACTTGAGGACGTGATTTAATGGTGGCCTTGGCAGTGGTGGATTAAGCATTGGACTTGAGGGTCTCAGAGGGTTTTTCCAATCTAGATGATTCCACAAGCACTGGGAAAGCAGAGGACAAGTCAGCCCCTGGTTTGCTGATCTGTGGATCCCTGACCTGAGCTTTGGGTAGACCTCAGCAGAATTATTCCAGCTTCCCAGTAAAGCCTCTGTGTTTCTGCAGCTGATTCACACCAGTTTCACTGGCAGCCCACACAGCCATGGCCTTACCCCTCCCTGACCCCTGCAGGGGCAGGTCCAACACGCTGGAATCTCACATATTATTCCCAGTGGTTACCAAGCCACCAGCACTTAGGTTTTGTTTTGGGCTGGGTATTTCTGTGGTCATCTATTGTTCCATTTTCCTCAGATAATAATCCACCAGAGCACAGAGGAGGTTACAAACACCAAACAATGGCTGAAATACTCTTAGTCAATGCAAATGCAACTGGTGCAGCAGCTCTGTGACCCTGCAAACCCCGTCACCAACCTGTGCTGCCAAACTGTCATAAGTGAGGACATGCATGGGCTCAGCAATCCTTGTTGTTGTTTATTTTGTGTCCTGAAATTCATCCACAAAGGAGGTTTATCATTATTTGCTCAGGAGCCTGAAGGAGCTGTGAGACTGGGTCCAGCCCAGGGACAATGTGACCAAATGCCACCGTCCCAGCTCCTACTTTGTTGGTCAGTCCTGCCAGCCCCAGTTCCACCAGGGACACAAACACATGACTAACTTGAGGCACACACTTATCCCAGCAGAAAGTAAAGCACTTTCTGGTGCCAGTCTCCTGGGAATTAATTTTGGGCTCAGAGCTGTGTTTGGAGGAGTTTGACGCGGGCAGACAATGCCCAAACATTGCCCATTAATGAGCGAGTGCACTGAAGGAATGCCAGCAGGCCTTGCTTTGTGCTTTCAGACACCAAGAGGCTTAAGAAGATGTCTTTAATATTTAAAACTTGACCCTTACTAAAACATTGTGAATTGTCAGGTGCCTGCAGGACTAAAATGCCCAGCTTTATTAAAAAACAACAACCAAGGCGTTGTATGAGGTGGAAAGTTCATTTTAACAAGCCCTTCTCCAGTTTTTTTTCATTAGGATGCAAACATTTGAGGTCTGGAGGATGCTTGCAATAGAGCTTAGCCCTGGACAGCCTTCAGCCAGCCCCAGGGTGGGATGGGGGGGGGGTCTGCCAGCAGCAGCCAGCTCCAGGATGACTTTGCTACAGATTAAGCAGCAGGGGGTCAATCTCCCCGCAGAAAATTGTTGTTTTATCTCATAATGCCTCTTTGTCCTGCCCTTTTGTTCCTGGAAGAACAAAGGGTGAATCCTACATCAAAGGTTACACAGCGTCTGGAAACCTCAGCTCTGCACCACAGCTGGGAGAGAAAGTGGAGCCTGTGACATCAGAAATTACTGGTTTGTCTCAAAAAAAAAACCAAATCTGCAGGTGAGTGGGAGCCATGAACCCAGAGAACTCCAAAAGTGTCACAAAGGCAGATTTTTCTCACACACAGCTCCAGTGGAATCAGAGCACCCACAGCCAACCCAGAGCTGACACCCAGCAGCTAGCTGTGTGGGGAGGTGATACCCTGGAGGGGAGGGATAGGGCATCCAGAGGGACCTGGACAGGCTGGAGAGGGGGAATAGTGCAAAATTCATAAAGCACAACAAAGCCAAGTGCCTGGGTCAGGGCAATCCCAAGCCCCAGTCCAGGCTGGGCAGAGAAGGAATCGAGAGCAGCCCTGGGGGAGGATTTGGGCTGTTGGAGGATGAGAGCTGGACCAGGCCTGGCCATGAGCACCCAGAAACCCCCCTGTGCTGGGCTGAGCCCCCAGCGTGGGCAGCAGGAGAGGGAGATTCTGCCCCCCCAGGTGAGACCCCACGTGCAGAACTGGAGCCCAGCACAGGAAGGATGTGGAGCTGCTGGAGAGAGTCCAGGGAGCCCATGGAGATGCCCCAAGGGCTGGAGCCCCTCTGCTCTGGAGCCAGACTGGGAGAGCTGGGGATGCTCACCTGGAGAGGAGAAGGCTCCAGGAACACCTCAGAGCCCCTGCCAGGGCCTAAAGGGGCTCCAGGAGAGCTGGAGAGGGACCTGGGACACGGGATGGAGGGACAGGACACAGGGAATGGCTTCCCACTGGCAGAAGGCAGGGAGAGATGGGATATTGGGAAGGAATTGTTCCCTGGGAGGGCGGGGAAGCCCTGGCACAGGGTGCCCAGAGAAGCTGTGGCTGCCCCTGGATCCCTGGAAGTGTCCAAGGCCAGGTTGGACAGGGCTTGGAGCAGCCTGGGACAGTGGAAGGTGTCCCTGCCCATGGCAGGGGGTGGAATGGGATGAGATTTGAGGTCCCCTGCAACCCAAACCATTCGATGCCTTCCCTCTCTCTGGGTGGGATGGAAGCAGTGCCAGGCACAGGTGCACCTCTGAAAAAGGCTGGCTGTTTCCCCAAAGCACAGCCTTTGGCCCTGGCACACCCAGGCTTGCTGGAATCAGCCCCAGCCTTCCCTGCCAGTTTAGCACCAAGTGCTGAGAACAACAACGCCATGGGCTGAGCTGTCACTGTCACACGCAAGGCTGGCAGGACAGGAGGGTCTATCCTGCATCTGCATCAGGCCAGGCATCAGCTCCAGCCACAGCCCCTCTGCTGGGAGAAACAGTGTGAGCACAGTGACCTGGGAACTGATTCTGCCCCTTTACTTGGGCCTGGACCTCGGGCTGGGGTCAGTTCTGGGCCCCTCATAAGACTGACATGGAGGGGCTGGGGGGAGTCCATGGAAGGGAACAGAGCTGGGAAGGGGCTGGAGCCCCAGGAGGGGCTGAGGGAGCTGGGAAAGGGGCTCAGCCTGGAGAAAAGGAGGCTCAGGGGGGACCTTGTGGCTCTGCACAACTCCTGACAGGAGGGGGCAGCCAGCGGGGTCGGGCTCTGCTCCCAGGGAACAGGGACAGGATGAGAGCAAACAGCCTCAAGCTGTGCCAGGGGAAGGTCAGGTTGGACATCAGGAGGAATTTCTTCGTGGAAAAGGTGGTCAGGCCTTGGAAATGGCTGTCCAGAGCAGTGATGGAGTCCTCACCCCTGGAGATGTCCAAGGAACAACTGGACATGGCACTCAGTGCTCTGGGCTGGGAGATCAGTCAGAGGTTGGACTCGAAGATATTTTCCAACCTCAGAGATCCTGTGAGTCTGTGATTCTGTCCATACTGCCAGGGCACTTGCAGAGAAGCAGCCTTTCCTTCCTACTGGTTGTGTGAGCCCTGTTAGTCCAACAGCCCTGTTCCTGGGATGCATCTCGTGTGGAGACACAATGAATTTAGTATTTTATCATGCCAGGACTCGGAGGTGCAGCACAAACTGGCTCCTCCCAGTGATAAACCTGACAGACCAGGCCGGTATCTGTGCAACGCAGAGAAACAAGGAACTACTGTAACTTTCAGGATGAGAGTGAATAAACAATAATTATGACTATGCAATAAAATTATCCTCATTAGCTGAAGATGAGCACAGATGAAAATCAGATTTAAGCATCACCTAAACCTGGTGAGTCCAGCTCCAAATGTGAATCCTTTGCTTTAAGCCCTGGCATTACTGCTGTTCTCTGCAGCCCAGCTGATGCGACAGGCCCAAAACATGCATCTGATACATGCCAGAGACTGAGTTCCATGAAAAGCACAGGTAATTTGGGCCTATAATTAACTCCAGAGACAAATAATAGCATTTATGACTCAAATTCACCCGAGGGCAACCACAACAAATGCTACTCAGCTGAGTCATTGGGAAAATTGGCAGGAGGGTTGGATCCAAACCCAGAGCCATGACGTTCCCTCCTCCAGTGTGCCTTGAGTGCTCTGGGTGAGGAAGGATCTGAAAATAAACTGAATTTTCTCTGCCCCGTGTCCTCCTCAGCTTTCAGGTCTCGTGAGCTGCTTTGCTGGGCAGTGGGAAGGGGGAAGCTGCCCAGAGCTCGTGGCATGGCACCTCCACAGGCATCACCTCCAGAGCTGATGGCCTGTTTACACCCCGCTGGCTGCTCACCCATGCTCAAGGACAGACTTAAAAGATAACAGGACATCAATAAAAGACAAAACTAAGTGGAAAAAAAGTGAAGAGCAGAAAAATCCTTCCCCGTGTTCCCACAGCCCTTAATCCTGGAGATATGTATTCGTGTATTAAACAGTTTGTGAGATGATTATGTAAGTGAAATCTCTGCAAATCTTTTGGAAAAAAAAATAAATAAACTGATTACTTCCCCCCTCTCCCTCTGGCTAACCTTTTGCAGATTTAACAGATAACCAACACTGAACAGAGGCCAAATAAATTGCTTAAAGTCCCATTGCCCTGCCGGCCTGCCCCAGCTCCCTGCAGGGCAATTGGGGACTGCGACAGCA
This sequence comes from Irena cyanogastra, assembly GCA_013397155.1. NCBI lineage: Eukaryota > Metazoa > Chordata > Aves > Passeriformes > Irenidae > Irena > Irena cyanogastra. Next base: position 1,012,250 of record VWZV01007377.1, read on the forward strand.
GGGGGGAGCCGGAGCCACGCCTCGTGTGCTTTAGGAAACATCTGCTGCAATTTGGGATATTAGGAGCTGCACGAACAGCTTGAAACAGATCACGGCGGAGGCAGAAAACCTGCACTGGGGGCTCAGGCTGAGAAATCACGTGTTTCCCAGAGCAAGTCCTGCTGCTGCTGGACACAGGGATCCCATCCCTCTTGCTGGGAGAGAGTGTGAGATGCCCACTGGTGCTTTGCCCTGCCAAGGGGACTGCTGTGATCCAGAACTGCATCCTGAGCATCCCTGCTTGGACCAGGGTATCTCTGGTGACCTACTTGCTTCACCCAGCACTTCCTCAGAGCTGCTGAAGGACTTGCACTTAATGTAATAACAGGAGATGCCATTTCCCCTGGAAGAGGGTGGCTAAAAGCAGCCCGTCATTAATAGCAAATAATTCTTCCACCAGTGTATTGCAGTGTCAGAATTAGCCTCACGCCTGTCATTAGAGCACCAGTCTCACTGCTCTGCCAAGGCAGGAACGCTGCACAGCAGCTGATGGATAAGGGATGCATCCATCATTAATCATCCATCATCTCCACACTAACGGGATCTGCGTGCATTCAGCAAGGCACTCTGACCTGCTGGCAGAGCCCAGCCTGCCTGCCCACAGCCACTCTCTGCCAAATCCCACCCTCATTCCTGCAGCACCTCAGCTTCCCAAGGCCTGTTTCTATTAAGGGAAAGGATGTGCCAGCACATTGTGCCAGATTTCCCCTGGGATGTCAGCAAAGACCCCACTAATCCAACCTTGGTTCCCACAGCTCTGCCCTCTCTCATTGTCCCACACAGCTTAAATCCAGTCAAGACACAACTGAACTCTTTCCTTCTCCTTCCAAACCCTCTGAGTCTCTCCAGAGACAGCAAGGTTTTCCAGGGAGCAACAAGAGAACAGGTTTCAGGGAGAAACTTCTCATCCTCCCTGAGAAGGAGAAAACCTGTGGGGAAGGAAGACCTTAACTCAATGCTTCCAACCAGAAAGGAAAGGGAAGATCCTGCTGTCCCTGCACATCTTCATCCAGAGCTCTGTGCAGGATGTGCTGAAACAGCACACAGCAGAACCGAGGGAGCTGTGCCACCCTACAGCCAAGACTGGAGCAGCCTTGGTCCTCCCTGGGGAAACACCTGTGGAAATCAGCTCAGTGCTGGAATGTCCCACAGACCCCATACAGGCAGGGCTGGAGCTGGAGCCACCAGCTTTGCTTCCCTTCTGTTACAGCTCCACTGAATTCCCACCAGTGCAGTTACCAAAGACCCTGGCCACCTCCGCCTTTCCCACGGGCTTTGAGCCTGATGTGCCCCAAGGCTCTCCAGCTGTGGTGCCAAGGAGTGCCACAACCTCCCTTCCCAGTGTGCCATGTCCCCCTTACTTGGCATCGTCATCGCGGGCTATCAGGAGGCGCATGTGGCTGGTGGCCGACGCCGTCCTCAGGATGTCCACAGCCCTGGAACACAAGGACCACGACACGTCAATCCCAGCTCCCAGCAGTGCTCCACCAGTCTCACCCTGCTTGCCTCAGAGCTGGGCAAAGCCTGCCAGCAGCTGAGGCTTTGGCTGGGTGCCCGTGGAGCTGCCTGTTCCCTGCCCTGGCAGAGAGGCCGAGGGCAACCAAGCCATACCCTGATTTTCCCACTTCTGCAGTAAGTGAGAAGTCCCTGATAGCAAAATCGAGAAGACACCAGTGGTGGTGAGCAAATCCTCCTGCACAGCCCGTGGCAGGGGGCTGGAACGAGGTGCTCTTCAACATCCCTTCCAACCCACACCATTCCACGATTCCCAGCCTGGGGAAGCTTCCATCCCAGGGACAGCCATTTTCTGGGTCAAAATACAAGTACCCCTGGCAGCCAGGGCAGTTGCTGGGAGCCAGGCACGGCCTCCCACAGCCACAGAGATGTTCTCATGGACAGCACCAAACCCAGCTGCTCTGGGGCTTTGGCAGCAGGACCAGCTCCTCATGCTGCTTCCCCTCCAGCCTTGGCACCTTGTGCAGGAATGCTAGGCAGGAAATAGGATTGCACCATGTTTAATGGGAAAGAAGAACCCCAAAACGTTGTGCTCCTGTGGAGCTGTGAATTGTTCTCTTGGTGGGGAGCTGAGGGGCTGGATTGAGGCTCCAAAGGAATTGGAGCAGCACTGTCAGGCTCAGGCACCAGCTAATCTCCTGCCCTGGGAACTGCAGGACGTGCTGGGAAGCTGCAGCAGATGGAGTGGAGGTGCCAGGAGCTGTTTAAAACCCAGTGGTTTGGGGAATGTCTGGGTATCTCAGATACAATTTGGGCTCTCTGGTCTACTTTTATATTGAATCTTTCTGTTGGATAATTTCCAAGCTGGCTCTTGGGAGCAGCACACAGAGTGATGCCCTGGTGTCCTCCATGCAACCCACAGCATAAGCTGCTTCACAGAATCCCACAAAAGCAACAGGAATGGGAAATTTCCATTTGGATATGGTACCTCTCGCTTGTAACCCCAATTAGGGAATCTCCATTGACCTCCAGGATCTGGTCTCCTGGCTGCAAGCGCCCTAGAAAAGAAAACTAATGGATAGAAACTGTGGAAAATACAGCTTGGAGGGGCTGGGAGAGGCTGGGCAATCCTCCCCTGTGCCCAGAGACAGGATGAAAGATGCATTGGTTGTTCCGGAGATGCTCGTCCGACCTGTTTTCCCAGATGTCCATAAATGAAGTTTCTGCAACCTCCCAGAACAACCCGTGCCAATGTCTCAGCACTTCCTCTGCTCTAGGAAGTTGCAAAAGTCAATACTGAAAACTGCAATAAAGCTTTTGCTTAATTCACTTTGAGGTCAAGTAGTTCAGTTTGAGGTCAGGTAGAAAACCATGACAGGCACTTCCACCTGTTCTGGATTTATTTTCCTTTATTGGATGGAAAAATGACATAACAGCTGGGGAAGAAAAAAATCTTTTTAGCTGAAGTTGTAAAAGGTGAGCTCTGCAGACCCCTAATACCTACTTGGTTGAACATATTCAGAATGAAATCAGTGACCCAGAGCAGAGCTGAGTTTGCAAAAGGATCTCTGGTTGTTTTGGGGCCACAGGGAGGGGGGGAAAGACAGGAAAGTTCTTGTGTAGATGACGGCTCGTGCTCTACACACACGGAGCAACAGTACAGATGCTGAGGAGCCAGTCCAAGGCTGCTGTAAGATGTTAGAACAACTGCCACACTAAAAAAATACCCCCAACCACTCGAAAATCTCCAAGCAAGTACCCAAAATATCTAATAAGGGATGAAACAAATGTGTGAAATAAATACCCTCAATCTGGGCTGTTCTCAGACCGCATGGCATTCTGCCCCGTGGTTCACTCACCATCTGCGTAAGCAACACCCCCTGGAAGGATCCTCTTGACGTAAACTCCATATTCCTCTCCTGTGAGCTCCTTGATGCCACCAATTACCTTAATGCCTGCAGGGAAAATACAGCCTGTGACACAAAGGCAGGAGAACCTGAGCCTGCACAGGCCATGTTAGAGGGATGCAGCCCCAACCCTAAATTCACAGAATCATGGAATGATTTGGCTTAGAAGGGACTTTAAAGCCCATCCAGTGCCACCCCTGCCATGGGCAGGGACACCTTCCACTAGCTCAGGCTGCTCCAAGCCCCAGTGTCCAGCCTGGCCTTGGGCACTGCCAGGGATCCAGGGGCAGCCACAGCTGCTCTGGGCACCCTGTGCCAGGGCCTCCCCACCCTCACAGGGAACAATTCCTTCCCAACATCCCATCTCTCCCTGCCCTCTGGCAGTGGGAAGCCATTCCCTGTGTCCTGTCCCTCCATCCCGTGTCCCAGGTCCCTCTCCAGCTCTCCTGGAGCCCTTTTAGGCCCTGGAAGGGGCTCTGAGCTCTCCCTGGAGTCTTCTCCTCCCCAGGTGAGCATCCCCAGCTCTCCCAGCCTGGCTCTAGCCCTTGGGGCATCTTCATGGCTTCCTCTGGACTCTCTCCAGCAGCTCCAAGTTCATCACTGATAGGAAAGGATCTGCTCCTGCTGCCGATCAAAACCTTCCTGGTGACAAGTGTTTCCCGCAGGAGATCCTTCCCTGTGCACATGTGGACAAGGCCCAGGGGCACAGCAGAGGTGAGGACATCTCTACTCACCTGCCAGGCCCAGCAGCACCTCAGCCTTGGACACGGCCACCGATGGCAGAGCCACACTCTAGGAGTGGCCACTTTAGTCACAGTTCGACCTGGGGGGAGCAGCTGAGGAGGAGCACAAGGTGACCCCTGTTTGACAGGAGCACAGAGGTGACCCCCGTTTGACAGGAGCACAGAGGTGACCCCTGTTTCCCGTCTGAACCCCCATGCCCAGCAGTGCCCTGCAGCACCTTGGCACAGGGCTCCGGCCCCTCACAGCCTCCCTCCGGCTCAGGGCCTGCCCCTGCGGCCCGCGTAAGCTGGCTGGCAGGAAAAGGTCCAAGAGACTTATTTATCCAGGGCTCATTAAGTCCTACTTCGAAGATCCAGGCTATGGGCAGAAGGATTAAAAAGCCTGGCTTTAATTAACAAATCTCTGCCCAGAGCCGCCGGTCAGGCATTTTGCTGCTCGGGCCGGGAGGGCGGGCTGGGGACAGGCAGAGCCACCGGGCAACGCCAGGCCAGCCCCGGCCCCCAGCCCCCGAGGGCTGCAGGAAATGTCTCCCCCCAGGAAACAAGGCACAGCTGCTGCCCTAAAACGTGGGAACCCTGTGTGAAACAGGGGAGAGAAGAGGATCCTCGATGGGGATTACTCAGGACACAGCACCATTCCATCCCTGCTTCCCTTCCTTTTGTAACCCAAGCCCTGCTCTCAGGCCCCTCGCAGTTTTCATCTGTCACCAGGGAAGGACTTTGTGTCTCAAGTCACCTTTATACTAAATTAGATTAAAGCTAAATTATTACAGTTTCCCAGTTCGTTTCTATATACACCAATTGCTGCTCCTCCCAAGCTCCAAATCCCAGCCCTGTCTGAGTCCTGGAGTTTATTCACTGGACTCAGTGCATTAACCAGGCACTTGTGAGGAGTTGTTTTACTGCTGGAACAGGGAACTCACAGCAGAACACCTCAGGAATGGGCACTAATATTTTCTAATTTATAATATAATATATAACAATAATATAATTTATATTTATAATATTTTATATTGCAGTATAAAAGAAATTAACTCAAATTGGAAATATTGCCCCCAAAAAAAGTATCTATAAGCAGCACGAGCCTCACCAAGGTGTGGCTCAGGTCAGGCACCTGGGCACAAAAGTGGGGAGGAGATGCTGCGGCTGTGGACTGAAGGTAAAACGTGTTCATTTACTCAGCTGGAAATTTCTCTGCTCCCTGCGGAGCCAGGGGATGCCTCTGCTGGGCTCTGCAGAGACACCCCAGGGAACAGGGGCACCCCAGGGAACAGAGACACTCCAGGGAACAGAGACACCCCAGGGAACAGAGACACCCCAGGGAACAGAGACACTCCAGGGAACAGGGGCACCCCAGGGAACAGGGGCACCCCAGGGATGGGCTTGAGAAACCTTGGCACCACGGGTCCTGCAGAGGCAAAGCCCCATCAGTTCCCCTGGATGGAACAGAGCCTGGAAGTCCAGCCCAAGCCAGGGGATCACTGAGAAGCTCATCCTACATCTTTCTTCACACTTTAACACAATGGAATTAGGAATGATGAAGCACATCAGACAAATATAAAAATCTGCACCGTGCAGAAGGTCAGCCACAGCATCCTCCAGCAGCCCAGTGTGTGCCAAGATATCAAATCAATAATGACTCATTTCCCTTTTGTGTCTGCAAATCAATTGTAATAATGCCTTAATATAGCAGAAGTATCTCCAAATCCTCCTTTATCCCCAACGATGTCATGAGAAAATCCGATCTTGTTATTAAAATCGGTGATTACTCACAGTATTGCTCCAGACGCACTCAAACTTGGATGGGGGGAGGAGAAATCCCTGAGTTTTAACTCCCTTGTTGGGAAAGCAGCTGGATGCTGCTGAGCTCTGCCCTCTGCTCACACCCATCACCTCACTCAGAAGGTGCTCTGGGTGGCAGTCCTGCCCCCCAAAACCCACTGGAGAGTCCCCACTGGGGCAGGGAGGAGGAGGAGGGAGGGCTCACCCCTTCCAGGGCTCAGACCACTCCAGGGGACAGCAGGTGATGGATGGCAGCAAACCTGAATCATCCAGGACTGTGGTGGCAGCATTCCTGGGACGATAATTTTTTACATATTTTATAAGCATTTACTTAATCAAGTATCTTAATAAAATTTCTATTTGGGACCCAGTGTAGGTAAATAACGGCTCTTTAATTATCACAGCATCAAAGTCCCAGTATAATGCTTATTAAGTCATACTTAGGGCCAGATAATCTAGCCTATTTTGGATCCCTCTATTTAATCTTTCCTTTCTGGCAAAGGTCCTGGAGCTGATGCCCATGTCCCTGTTTTTTTCTTTTCTCTTTTGCAGAACAAAGTTTGCCAGGAAAACTCCAGATGGACTTAGAGGTAAGACTGACCAAGTCTGTGTTTTTTTTAGGCTCTTAACGACCCTATAAATTTCTCCAAGACCCTCAAGCTTCTCTGGTGCCTCTAATCCCGCTCCCACTAATGCCAGAGTCACAGTTCTCAGGCTATAATCTCACCTGCTCCTGGATCCGTGTCCCACAGGTCAGGGGGTGTCCTGGCTAATCTGGTTGTTTAGTCCAACTGGGATCATCCCGGGCGCATCCTGACCCCACTGGCTGCCAGGCTGGACACAGAGAGGGGCCGCCCGCTCTGTGCCTAAGCTGGCAATGTTCAATTACATTTCCCTTAATCCCTCTGTTGATCTTGCAGCCCCCGCCAGCTTTTTCTGTCTGGAGGAAGGGACAGATTGGAGGTGAATCACTCGCTGCCCTGTCCTAAGCAGATGAAGGTCAAGATAATGGGATCTCAGTGTTTCTGAGAAATGCTCCTTAATCAGCACTTCCCTTTGATGGCTATTCTTTAATTCGAGGTTCAGGTTTGAGGAGCTGCCAGGTAACCCCTTTGAACTTCTGCTGAGGTTCACATGTGGGTTTCCACCTAAAGCCACAGAGCAACAGACCCGCGGCCAAATGCTGACCTGGCACCAAGCAGTGATCCTGCTCCAAAGGAACTGCTGGGATAACACCTCATCCTGCCTGGGAAACTGCTGGAATAATGCCTCATCCCACCTGAGAAAATACAGGGATAACACCTGCATCCCACCTGAGAAACTGCTGGGATAACACCTGAATCCTCCCGGGGAAACTGCTGGGATAGCACCTCATCCTGCCTGGGAAACTGCTGGGATAACACCTGCATTCAGCTGGAGAAACTCATGAAGGCACTTTCTTTTCCCAAATAAACCTACTCTGAGCAGCTACACCTCTGGCAGACACAGGGATTCTGTAAGCACCACTCATCAGAGAGGGATAATTAAGCTGCCAGAGGGCAGGGTTAGATGGGATATTGGGCAGGAATTGCTCCCTGGGAGGGTGGGCAGGCCCTGGCCCAGGGTGCCCAGAGCAGCTGTGGCTGCCTCTGGATCCCTGGCAGTGCCCAAGGCCATGCTGGACAGGGCTTGGAGCAGCCTGGGACAGTGGAAGGTGTCCCTGCCCATGGCAGGGAGTGCAGTGAGATGAGCTTTGAGGTCCCTTCCAACCCAAACCATTCCATGATTTCTGGAGGATGATCACTTGTCCTGAGTACTTCAAGCCTCACAGGAGAGGATTAAGCCAGCAGTTGATGGCACCAGGAAATCCACATTATTGTAGCTTCCTCCAGCACATCACAACTTGCTGTAGAGGTTCTGCTAGACCCTGCAAAGGTATGGGGGAAAGGAGAGGAACTGGAACCCAGTGAAGTGGCTCACCAAGGGCTGCCACATCTGCCACTTCTTCCAGAGGTCAGTGATGGCCCCATCAGGCTCTTCTGGGCCTCCTCCTTCAACGAGCTAATCTAACCCAGCTGAAATCCCATCAACTCAACCAAATCCACCTCAGAGATTAAAATATCATATTCACCAAATAAAGTAATTTCTCTGAGCTCCCGTGAACCTCATGAATGTGGGAAGAGTCAGCAAGGCCGTCCCCCCACGGCAGAAAGCCCTGTTACCCCAAAGCTGGAAACAGCCAATAATTAATCCATAATTAATCTCAGGTCTCAGGAAACCTGAACTTGTTTCTCTGGTGACTCCTCAGGAGTTGTCCCAAATGGTCATTCAGGGGTCTCACCAAGAGGGCCCCAGCTGCTCTGTGGGAGGGTGGACTGTACTCACAATTAAGGATTAGGGGAGAGACTGTGAGATCCCAATGCAGGATCACAGATTTTTGTAAAGTCCATGGCAGAGCACCACTGGATACAGAGAGGTCAGAAGAACTGCTCTGCTGGATGTCCCTGGGTGAGTGTTGTGAACCTGGGACTGTCTCACATTCTGATGGATGTGACCTTCTCCTTCCCCGTCTCTTCCATGCTTTGAAGTTCAGAGAGCTGTGGAAGGACACCTGACTCACTCAGTGCTCATTCCCTCCCCCTTGGGCCAAACTTTCCAAACCCAGCTCACGCATCCCAGTCCTCAGGAGTGCTGCAGGAAGCACCTTCCATCCCCCACTGGGATGGCTTTCCAGGGGAAAAGTCTGCAGAGGGGCAGGGAAGTGCTGGGAATTCTATTTATTTATTTATTTATTTATAGCTTTTTTATTGATTTAACCCAGAAAATTCTGAAAGGCCCCTCCCCCTCATCCTGCTGAGGGAAGGGCTTGTGGCCCCGGGCTCCTGCACAGCTCCCAGCACTGGCTGCTCACCATTACCACGGAATCAGTTGGGATTTTGACATTCTTTTAATGTTGCAGCTGCAAAAAGTGCAGGAGATGCTTGACACAGGCAGGTACAAGACACAAGATCCAGTGAGACACCAGACTTCACAGAGAGAGGCACATCCTGACACAGGCTCTGGGACTGGGGGGGACGTTTGAGGTGTCCCAGCCCAGCCTGCTGTCCCTGGTACTCACCCAGCCCATTTGCACACTCGTAGAAGTCGAAGCAGTGCACGGTTCGATCCATCCCGTACGGTCCCATGAGCGTCCTGGGGGAGACAAGAGGAGCAGCTTTCTGTCACGGGCCAACAAGGACAGAGGCACAGGTGCCAGCCAGCACACACAGAGGCACGCTGTCCCTGCCAGCCATGCCCAGCAGGCACTGCAGACACCCAGGCTGAGGGACAGCCCCAGCACTGCACCCACACGGGCAAAGCTCAGCCCCAGGCAGCCCCCCTGAGCTGTACACAGATAAATGAGAGAATATGTGCAGGGCTGAACATCATCCTCCCCACCCAGCAAATCTGATGGACCTGTCTGTGATTCATTACCCCAGATTATCGGGGCTGGACAGCTGTGCAGCTCCCGGGAAATGAGATCAGAGCTCGGAGCCATGCTCTGGGGATAAAGCAGCTTCACAAGCACAGGCAGCCTATAATGAACACAGCCGGGCACAATCCACTCCCAAGGTTTTTCGTGCAGGCAGAGAGTCTGGGAAAGGGGGTGCAAGAGCTGCTCCAAGTCCTGCCTGGTCTGGTGGGAGCTTCTCATCACAAGCCAGAGCAGGTGGAAGAGCATCACACACCTGAGATTCCCCCGAGCCAAGTAATTCCCTGAAACATCCCACAGGTTCCCCCTAAACACCCTTAGGCAAGGTCCCAAATAAACCACCCAAAAACACCCTGCCCAAAGCACAGATGCCAGACTCCAAACCTGGGACCACCAGCACCAGCCCACTCTTTGGGCTCCTCAGGATGGGTGAGCCCTGATCTGAGAAACGCCGACCCAGATGTGCCAGGTGGGAAACCAGGGGTGAGGAGGTACCAAAGCACTCCCCAACATTGAAGTGGCAAGAGAAAAGGTGTTTCCCAATCGATATCAGGTCCTACATCTGAAGACGGATCAGGAGGAACAACAGCGTGGGAAACAAGATACTGCTCCAAATCCAGCGGGATGCAGGATAATAATAACCTGCAGGGACTTACCAGGAGTCCAAAACAAAACTAAAAATATCGAACTATCTGGCAAGCCAGTAACTTCCACCTCTAAGATTCCGACTGGAAGTGTTTTCTCCCTGTTAAAAAATGCCCCTCCTTGCCATCCTTGCACTGTACTGAAGACTGAACAAACAACTGGCCACATCTGGCTATTGAAAAACGGAGCTCGAAGACATCCCAGGAAGGCAGAGCAGCCCTGGGCCCAGGCTGGTTCAATCCCCCACCCAGGATTTTCAGGGTATTTTGAGTAAATCACCAAGGAAATTCCCCGGGCGAGCCCCGGGCGCTCAGGGCAGGCGGGAAGGCACCATACGGACGCAGTTTCAGAGGAGCAGATGCCTCCTTGATACGATCAGCTCTTATCATCATCCCCTGCGATCAGCTCCTATCAACATCCCCACGCCGAGGCACGGCCGCCCAGCAGCCCCGAGCTCTGGGAATGCCACCACCCCAGAAAACCCAACCAGCGACGGTGTCCTGGGCTTTTCCTGCAATCCCCGCCTCCTAACCCTGCTCCTGGAGACGCCACAGGGAAGAACCTCGGCTGGAAGTGGAAGCCACGGGACCCCCGGGGCCCGCTCCCCATTCCCACCCAGCTGGGGGAGGTTACCTGCTGATGATGATGGCTCCCTTGTAAAGGACAGAGACCGCGGGCATCCTGCCGGCGGTGGCAGTCCGGCCCTGCCAGGCACCAGCCACTCTGATTTGGCAGGAATCCGTTAAAATGATGGGGGGGGAAAAAAAGGGAAAAAAAAAAAAAAAAGGGGGGGGCGGAGGGCATCACGTGGTCTCCCCGTATGCATGTTAATTCCACCCAACATTAACACAGATCGGCTGAAAACATCTCCAACTTTAGATTAAAGCTTACGCAAGCCGGAGCCAGCGCGGTCCTTCCCAAAGCGCGGGGCCGGAGCTCGGCCAGCCCCCAGCAGGGCCGGCCCCTCATCCTCAGCACAAGGGCAATTACTTGGGATGCACCGGTGGGAATGGCCCCTCCAGGGATGGAGGGCAGCGTTCGGTGTGGGACGTGTACAGTCACCATCCCTAAAGGGTTAAAATCCATAGCAAAGCTTTGGAAGCAGTAACAGACTGTGGCATTTAGGGGGTTTAGGGTTGATGTTGATTTTTTTTTTCTTTTAGCATCTTTTCCAGCCCATAGTATTTCCGTCTTAATGCAGAACAAGTTCAGCTGTCCCCTCGTGTGCTGGGAGGGCAGCAGCCTAATTTGAGCAGCCTTTGAACAGCCTCTTCCATCCCTGTCTTGGTGCCATCATCCAGCTGGCAAAGCAGCAGCACCCCTGTCCTGTGGGATGGGGGCATGGAGGGATGAAAAAAGATTATCCAAGGCTTGCCAGGGAATGGGAATGGACCAGAAGAGCCCACCTCAGGGCTTGGCAGGAGCAGGGCTGCTACCCTGGGGGAAAAGATCTGGTAACCTTTCCTGAGAAGGGAAACGTACTGGACCTGCAGGAGGACACGGATCCTGCATCCCAACCGGTTCTAGAGGACATCTGAGGCCACAGGGAAGCTCTTGGCCCTGACTCCACCAACGGTGCCCTCCTTGTGCTGTTCCCAGCGTCCCCACAGGCTCCTGGCCAGGCCCCATTAGGTCCCTTGACCTCGTTAGTGGAGCTCTGGCTGCAGCTGCTGTGGACGTGCCTGCCTGGCACTGCCTCTCCTTGCCAAGTCATTCCTTGACTCCAGGCTGCTGGGTATTGCTGTTCCCACGTTTGAATAACTGATTTTATCAGCTGGAGCTTCCTCGATGGCCTCGTGTGAAGCCTCGCTAGGCGAGTGCAAGGTGCTTCAAAACAATGACAAGTTGGAAAAGTTCTCCTGCACTTCGTCTTTTTTTAAAAATTGTTTTCATTTGAGGACATTCAGATGGCATATAAAATCTGAGTAGATTTGACCTTCAGGAGGCCAAAACTTTCCTAAAAATTAAATTATCTAGTTAAAAAAATAGAATTTGGATAAGTAATGCCAACTGGACAAACGTAGATGCATCTGGTGATAGATACATTGTGCACACCCCAGCACAGCAAGATGTGCCCACGCCCTTGCCAAGGCTTTGGCCGAACCAGACTAAGCACGAGGAGTGATACCTGGGCCCATCTCTAAATCTGCTGGAGCCTCACAAACCTGCCCATCCCCTCAACAACCCAACAGCAGGGAGATGCTCTTTCTCCTGCCATGCCACAGAAAAGGACCAGGGTGTGGAGAGCCAAAAATGAAGGCAGGAGATTCCAACACCCGATGACCACCAGCTCTGGGTCTCGGTGACTTGCTCAAGGCTGGCCAGGAGGTTTTGTGGCAGAACATGCACAGAAATTCAACACTGGGGTGTGGAACCTTCCCTCTGTGCCTGTTCTACAACGGGAGCTGTTCCACACCAGGACACAGCTCCCCGAGGGGCACGAGAGTCCTGGCACCATGCCCAGCTTGGGGTGACCTTTTTGGGCACCCCTCACCCTGCAGCCTCCTGTCACTCACACTCAGGATCACACTCCAAGTCATCTGATGCATCAATGACCTTCCTGGTCAGAGGAAGAGACATTCCCATCCCACCACCAAAATACCACGTGCAACCACCCGAGATCCTCTGCTACTGCATTGTCACACAATTACTGCCAGAGTCTTGGCTGGAATAAATCAGGGATGCTGAAAGGAAAGGATTGCACAAGCACCAGAGGCAATGGCACTGGCACAGGGTGCCCAGAGAAGCTATTTCTGTCCCATCCCTGGAAATCTCCAAGGCCAGGTTGGAAGGGGTCCATTCCCATGACAGGGAGTGGAATGAGATGATCTTTAAGGTCCCTTCCAACTGAAGCCATTCTGTGACTCTGTGATAAGGTCACTTCTTTGACCAGTTTCAGAGGGGCTTCAGGAAAGCTCACTAGAGTCAGGCCAACACAAAACTTGCAGGAAAATGGGAAAAATTTCCTGCCTGGCTCTTCAGTAATTCACCCACCCTGATTTCTGCATCTCAGGGAGCAATTTCTACACTCAGGGTTAATAGGATGTGTTAACTCAGGGTTAAACAGTTGAAGCTCAACGCCTCCAACATTAAGTCCTTCACTTGCCCAAGGCTGGGATTCCTGGTCCTTCCCACTGGGTGGGATGTTGCAATAAACCACTCGCTTGTCCACAAGCTGGTAAAATAAATGAAAACCAAATCCAAGAGGCCCTCAGGGAAGAGGAGCAGCACTCGGCTTCCAGCTTTCTCTCCAAACACTCAGATCCTCAATTCCATCCTCCAAAACACACACCAACTCTGGCAAAAGCATCAGACACTGCTGCTGCTCCTGTTCATTAGCACATCTCTTAGCAGAGGAAGTTTCAACAGAAACGATTCAGGGGATTTTTGGTGGTTTAAAATTTGGAATCACATTCAGGAAGGATTTATAAGCCCCCTATGATCTACCCGAGGGTCCCAGGCCTAATTTGTATAACCAGTGTTGAAGGCAAACATCTCACTGGCAAAGGGCCTGTGCTGTGTGCTCAAGATCCTTATGGAGCTGGGACCCAGCTGAGCCACTCCGAGTTGATCCAGGATTCTGATCCCAGGGAACTGCTGGTGAGACTTTAGATTTTTAAATAAATGAGAGAAGAGAAGGAATATGAATTAAGAACTAAGTAACCTCAGGGGTTGGACAGCAGATAAACACGTTTCACTTGTTTGTCCACTTTTTCATTGACTGCTAGAAAAATGGATTTAAAACTTACAGATTTTTTTTTTTAATGGAAAAATTACTTTTGCTTGAAAAAAATATTTTTAATAGAAGTTGAGTGAAACTGTGTAAGTCAGCTGTATTTACCATTTATAAGCAGAGATGGGTGAAACTGTAAATAGAATCAAAATACATCTTGGAGCAGGACCACAGAGTTCAAAATGCTGGGTCAGCACAAGTAGTGGAGAGTGCGTTTCCAGTATATTTTTCTGGGAGAGCATGAAGAGGAAAGTGTGGGAGAATGAAACTGGGAGTGCTGGAGAGAGGCACAGAAACCACTGCCGAGAGGAAGCAGTGGAGAAGGTGGTGCTGATGGGTTTGGGTTTCAGAAAGAAAAGAAGGGAAGAGAATGGCTGAAACAAGTACAACCAATGGTAAAGTTATGATAGAAAATAACTCAGGTCTGCCCTTGTCCTTCCTACCCAGACAAGAAGCAAACAGAGCTGGGAACAGCTGGACCACGAGGGGAGTGATGGTTTAATGTCACTGGGAGTGTTGGCATTGCACAGTCAGCATGTCCAGCAGCAAATGAAAATCCCATGGGAAGGCATCACTCAAGGCTCATCTCTCATGAAACACACTTCCATTGGAAACTGGGGGCTCAGTGAGTTCCCCCCCAGCCAAACAGCTCTTCACAGCTTGGCTGCTCAGGTGGGGTGTCCTGGGCAGCCCAAAATGTTATTGTATTCCATATCTAGCTGTGCCCAAAAATTGTTGTCTTGAACCAAGGCATGGGGTCATCTCCAGGCCATGTTAAGGCCATACAAGAAATTGAACCATCGTCTCCTCGGTTATTCCAGCCCCAAGATCAAGGCTAAAGCCAGGAACCAGCAGTGGGGAGCAGCTGAGCCCAGGCACGGCCAAACCCCAGGGGGATGCCTCACCTGGCCAGATCCCACAGCAGCATCCCTGGGTGACCCCAGTGATCCAGCCAGGACCACATCATCCCAAAGAGGGGACAGCCCCAGGAAGGATCCTGAGCTTGGCCAAGCAGTGGCACAAGGATGGGGAAGGGGAAGGGGAGGCTGTGCTGACAGCAGCACCCCTGAGCCTACAGGGAGCCTCTGTGCCCGGCTGAGCAGAGGAACAGAGTCCAAGTAGGTTTGCGTGGGTGGGGATTAGAGGTGGAAAGACATCCTGCAGTGGAAGTGAGATCTGTCTGAGGCCTTTCGGCTCCGGAAGGCAGCATTAAGGAGGTTGGAGGTGGGAGGGCTCACCCCAGCAGGGCACTGGGTCACGGTCTCTGCCATCCTCCCACCAACTCCAGGAGCGGCAGCGGGAGCACGGGCTGCCCAGGCAGCAGCAGGAGCATTGGATCATTACTGAGTGAGTTCACTTCATGACACAACAAAATTAGTGTAGGCTGCAGAGGTTTTTGCATCTGATTAGAAATTGGAAAATTGCAACTGTGCTGCTTGCAGGATCAGCTAGAAAGCGTTGGGGATAAATCAAAAAATCAATCAGCTGCTCTGGAGCTGAGAAAGAGCTGCCCACAGTGCAGCCCACGGCGTTCTCATAATAACACCCATGGAGTCACTTCAGATGAGCTCAGGAGATCAGAGATGCTCACAGACAAGTCTGAACAGAAGAGGGAACAATCAGTCATGGAATACCAGGTTGGAAGGGACCTCAAGGAGCACTTGGTGCAACCTTTCTTGTCAAAAGTATGGTCTAGACAAGACAGCCCGGCACCCTGCCCAGCTGAACCTTGAAAGTATCCAACACTGGGGGAGGCACCATTTCCCTGGGGAAGTGTAATGGTGATTCCCATTATGAAAAGTTTTCCTCTCGTGTCCAACTGGAACCATCCCAGGAGTAACTTGCACCCAAAGGAACCACAGTGCCAAAATCACTGGTGAAGGAAGCAGGCAGGTCCTACAGGGAGCATTCAGGGATGGGCAATCCCATGCTCCCATCCCAGCCCTGGGCACAGCATCTCCCTGGGCACTCACCTGCAGGGGGGCAGAGGGTGGCAGCAGCTGCAGCCAGCCCTGGAGGGGTGACACTGCTCCTCCAAGCCTGTGGCCCTCATCCCCATGGGCAGGGCTGCCAATTATCCCACATCCCTGTCCTCACACCCACAGGCACTTTCCTCCTCCCAAGGACCACGTGGACCCCGGTGCTCCTTCAGTCCCTTCCTCTGACCTCTCCAGAGGTCACAGGGTGGCTCCTGGGGAGGGTTTCACCCTCCCCACTCCTTCTGCTGGTGGATCACCCCTCAATCCCACCTGAGCCAAGCCTGAAGATGGAAAGGGGAGGAGTATTTGATGGCTGGGCAGTTTTCCAGCGCTTGTTCCCTCCTGCTGCTGGAGGAGGGTGTTTCCACCTGAGGCTGAGGCACATTCTCACTCCTCAGGGAGGAAGGCCCCTTCTCCCAGGACATCTGCACCAGCAGGCCACCAAGACCTCGGGCAGACAGAGACCTCACCTCTCACTGCTGGCCAGGCTTTCCTGTTTTTCAACCCCTTTTATCACCCTCGTCTAAACTTCATCCCTATTTCCAACATCCTTCTCAGCCAGTGGATTTCTTCAGCATGAGGGGCTCATCCCAATGAACTTTTGCTGCCTGAAAGTCAGATCTTTGCTGCCCATCACCTTCACCCCCAGGCAGAGAGGGGCTCGCAGAAGGAAGCTGCTGCCACCTGACAGTTATGCATCGAGTCAAGAGTGGTGGAGCATTTTCTGGAGGTTCTTCTTGCCCAGGGAGAAGATGGCCAGTCCATGGGCACCTGCCTGGCAGAGCTGCTCTTGGAGACTGCTGGGGCTTGGAGAGGTTAAACCACGTTTTGGTTGGGGAAAAGGCAAAAAGAACCTCTTCAATTAGCCTGTCCTGCAGTAATTAGGAGACACTGTTTAAGGTAGAAGCGAGGTCAGGCTTGGTCTGCCGGGAATTTTTAGGAAAGGCATTTATGCCAGAGCCCAGCTGAGCTGAACATCCTCCAACATCTGCTCCAGCCCAACCCTTGGATGTACCCCCTGAGATGGGGATTAACACAAACACAATCCCATGGGAAAGCTCAAACAGGCACCTCCATTTTCACCACAGCAGCTCCAAGGTGTGCTAACAGCTCTCCCACAAGGAAGTCTTTCTCCTTCCTCCCCCTCCCATCAGGTGAGAGATCTGCTGCCCTGCTTGGGGACTGGTCCCCTGGCCCCCGTTTGGGTGTCAGCTGCTGCAAAGGGTTGACAGGATTATAAATCTCCCTGCCTGCCTAAATCCCCTGGGCTGTGGGATTGGACTGGTTATAAACTTATTAAAAGGGGCTGGTGGGGGCTGCAGGACCTGCTCTGCCAGCCTGGCCACCCTCTGTCCACCCCACACTAATGGGAGAAAACCTGAGAACCACAGCAGGAAATTCACCCAAGTGAATCCAGAAAAATAGAGATGGAAAGAGAGGTGAGGGAAATGGCTGGGTATGGAAAGATGGGAAAATCACATATTTTTGGGATAGATTTCACAACATGTTGCTGAACTGAAAGTGCAGCTCTTGGGAAGAGCTTTGACCCATCCTTGAGCTGCGAACACCCCCCTGCTCCAACCCAGACCCTGGCACAAGCCATAAACAGGCAGTAATAATAATTCCCAGAGGACTGGTGGAAGCGCCAGGCCAGTCTTGCACCCAGCCACGCCTGCTGAGGAGCCGGCAGCGGATCCGAACCCCCCGGAGCACACAGAGCGTGGTCCGGCCACGAGACCTGCCTGGCACCGGCGGCGCCTTCAGGGCTGTTTCATTTCCCACAGCTCTGGCAAAGCTCCTGCACAGAAGCCGCCGCTGCAAAACTTCCTTAGAGCTTCCAGCAGCCACTCTCCAGGAGAGCCCCGCGGGGTCCCACCGGCATCCCCATCGGGAGAAGCCGGGGATGAGGCGGGAGCCGTTGCTCCGGCCGCGGCAGGCACCACCCTCCCCGATGCTGCGGGGCGGGGTTCTGCTGACGGCTCGCGTTTATTTATCAAATTCCTATTTCAAACTCCAAAATTAATCTTTTAATCAGCGGCAGAGCGGGGTCATCCTTATCGGAGAGGCGGGGAGGTGTTATCTCCCCGCCATCTGCTCGCCATCCTCCGCCGCGTCCCGACGGAGCCGGCAGACAGCCGGACACCGACCCGCACATCTGGCAGCCGCCACATGTGGGGGACGGTCCCCCTGAGCACTCCTCTCCTTCCAAACCAAACATAGCTCTGTAGACAAAGCTTAGGGAGGGTTCGACCCAAAATTCCTGCACATGAGCAGATTTGTGAGGTAGAAAATGGGGTTTGAACATTTCTGCCTCGCAGGGGCAGGGGACCAGGGCTTAGCAGCCCCGTGGAGCCAGGGATGCCCACCCCAACGAGGTGACGGGGCTGCTCCCATACACACCCCACGCCCCCACAGCATCAGCACCCACCTGGCAGCGCTGCCCCGAACACGGCCAGGCCGTCACGCCTGCCCTGCACCACCTCCTTCCGACCGGCAACCGATTCTGCCCTTTCTGCACCCGAAAGCAGCAGGGCAGCATCAGCACAGCGTCTCAAGGCACCGTGTGGGCCGCAGTCACCCGGGGTGCTGCCCTCCCATGCCGCCGGCACCCCTGGGCAGCGCCCGCAGCCCCCCCGGCCCTCGCTCCAATGACCTACTTCAGCCGCGGGTGGATCATGGCCCAGCAGCGGCCGGATCACGGCCCCCGCTGCCTCCGGCGTGCCCTGGCCTCTTGGTCTCGGCTGGGGAGAAGCCCGGGTCTGGCCAGCCCAAGAAAGCCTCCGCCAAACCTCGGAGTGGTCCGAGACCCCGCCGGGGCCCACGCCGGCTCTGGCTCCGGCCCACTGACCCCCGGCTAATCGGCTAAAGCCGCACGCTCTGAACCCTGGCCCGGGCAGAGCCGCGCTCTCGCCGGCTCTCTGTGCCCTACATAGACACCTGCAGCCGCCCAGCGCCCGCCGTCACCTCCCGTCCCCTCCGCCGCCCTCCCCGCAGCCACCCGGGCCCTGCTCCGCACCCAGCCCGCTCCCGGGGCACCGGCAAGCGGGGACAGGGCCCTTTTGGGGAGGTTTTGTCAAAGGCGAGAGCCCAGCACCAGAACTGCAGCAGAAGCACCCACAACAGCTCGCAGAGGCTGCAGGTGCTTTCCCCAGCCGCTGCCTGGAAAATAAATCCCCTTTGCAGCCCTGGCCGACCCCGCCTCAGCTGTGCGCTGCCCCTGCCGGTGCTGTGGGACCCCATCAGACCCTGCCCCGCAGAGGGGTCCCCAAAACGAACCGAATCAAACCCCGCCAGAAGCCGCGGGGCCACCGAGCCCAGCATCCTCCCTAACGTCATCGCTGCAGAACGGATCCAAGGGATGCCCCTTCCCTTTCCCGGTCCCGGTCCCGGTCCCGGTGCGGCGGCACCCCGCCCCGCTTACCAGTAAATGAGGGAGAGCCCATCGAAGCGCTCCAGGGGCCGGCCAGGGGGCTGCAGGTAGGACATCATCCGGTCCCGCCGGGCCCTCAGGGCAGCCGCGGCCGGCTCCTGCTGCCCGGGGCCATGGGCTCCGAGTGCCGGCGGCTGGCGGGGCTGCCCGCCACGGCTCCCTGGCACGGCTCCGCGCCGCGGCGGCTGCACCTAATCCCGGGCGGGCGAGCATGTGATCGCCCCTCTGCCGGCCCCCCAGCTAAACCCTGCCGGGACCCGCGGTGCGGCTGATTCCAGCCAGCGGGGCTGAGCCACACCTGGGCCGGGAGCCACGGCGACCGCGGGACCCCCACGGCAGCCAGCAAAGTGTCCCATCACCCGTGTGCCACCGTCTCGCTCTCCCTCTCCACTGCGGCCCTGATTCGATGAACCCAGCATTTATTTTGGCACGAGGACCCCTGCAGCCCCCTACCAGCCAGCCTCTCCTTCACCCTGCACTTGCAGTGGCTGCTAATGATATTATAACCATTAATGATGGTTAAATACATGGTTAACCTGCCACTACAAACTATTTAAAGACAATTGTGGGCGTCTCTGACCTGCACTAAGCCTGGGCTGTGGCAGCACTCGGGGCTCTCCTCCTCCCTGGCCACTGCACGATAATATTTCACATATATAAAATATTATATATATATAACTATATTTAATATGAGACACAAGTCTCACATTTGGGTATTCCCCCCCCCCCCTTTTAAGGTTTTCTGATCCTACCCCAGCAACCAAATTATTCTTTAGACTACGAGGAAAGCCCTGGGAGTGAGCACTGGTGGGCAGATGGAAACTGTTTGAAGTGAGGTATTATCCTGGAATGTGAATTATCCCAGAGCAATGAAGCCAGCCCAGTCATGTTTGTCCATATCCAGCTGTGGGTGGGATGGATGGACAGCAGGATGGACAGACAGGCCCTGATTCAGGGCAATGAAAAAGTCCCAAACAAGCATTGACTCACAGCTTTTTGTGTATTTAATTTCTCCCTCTCCCCATCAGTTATGATCCCGGGGCAGCAGCCGGGGGTGGCCAGGACCTGGGGATTAGGTGAGACCTGGGGATTATGAAATGCATCTGTCTATGTCTGGCATGGCCGGGGAAAGCCACCAGCCTCACCAGGGCCAGGTCCTGTGCTCATCGCTTCCTCCAGCTCCAGGTAATGCTGGGACACGAAACCATGGAATATCCTGAGTGGAAGGGTCCATTGGGATCATCCAGTCCAGCTCCTGGCCCTGCACAGACGCCCCAACAATCCCACCCTGGGCATCCCTGAGATCATTGTCCAAACACTCCTGGAGCTCTGGCAGCCTCGGGGCGGTGCCCATTCCTTGGGGAGCCTGGGCAGTGCCAGCACCCTCTGGGGGAAGAACCTTTCCTGATATCCAGCCTAAACTTCCCCTGGCACAGCTCCATGTCACTGCTTCAGGATGGGACACTTGAGGACCAGCCGAGGCAATGGTGACCTGCCTGGCCAGCCACTGCTCCCCAGCCTTGAGCTGGGGCATCCCGCAGGTGCTGGGCCTGGGAGGGCTGGGGACTCAGTGACAGCTGGTGGCATCTCCAGCCAGAGCACCCATGTGACATGAATTGGATCCCTGGGGTGAGCGCAGCCCCCTGTCAGCCCCAGCCCCCTGTCACCACTGTGACGAAGAGCAGGGAGGGCCGGGCCGTGCCCCGGGCGCTGCCCGAAGGCGCTGCTGCCGGGCCAAGGCGGGGTTGGGAATCAAGGCTGATCCCGCTCGGCATCCTTTGCAAGTGACTGTGCAGGATGTGCCGGTGCCAAAACCCTTTTCACCTGTCGCCTCCCAGCCCGGTGACAGGTCCCCTGAGGAGGCACGGTCCTCCGCCCAGGACAGCCGCCACTAGCTCGTCACAGCCCCACTCTCGTGTGCAGCTCTGCTTTAGGGGCCAGCCCTACAAGGCACCCAGCCCAGGACCCCCATCCGTCGGGGCACCCCGTGGTTCTTTTGGGGTGCACGCCCTCCCCATCCCGGCGATGCCGAGGGGTGCTGGTGTGGGGAGAGCCGCCCGCTCCCAGGGCTGTCGCAACGCGGCCCGGGCGGTGCTGGGTGTGGGTCCCGGGACTGCTTTGTGCCGCCGGCAGAGGACGGGCTCTGGGTTTGCCGAAACCGCGGGGAGCGGGCGGGCGCGGGGTGCCGGGTGCCGCGGCCGGCTCAGGGCAGGGCCGGCCTCTCCCAGTCTCACCGGTCGGGATTGTCTAAGGCAGTGTCACCCCGCTCAGGGGCAGGACAGAACCCGGCAGCCGCGGGGACGGCGGGGCCACCCTGGGCCTGCCCTGGTGCCGCTGGCCCGGCTGTGCCAGCATCTCCACCGCCCTCCCTGCGGCTGCCGGGAGCCTGCCGGGACACCCCAGGGATGTGTCCCCCTCTCGGCCACAGCCCTGGGGGTCACAGCATCCCCCGAGGCGGGCTCTGGGGTGAATCACCGCGGCGTGCTGCGGAGCCAGGCGCTGCCTTGCCCTTTCCCCCCGTGCGTTTCCGCGCTGGCGGAAGCGGGGCATTATCTCCCTCGCCCATCGCAGGCAGCTGCCCCTGGGTGCGCTCCAGCTGCATATTTATAGAGATGCAAACATTACACCCCGGAAGTTCCCAGTCTTTACATCATGGGCCAAAGCCTGCAGCGAAGCCCTGACCTTCTTCTTCCTCTCGATGTGTTCTGGGGGACTGTGACAGAGAGGTCCCAGCCATGGGACACCCCAGCCAGGATCAGTGCTCCTGCGTGCGTGCTCAGGGCTGCAACACTGTGCCACTGAGGGGCACAGGGGACACAGAGAAGCTGTGGATGTCCCTGGAAATGTTCAGGGCCAGGCTGAATTGGGCTTGGAGCAACCTGTTCGAGTGCAAGGTGTCCCTGCCTTGGCAGGGGGACGAGATGAACTTTAAGTCCCTTCCGACCCAAACCACTCTCTGATGATGATGATGATAGTAAGGATGATGATGATGACACCTGTGTGTCCCCACTGGGGGTCTGGGACCCCATCCCTTCATAAGACAGGAGAATAAAGACTAAGAGGAGCTGCTGGTGTCTCAGATGCACATTCTGATCTTCCCATCCAGCACAGCTGTACATTGTTCAGTGCCATTCCAAAAGTCGTGGCTGGGGACACAGGACAGGGACCTGCCAGGGTAGGTGTGCCCACCCGGCCGCCCCCTCTCCCCCTTCCCCCCAAGTTTGGTGCAGATGTCCCCATGCCTCCCCAGGGCTTGCTGTGCACCAGCAGCCCGAAGCCACTCCAGGGCCGGTGACAACGCAGCCCTGCTGCTCCGCACCGTGCCGGCAGGATGAGGAAGAGCCAAACTTAATTTATTCCGTGCTGCATTTTCATGCCAAATGAGTCAGA
Source organism: Irena cyanogastra (assembly GCA_013397155.1). Lineage (NCBI taxonomy): Eukaryota > Metazoa > Chordata > Aves > Passeriformes > Irenidae > Irena > Irena cyanogastra. The sequence continues at coordinate 1,034,804 of VWZV01007377.1, forward strand.
GCACCGGCCTCTCTCAGCCTTTGTTTTGCTTGGCTGCCTGCACCCGCTTTCGCTCGGTGTTTGTTCAATATTAAGTCCCTTGATGGCACTTGGGCTCAAACCAGCAAGTGCAGCAGAAAAAGCCACTTCCCTGCTGGGACAGGAGCTTTCCCATCCTCCAACGTCGGGAGCGATGCACTTGTTTTATTCTATTTCTTTCTTACAGTTTGAGGAACCCCAAGCTTGGTCCTTTGAGCCACCGCATCCCACCAGAGCCATCTAAAGCCATCGAGGCTGGCAGGGGCTGTGGGATGGGGCCGGAGTAGCCGCGCTGTCTGCTGATTTCAGAGCAAAACCAGCCCCAAACAGAGCTGGGGGAGGTTTCGGCCGGCACAGGACCAGTTAGGAACGAGCACGGCCGCATTCCTGAGCACGTGGGAGCCGCCAGGAGGAAGAGGCAGCACGGAGGTGTTTCAGTGCCCTGCTTTCCTGCCGGGCGAGCAGAAACTCCCTTCCCACCCCAAACCCCTGCCGTGGGGGCCAGCAGCTCAGCTGGGCCCTCCGGGGGCTGTGAAAAAGTCCCCACCCAGCAAATAAATGAGATTTTGGCTCATCTACTGCTGTTTGTGTTCCATCGAGCTTTTGGAAGAGATTTCCAAGTTGTTTTGCCTCAACCTCCCTCCATCAGAAGTCAAATCTGAAAATACCGAGGAACATTGCTGAACAGCTGCCAGGGCTGATCATCTCCGTGCCCGGCTCCTTTGCTCCGATGGGTCCCCAAATCCCCCCGGCAGTGCCACGGTGCCTTTTGGGGCTCGTAGGGAAGGGGATGCCACCACCCCACTGCCGGCTTGACCCACCCAGCCCTGGTGCCACGCCGAATTCCAAGGGGCTGTGCGGGGGGGGAGGGGGGGGCACAGTGGGACAGCCAAGCCCACAGTCAGCAGGGAATGCCAGCAGGGAACGAGAGCCCCGAGCTGTGCCCACCCTGCTCCCTCGGCAGCGGAGTCGGCCTCGGCTGGGATGCCGGGGCTGGCGCAGGGTGGAGCAGGGTGTGGGATGCCAGAGAAGGGCTTGCCAGGAAAATGTCATCTCGTTGCATAAAACGTGCTCCTCTCCCCTCCCTCAGCAGCAGCAGCTCAAGAGCTTCTTACCCAGGTTAAGTCAATATTGCCACATTGCTGCCTCTGTCGAGGTGCTCGGCCCCGTGGAAGGAGCTCCGTGGGTGTTTAAGGGCTGGAAAGGAGCCAAGGGAACACATCTGGGTGGGTGCACCCTCCCACGAGCCCCGCTGCCCCGCGGTGGGGCCACACCTGGGGCAGCTGGCAGGGCACAGCGGGCTCCAGGCTGGCAGGACAGCCCCACCAAGGGGCTCCAAGGAGCCGGTGGCACCGGGGCTGGATACCGGCACGGGGTGTGCCCGGCCTGGCAGCCGCAGCAGATGGGAGGGCACGGAGCACAGCGGGGAGCAGCTGCATCGGTAAAGCCACCAAAAGGCTCATTTGCAAAATAAACTCTGCAAAACCAACCCTGGCAGACCTCAGCACGGGCTGTGCGGTGCTTTGGGCAGCACCAGAGCCTGAAGAAGAGCTGCCAGCACCCCCAAACCGCAGGCCCCCAGGTCCCCAAAACCACCCTGCACATGGAGGCTTTGTGCAGTACCTCTGATCCCAAGCCAAGGTAAAGGCAGAATACCTGGCCAGTTTACACAAGACAGAGTTTTCCACTACACCGGAGTTTCTCTCCGCCTGGTGTTTCACCCAGCAGCTGCAATTTTGCTGCTCTCAAGGGCATTTGCACACAAAAATGAGCCACGCCAGAGATGCGGGCAGATTAGGAGGATTAAGGCTGCAGAACTGGCGCAGGAGGAGATGGAAAGCAAACCCCTCTGGTAGGCAGAGGCATTTCATCCCTGACCCTCTGGTCACCTTCACACAGGGTTAAGCAGGGGGGCTCTGGGATGGTTCTGGAAGCTGGAAGAGGAGCAACAGGTCCTTTGAGCATCCAGAACCTGTTGCTGCTAGAGATGGGGGGGATGCAAAAGCACAAAAACCAGAAAGTGTTTCTGGTGGGGAATAAAGACATGCAGGATTTCACGCGGTGAAATAAAAGCAGTTGGGCTGGGTTTCTCCCTCCTCACCTCCCCTTGCGTGGGGGCTGGAGGGAGGATGGGGATGCAGGTGCTGCCTGGGCAGGTTGCAAGAGATACTCACAGCCTCCAAAAGAACCACAGCACCTGCAAAATCCTCCTCCCAAAAAACAGAGGAACACTGGTGCACTCCCCAGCATGGGCAGGAGCTGGCACCGCTGGCATGGCAGGGAGCGTGCCGGGCTCCAGGCACTGCCAGGGATCCCACAGGGATCAGAGGAACGCTTCCTCCCCAGGGGAGATCCTCACAACCTCTCTGGAAGTAAGAAGGGAAGCTGGGCACCATGAGATCGAGTCACACCCTCAGTTACAGTTCAGATGGAGCTGGTGCCACGGCTAGGAACAGGGAGAGCCCAGAGAGGGTCCCGGCCAGGGCAGGTGAGGCCCCAGCCTGGTTCTGGCTCTCTGGTGCTGCTGCGGGAGCGCCGCCGCTGCTGGGCTGCTCCAGCCTCGCACCACCACACCCAGCAGCCGACAGGGCCCAAGTGACAGCCCTGGGACTCAATCTCAGCAGGACCCTGCCACCCCCACCCCCAGCAGATCCACCTTCAGCACAGCCTTGGGCTCCCGGGAGTGCTTTAAATCCATCCCCGCTGTCCACAGGCTCGAAGGTGCTTGGCTGTCCGAGGCCATGGACACACGGAGTGAGTGCTGCTGCGTGCCCGCGGTGACAGCCCGGCCCCAGCGGCTCCAAGGCTCTGTGGGGCACCGGCTGCGGGTCCCGGCCTCACAGCTCAGCTGGCTCCTGATCACCCAGGAGGGGATGGCACAGCCGGGCAGCACGGCCGGGCCACCCCAGCGCCAGAGCCCTCAGCAGGCTCAGCTCCTGCAGGGAAACGGCCTCTCACCCCTGAAAGGAGCCAGGAGGACAAAGCACGGCAAACTGGGATGGAGGAGACTCCCACAAACACACACAGAGAAACACAGACAGACAGACAGACAGACAGCGACACAGAGACACAAACACACACTTGCCTTGCGCTGTCGCTGCCGGGACCCGCAGCCCCCCGAGCCCCTGGCAGGCGCAGCCGGGCCCAGGAGGGAATGTCCGGCCGGCCGGAGTGCTCTGCGCTCTTTAAGGGCGCCCCGGAGCGCAGGAGATCCGGCACACGCAGGGATCGGGATCAATAGGTCACAGCGTGCACTGACTTGCCCCCAGAACGAAAATCAGCAGAGGATTTGGGGCTGGTGGGGGAGCTACAATCAGGGCTTTAATCCCGTATGGGCACAAAATCCCAGGATAAAAGGCCAGAGCTGGTCCTAATTGCTGACTGCTGTGTGCATGTGTGAGCAAAACCTCTTAGGCTGCGGGGGGCCTGGGGGAGGCATCTCGGTGCCTTATGGAGTCCTTTAGGTCGGAGTAGATCTGTAAGATCATCAAGTCCAACCACTCCCCCAGCACCGTCATATTGGTCACTGACCCATGTCCCCAAATGCCATCTCCACACTGCTTTTGAATCCCCCCAGGGACGGGGACTCCACCACTGCCCTGGACAGCCGTGCCAGTGCCTGACCACTCTTATTCCCCAATACCCAAATGAAACCTTCCTGACACTATTTGAGGCCGTTTCCCCTTGTCCTGTCCCTGTTCCCTGGGAGCAGAGCCCAAGCCCCCCGGCTGTCCCCTCCTGTCAGGAGTTGTGCAGAGCCACAAGGTCCCCCCTGAGCCTCCTTTTCTCCAGGCTGAGCCCCTTTCCCAGCTCCCTCAGCCCCTCCTGGTTCTCCAGCCCCTTCCCAGCTCCGTTCCCTTCCCTGGACACGCTCCAGCCCCCAAGTGTCTGCCTTGTGGAAGGCCCAGAGCCGCCCCCAGGACTGGAGGTGTCCCGGCATCGAAAGAGCAGCGACGCTCCGAGCACCGTTCGTCCCCAAAGACAGAGACCGCCCGGGAGGAGCCGCAGCCACCCCCGTGACTGTCCCTCTGTGCCCATCCCGGCCCCGCTGGGGGGAATCCCCCTGTGCCCTGGCTCCTGGGGGTGTCAGGCTGACCCTGCACATCTGGGGGGTCCCCTCGCCTTTCAGGGGCTCCCCCAAAGCCAGGGGAGGATGCTGCGGGGTGGGGAGGGGAGGGGCGGGCCGGGCAGCGGCGGGCAGGAGGCAGGAGGAGGCAGGAGGAGGCAGAGGCGGTGCAGCCCCGTCCCGCCTCCCGGCGGGGCCCGGCCCGGTGGCGGCGCAGAGGCTGCGGGCGGCGGCGGGGACGGGCAGGAGGAGCGCGGCGGGCGCCGTGCGGGGACGCGATGCACTCGCTCTTCAGGAAACGCAACAAAGGGAAATACAGCCCCTCCGTGCAGAAGAAGAGGTGAGTGACCCGGCTTCGGGCAGAGCCGCTCCTCCCGGGACGAGCAGAGCCGCCATCCCGGGGATCCCGTCCCGCAGCATCCACCCCGCTCCGCGCCGGGGCTCGGCGGAGCTGATCCCCCCCGAGGAGTGGGAACCCCCCGAGGTGTGGGCACCCCCCCCGAGGAGTGAGAACCCCCTGAGGAGTGGGAACCCCTGGAGGAGTGGAACCCCGAAGTGTCGGCACCTCCCAGGGAGCGGGCACTCCTGGAGGGGTGGGTGCCACCGAGATGCGGACACCCTTAAGTGTGGGCACCCCCCGAGGTGAGGAACCCTGAAGTGTAACATCCTCGAGGTGTGGGCATCCTCGGAGCGGTGGTAAAGCCCCTGAGAACCGTGTGGGAGCTCCGATGTTTGGCCCCCCGTGAGGTGTCAGCTCCTCCCCGAGCTGGGTCCCCATCTCCTGCGCCGGCTGTGGGCACAGAGGATTTTTCTGCCGCTTCCCCTCCCATCGCGGTAGCAGCAGCTCCAGCCAGCAGGTTCCTTCGCTTCCCAGGTGTGTGCTGGGTTAGACCTCAGGGAAAAATAGTCTGGCTGTTCTTCACCTTCGCCCTCTGTTCCCTCCGGACCAAGGATTTGGTCCATCGTTCCTCGGCTCCCTCTGACGGGGTGGGGACGCGCTTCGGTTGTACTGGTTGGTAAAAAAAAAAAAAAAAAAAAAAAAAAGCAGCGTGTTGAATGCGCCCTGTGAAAGGTCACTGATAAAGGGGAAAAGGTGTAAAAATCCCTCCCCTGGAAGGGTCAGCCTCTCTGGGCTGGACGGGGGACAGTCCCCAGCCCCTGCCTGCACCGGGATGTTTTTCCAAAGAGATGGATGTTGGGATTAATTCAGAAACGTGTCCTGTGTTTCCCAGAGTAGCTGCGGGGGCTCTGGAGCATGTGGAGTGCTCCAGGATTGGGAGTGATTCAAGGATTCACGATCCAAGCCCGTGGCTTGTTCATCCCCTTCCATTCCTCTCCGCCGGCACCAGTCCTGGCTGGTGGATCTGAGCAGCCGCCCTCTCCCAAAAAGCCTCCTTCGGGAAGGAAGCTGGGGAGCCGCTGCAAGGGCTGAGGTGTCTTCGAGGACCCAGGAAGGGACCAGGCAGCCCAGAAGGCGCCGACATTTCCCAAGCAGAGGAGCCCTGGCTGCTCCCTGCCCACGGGAGCGGGGCTGTGCCGGTGGGAGCGTGTGCCCCGCCACGGAAGCCTCTGCCCGCTGCTGCCCTGGCACAGGGGATTTGCTGAGCGCCCTCTCTTGGGGCTGAGGCTCCAGCTGCAGCCCCGGGGAAGGCTCCCCGGCAGCCCGGCTGGCTCGGCAGGGCCGCCCAGGCTCCGGCTCCCAAAGCCCGGGGCGCGCTCTGCTGCCAGATCCTGCCCCGGGGAGGGCGGCCAGGAGGAGCCGGGGGTGGCACGGAGCCGGGGGTGGCACGGAGCCGGGGGTGGCTCCGCACCTCCCTGCTGGCCGCGGCATTCCCCTGGGTGAAGGATGGTGCCAACACCCAGGCGCATTTCTGAGCTTCGGGGAGTTGATGGGCGGCTGGGAAGTGTGGAAAGTGAGAAAAGTGAGAAAAGTGAGAAACCCCGCGGCCGGGCTGGCAGCGCAGGGCTCCAGGAGCATCAGGATGCTGTGAAGCAGGAGGAGACAGACCTGCACTGTGTGGGGTGCCCACCGTGGGGCTGGGCCGGGGTCCCCACGCCGTGGTCCGAGCCCTGGGTACCCCGTGCTCTCTCCATCCGCCGGCGGATCGGCTCAGGAAGGAAGGAGCTTCCCTCCGCCGCCCTGCCCGGAGCCCAGCGGCGCTGGGCAGGTGCCAAAGCACCTCCGGAGGCTGCGGGCCAGGCTGAAACCTCTGTTTTTCTGGCTGGTGGTGGCTGAGGAAGCAGCGCGGGACTGTGCCCGGGGCCACCCTCCCTCCCTCCCTGCGCCCCGGCTGTCCGTGCACACCTCGGGGAGAGCCGTGCTTATTAGCCTCAATTTGTTAATTCCTGCCTTAGAGTTTACAAACATCTGTGAATCCAGGGAACACTCCCACCGTGTGGAAACAGCCCCACCATCAAGATGGGGAAGCCGGTGCCCGACCGGTTGAACAACTTGCTGGAGGAGGATTGCGAAGAAGCGAGGAGCTCCTGCCCCGTCCCCTGCTCCAGGCATGCCAGGCTCCCAGGCGGCTCCCGCCCGGCTCTGCTGCCAGGAAAACAGAGCAACACTCCTAAAATCAGCCGCCCGCCCCCGCCGTCAGCAGGGACCGAGGTTTCGACACCGCGTGAGCCCGGCCCCGGCCCGCGGGGCTGCGCAGGGGCTGCGCCTCGGGCAGGGCGCGGTGCCAGGCTGCTGCCCGCGACCGAGCCCTCAAAGCACCGAGGGACAGGGCGAGAACCCAGCGCCGGTTTGGCAAGAGAGAGGGCCATTGGAGCGTGTCCTGCCAGCTCCGGGAGCCAGGGCCACGAGCTCAGCTGAGGGAGGCAGGGGCGGCCTGGGGAACATCGACAGGAGAGGAGCCGTGGGAGCCTTGGTGGCTTCCTCAGCCTCGGGACAAAGCCTGCCCAGGATGGGAACACCTCCATGAACAGCACTGCCACCCAAGCTGGTGCTGCAACCTCCCCATGAACAACTCTTTGTCCCCTGGATGGGACAGCCACCCAGTCCCAACCCTCAAGCTCCCATCCAGCAGCACCAGGGTCCAAGACTCTCCTTAGGAATATCTGCTGCAGCTCTGTGGTCTGCCTGGGCTCGAGGTCGCCAGGCTCAGTAGCCATCCCCATCCAGCCCTAGGCACCTCCCTGCCTTGGCTGGGGATCCTGGAAGATGATGGTGACATCTCTTTTGTCTCATGGACTTGTCTGCTTTATTCTGCTCTCATCCCTGAGTGTGGGAAGGCCCTGGGAATTCAGCCGTGACCACTGCGTTGTTTCATGGATGTGTGTCCCTGGAAGGGAAGGCACAGCCCTGAACAGAGCCACAGTGTGGGGAAAATCATCAGCTTCCTTCCACATCATGCTCCTCAAACACTTGACTGTTTTTGATAGTCCAGGCAGGTGGAGAGCAGTGAGGGAGGTGCCCTCCTTGGAAGTGCCCAAGGCCAGGTTGGAGCAACCTGGGATAGTGAAAGGTGTCCCTGCCCATCTAATTCAAACCATTCGATAATTTTATGATAAAAGCCAGTCCAGCCTTCACAGCTGCTGCTGAAACTCTCCCCCCTGGCAGCAGGAAAGCTGTTCATCCTCGGGGTCCTGGGGGTGAGAACATCCACCCAGGAAGGGTGGGGCCCTGAGACCCTCACCAGTGCCACTCCCCAGGTAAGAGGGGGTGCAGGCACTGGGACAGCTCTGCCTGCAGGGCTGGCACCCATTTCCAGAGGCTGTTTGGAAGGGCTGGAGTCAGCAGGTGAGTCAGGAGCTGCTCAGTACTGAGGGCAGAGCCAGCCTCCCATGGCCCACCCCATTTCTGCCCTCATTTCCATGCAGATTACAATAAAATATCACCATTCCTACAAGGGAAGATAAATACAACTGGAACAGGCTGGGCTGAGCACAGCAACCCTGCTGTCCAGCTACACCCTGACGTGGGCAGCTTGACAGAACTCTGCTCTGAGTTTTCAACCAGATCCTAATCTCTCCCAAACCTGAATTACCGTAGCCAGGGCCCAGCCCTTGTGCTCTCTACCCTGCCACAGTTTCACTCCAGTGTCATTAAAAGCAGCATGAGAGAATTTCATGCAGTGGGAGCTGTGGCTCGGGGAGCTTTAAGGACATTTATAGCTCTGTGCTGTGGCCTTCTGGAGGATTCCTTCAGTTTAATCTCTCCTAAACTCTGGCCTCCAGCAGCAGGGCTGACATGGGAGAGCTTTTTATGAAATCTGTGTAAATGGACATTGAATGGGGATGGAATTGAGAGCAGCCTGGGTGGGCACTGCCTGCTGTGCTGATTGTCCATCCCAGTGGTGGCATCAGACCCCGTCCTCACCCAACTCCCCTGTCCCTGGCCAAGCCATCCCACCAGGAGAAGCCTCTGGGATGGGAAGGTTTCCTGACAGGAGAGCAGCATCCCTGAGCAGGACAGAGCCCTTCCCATTAACCCTGCCAGCAAGGACCAGACTCATGGGACAAATTCCCAGCAGGAGCCTTCCCAGGGAACTTGGTCAGCTGGAGCAGTCAAAATGCAGGTGTCTGAACATCCTCCCTTAGAGGGATTAAGGAAACAGCCTCCTTGTTTGGAAAAAAGGAAACTTGAGCAATCAAAGGGATTTTCTACCACCTGCCAGCAAGCACAAGACCTCTGCACATCCTGGAGAAACTGATCTCAGGGAGGTTTGCTCCAAAAACTGCTCCTACCAGTGAGGGTGCAACCTAATGAGAAAAGAGAAAGAAAAAGGAATAGAGGAAAAGTCCAGTTTTTAGCAGCAAAGTTTTCATATTATAATAATCATCATATTTGTCTGTTGAGAACCTCTCTTAATAAAAATAGCCCAACAAATCACAACTAAAATACTAAGAAAAATCACCAAAACCCTAAGAAAACAGAAGAAAAATCTGAATCCTAAAAATCCCCCCCTAAGCCTTCAGAAGTAGCTGAACCCCTCTGAAAGCAAGGTCTTGAGGTCAGAACTGTGGTGCATGGATGCAGTGCTGTCTGCCAGGGCACAACTGCTTCCTCCTGGTTTCCCAGCTGGGAGAAACCCCAAAACTCATTCCCCATGGGAATGACCTGGGGTCCTTCACCCCAGCCAGGCAATGGCATTGACAAAAACAGCTCTCCTGCCGAGCATGGCTTTCCATGAGAGAGATCATTTTTTCCTTCCTGACCAGAGAATGTTAAAGCTCTCCAGAAATGGCAAAGCCAGTTTTTCCAGGCTTTTATTTACTTTTTTTTTTCATCTCTCAAACAAAGCCTTATCTATCCCAGCAGAACAGCTCTGCCTTTCCCCCCCTGCTGCAGCCTCTCAGGGGCTGTGCCCTGGGCACCTTCGCTCCTGGCTCTGCTCAGTCTCGTGTGTGCTGCCCATCCCAGCTGGGCTCTGGCCAAATCCTGCCCTTCTCCCTCTCCAGCTCTGCTCCATGCTCCAGCCATCCCCCCAGCCTGTTTTTTGGCCCTGGCATCCCTTTGTCTTACCCTGCCAGCAGCTCTGCTCCAGAGCCTGGATGCATCCATGGCTCTTCCAGGCAGCTTCCCAAAAGAGCCATGTCCTACAAATCCCATCCACACACTTCTCCTGGGACAGCCAAGGCTTCCTGACTGCTTTGCCCATTCATTTGTGCTTCTCCTGCAGAGAATCATGGAAGGGGTTGGGTTGTAAGGGAGCTTCAAGCCCATCTCACCCCACCCCTCCATGGCAGGGACACCTTCCACTAGCTCAGGCTGCTCCAAGCCCCATCCAGCCTGGCCTTGGACACTGCCAGGGATCCAGGGGCAGCCACAGCTGCTCTGGGCACCCTGTGCCAGGGCCTGCCCACCCTCCCAGGGCACAATTCCTTCCCAATATCCCATCCAGCCCTGCCCTCTGGCAGTGGGAGCCATTCCTCCTTTTCCTGGCACTCCAGCATCTTCCCCCTCACAGCAGATGAAGCCAAAATTCTCCATCCCCTGGCATGGAGATTCCAGCCAGGCTTCAGCTTTCCCTGTTTGACATCCAGCTGGATGCAGGGACTGTGCTCCTCCTCTGGGTTATCCACACAGACCCAGCTGTGCAGGGACAGGTGGGTAATTACCAGGCCTGATGTTCTCACATCAGTGATGTCCAGGCTGGTTGATGAAGTGGCGCCAAAGTGACAAATGTGGGGAAATAAATACACAAGTAAGAGAGATCTTACATGAGAGGTTCCCATTCTCTCTTATTCCTGTTCACCCTGCACACTTGCTCTCCCTGCATTTCCAGCCCACGCCGAGTGCCCCAGCACGGGCTGCACAGGAGCAGCTCCTGCTGCTGCAGCTCTGAGGTGCAGCTCCCATGGGAGCTGTTATGAGAGTTCCCTGCCCCACAGCCTCAGCTGGTGACTCTCACATAAACCACAGAGGTGGAGCGAGCAAACAGCTCCCCTGGTGTGTCAGGAGATGCGAGCCTTGCCCACATCACACCCCAGCATGTCCTTGCTTGCTCTGAGCAAGGCTGCGTTTCTTTGCCCTGGTCACCCAGACACTGCACGTGGGAGCAGCAGGTTCTGGGTCACCCCCCAAAGCACCCCCTCCAACACAGGGAATTGCCCTTCTCTGCCCTCCCCTTCCCCCAGCCCCTCAGCTGCCCCCAGTCCTGCAGTGATGGAGAAAGGATGTCACTGTCCCCAGGTGCCACGGGGCTGAGGGTGGCTCTGCCCTGGCCCTGGTTCTGGGAGTCATTGAGGGTAGGAGGTGGGGAGGGGTGTCCAGGGGCAGCACCCCAGCTTGGCAAGGGGCTGGCAGGGCACAGCTGATGACAGGGATGAGGAGAGGAGCAGAGAGAAGGGGACGAGGGGCTCATCCCTGCCCAGACACAACATCCTCACCCCAAACCAGCTCGGCAGAGCCAGTACCTGAGGGAGAGGGTCAGGGCTGGGGCTGCACCCGCTGCTTCCAGCACCTGAGATCGGTTTTGCTGATGCAAAGTGAGCACAAAGGCTGGGCCGAGGCTCCAGGCTCAACTCTGCCAGGTAAGCAGCCTGAACCACAGCCATGGATCCAAAAAATCCCTGGCTTAGGTTTATTTCCTTCCTACAATTTAGAGGTTTCAGTCAAAACTAGAACTAGAAACACCTCAGACTTCTTCTGGTTTTAGGATGGTGTTCCCATCCATGCTGCAGATCCACTGAAACCCTGAAGATCCATCCTTGGACTTGCTGGGGTCACTGAGACCAAAGCAGGGCACAAGGAGAGGAGCCAGCAAGAGCTTCCAGCTCGTCCCCAGCCCAGTGCCAGTCCAGCTCCCAGCCCTCACAGCAGAGCATCCCAAGCTCCCACCTGGATAATGAATCTCGCTCACCCTCCAAGCTCAGGGGGCCTCCAGTTCATGGGTGGGAGGTGAGGAAGGCTCCTTGGTGGCCACGAGCTCTGCCAGGGTGCAGGAGATGCCAGCTCTGAGCAGCCATCACCCGAAGACACCCAAACACGTGCAGCACATTTCAGTCACCCACTCCAAACCACTGAGTCCACCTGACTTCTGCCCTGGTTTCTGTGGGATGATGAAGGTTGGAAGAAACCCCAAAATGGATTTTGAGGAGCTGCTTCTACCACTGGAGCAGGAGCCAGCCACGCACATCCCATCTCCCAGTGCACCCTGCACCCTCCAGCTGTGATTATTGAACACAGAATGAGAATCATCCTTGGAATTATTGCAACCACAACTCCCAGCGACCCCTTCCTTGTCTCCTCTGCCCAGGAATGCCCACTGGGCTCACTGCTGTGGATGCAGGAGGTGCCAGGCAGGCAGCAGGCACAGTGACGGGCACAAACCTCCAAGTACCATCCTGATGATGCAGCTTCTATAAAAAGAAAAAAAAAACAGTGTAAACCATGCCCATACCAGAACTTCCCAGGGAAGTGTGAACTTTTCTGGAGCTGTCAGATGCCACAAGGCTCCTGCAGCCTGGGGCAGGTTTGAAGTAGGGAGGAACAAGCCCAGAGCTGGGGTTTGGTTTGTTCTGCTGCACATGGGGCAGGCAGGAACAGGTCCTGAAACTCAGCATTAGAGTCCTGGGGGAGCTGCAGCACCAGTCCTGGGGTCAGTTCTGAGCCCTCCCAACACTGAGGGGCTGGAGCATGTCCAGGGAAGGGAACACAGCTGGGGAGGGGCTGGAGCACCAGGTTCTGCACAACTCCCTGACAGGAGGGGACAGCCAGGGGGCTCAGGCTCTGCTCCCAGGGAACAGAGACAGGACAAGGGAAAATGGCCTCAAGCTGTGCCAGGAGAGGTTCAGATTGGATATTGGGAAAATTCCTTCATGGGAAAGGTGGTCAGGCACTGGCACAGCTGCCCAGGGCAGTGGTGTAGTCCACATCCCTGAGGGATTTAAAAGCTATGTGGATGTGGCACTTGGGGACACAAGTCAGTGGTGGCCTTGGCAGTGCTGGGGGACTGGTTGGACTCGATGTACTTAGAGGGTTTTCCAACCTTTACGATTCCATGATTCCACCTGGGAATGCAGGAACTCTCTGTGCCATGAGCCAGCACTGCTGGGCTGCTGCTGCTCCCCCAGCCAGCCCCATTCATCCTCTCCAGCAGGTGACACTTCCAAATGCCACATAAAGATTAGTTCTGCCACCACATAACGAGGTCATTAAGGCTCATATGAAGGTGGTTGGGACCGGACTGAGTTTTTGCCCTTTGGTTTAAGCCCAGATGGCAAAGCAGCACAGCTGGGCCACCCCAGCCTTGCCAGCAGCCTCAGCTCCCTCCGGCTGCAGGGATTTAGGGGCACACCCTGCTCCTGCCTCTGGTCAGGGGTGGCAGAGCTGTGGGCAGTGCCTGGCACACGCCCCTGGAGCTGGCCCTGGCACGCTGCAGCCTCTCCTTGCAGCCGAAGTGACAGCAGCGAGATGAAATGTTTAAAATAACCCCAGCAGTGCAGAAGCTGCGTCACGGGTTGTTCTGCCTCTGCTCCAGCTCCGCCATCCCTGCACTTGGATGGGAACATTTGGGCTGGTCCTGCAGCCTGCCAGCCTGGCCAGTGTCACCCTGGGAGCAAAACCTGTGCCCAGCACGGGAGAAAGCGCTGCAGAGATGCAACGTGTGTGATCCCATCCCCTTCCTGGGTTTAAAGCGTGAATAACTCCTTGCAGAGAAGGAAGCCCTGAGCATGGCACAGAGGCAGAGCAGGGCTGCAGGCAGGGGCTGCCCACGGGCAACAGCCTCAAAGAGGCCACCAGCCCTGTGGGCATGGGGGCCAGGGCCTCCCTGCTGCTCCAGCTCCACTATTTCCACACTGGATCCCCCTTTTGAGGCACACGGTGGGATTGTTGGGGTGTCTGTGCAGGGCCAGGAGCTGATGATCCTTGTGAGTCCGTTCCAGCTGAGGATATTCTGTGATTCTCTCCCTAGCCCTGCAAACAGCTCTTTTCTTTCTTGCTCCGAAGCCGAGGGAGGCTCAGGCATCGCTCCCATTTCCACCCGTCCCCCACCCTCTCCCGGCCCACTGGCTGAGTATTTTGGAAAGTGTTGGAAGGCAGCAGTGAGTCACACACAGCTGCACTGCCTGGCAGGCCCGGCTGGCCCCCGGCCACCCCGGGGTCACGGCACCCCCGGGCACCCCCAGGAGCCGTGGCCGGCTCTAGGGGGTGACGAGGCCCCGTTCTCTCCCCAGCATCTCCAGCAAAGAGCTCACCGAGCTCATCGAGCGCCTGCAGAAAAATGCTGACCAGGTGGAGAAAAACATCGTGGAGACCGACTCCCGAATGCAAAATGTAAGCGAGGCACGGCCCCACACCCACAGGCTCTCCCCTCTGCCTCCTGCCCCAGCCCTTCCCACTTCCTGGGCTCTCCCCTCCTCTCCTATGGCACATGGCAAGAGCTGCCACCCTAGCATTGGTATCTGGATTGTGATGATCTGTAAGGGTCATTTAGGGGTTATTGGGGTCCCCCTGCTTGTGGGAAGAGGGTGGGAGGGTGTTCCAGGAAACAGGGTCCCGGAATTCTCCCCTGCCCAGGGGGGCAGGACTGTGCAGAGTGGGGATGTGCACCCCAGCAGGGAGCTGGGAGGGGGAGGAGAGGCCTGAACCATCCTTCTTGTCCCAAAGGATGCATCCCGAGGTGATGCAGCTCCCCAGGCCTTCCCCAGCAGGTGAGATTGGCTGGGACTTGGAGCAACCTCATCAAGTGGGAGGTGTCCCTGCCCATGGCAAGAGAGGTGGAGCTGAGTGGTCTTTAAGGACCCTTCCAACCCAAACCATTCCATGATCCTGTGACAGGAGAGGGGGAAGTAAAACGTCTCAAGTGGATGGGAGACAGCAGAGCTCCTGCCCCTCTCCAGTGCCAAGGGAGAGCGGGGTGGGATGACCTCTTGGCCGCCCAGAGGTGACCCTTTCTCGTGTCCCCACTGCGCAGGACCTGCACAAGATCAAGGCGTGCCAGCTGGCGCAGTACAAGGAGCTGACAGCACAGAAACTCTCCGAGTCCGACAAGCTGCTCTACGTGCTGGATGGGGACGCGGCCGTGGCCCGGCACATGAAGCACCCCCAGGGGGACATGATCACAGAAGAGTGAGTGCCACAGGGCCACCTGTCCCCAGAGCCCTTGGACGAGGGGGAGGCCTCTCCAGGGGCTCTGCTCAGCTGCTGCCTGCAGTGGGGGGGTCACCAGGGCTCCTCTGCATCCCAGTTCCCACTGGGGTGTGTGACCCACACCATCCTGGGCACGTGGAGTGTGAGATGATGGCAGCGTGCCAATGTGGCACCTGCCCACTGTGCCCCACACTCTGCCCCGGGTCCAGCCTGCCCTGAGCTCACAGGCACGGGAGCAGCCCCTGGCAGAGGGCAGAGCACAGGAACCTCTGCCCTCTCCCTGCCCAGCCATTGCACAGCGCAGCTGCTGCCAGCCCGCCTGGGCTCTCCCCTAAGAACAGCCCACCATCCCCGGGGCCTGGGAGAGGATCAGCTACACCCACCAGTGCTAATGCCAGCCCATGCCCACATCCTGCATCCCACCCTCACCCTTCCCTTCCTGCAGCATCCGGCAGCTGAAGGAGCGCGTGGCAAACCTGCGTGTGAAACATGAGCAGATCTACAACTTCCCCCTGCAGCACATCGAGCCCCAGGTCAACTGGTCAACAGTGATTGAGGAGAAACAGGTACCAGGGGGCCACCAGTGTCACTGCCTGGCCAGTAGCACCAGCTGGGCAGGGACTCCTGCAGCTCCCCGTGGAGAAACTGGCTCTTGGAAAACTTCTGGGCAGCTCCATACTGGGAGCTGCAAACAGCTGGGTGGCAGGGGAGGGGCAGAAGTGGTGGGACAAGGCCAGCTGCTGTGGCACCAGGAGTCAGTGCTCGAGGTGGCACCGCTCCTGGCCTCAGCATCCCCAGTCACCGCCTGCTTTAGGCTCTACTCCACAGCCTTTATTTTTCATTTTATCCACTCTCTACACTCTTCCAGCCAGGGAAGGGTTTAACCCCCCAAACTGGTTTTTCCATGGCTGCCCTCCAGCACAGCTGATTTCACTCAGATGCTCCTGGGGCATCCATGCACTGCAGCCACTGGAGCCCATCCAAGCACAGCTCCATGGCCATCTCCAAGAGGAGTTTCCCAGGTCTTGGCAGCCTCACCCCATTTCCCCATTGCTAATCCCAACTCCTGTGCACCCCAGGATGCACTGAGCAGCAAAGGCTTTGGGACTGACCTGCCGCTGGTCAACAGCCAAGTAGAAGAGCACAACATCTTCCACAATGAGGTCATGGCCATCGGGCCACACATCGTCAAGGAAGGAAGCAAGGTCAGCTCTCCTGCCCCACTCCCTGCCCTGGAGGGTCAGCCCTGCCCTGAGCCCTGGATGAAGGGGAGGGTGTCCCACCATCCAGGGTGCTGCAGCCCAGAGCAGGTTTGGGTGGGTGCCCAGATCCCCTCCCAGCCTGACAGCCCAGCATTGCACACTGGCTCTGGCTTTACAATGAGGCAAATCCCATAAACCCCATCCCCTTCCAGCCTAAACCCACATAACCCACATCCCTCTGCACCCTCGAGCCCCTGTCAGACCACCACCCTCCAGACACCACTCCTAACCCTTGCCTTGCTCCTCCTCCAGGAAAACATGAGCGACTTCCAAGCCAAATACCAGAAGCTGCTGGTAAGAGCCTCTGGGATCCCGGGGGAAGAACCTCCCTCGTTGGGGTGGCCGGGCACCTCTGGGGACCCACAGAGAGGAGCTTTGGGCTGAGCTGTCCCTGTGCCCCTCCGCAGGCCGGCTCCCAGCAGCGGCAGCAAGACCTGAACTCACTGCAGGATTACATGCAGCGCTGCACCAACAAGCTCTACTGGCTGGATCAGCAGGCCAAGGACAGGACCCATTACGACTGGAGCGACCACAACTTGGACTACCCCAGCCGGCGCCGCCAGTACGAGGTCTGTGCGCTCCCCACAGCCCAGCCCTGCTCCAACTGGTGCTGGGCAAAAGGGAGCTGGGCACGGGCCCAGGGGAGCTGGATGGGGGCAGGAAATGTTCCTTCTCCCGTGCCTCAGTCTCCCCCAGCCCATCATGAAGTGATGATAGTACAGGGATAGTGAGGTTAATCCTTACCTCTGCCAGAAATAAAGTGATGGGGAAGTGTTGCCGTGATAGGGACAGCTCCCTCACCCTCCTGTCCTTTATCTCAGCGCTGCCTCAGCAGCAGTCACATCTTTAGCAACATCTGCAAGGGAAGGAAAAGTGAAAGCCGCAGTAGGAGAACAGCACACTGTCTTGTGGAGCTGCTCAGCCCCAGATTGCAGCTGGGGTGCCCTCCCTTTGCGTGGGGATCAATAGCTCACCTCTCTCCATCCAGAACTTCATCCACCGGAAGCTGGAGGAGAAGGAGGAGGCCATCAACAAGCTGCACGCTGATGGGGATCAGCTGCTGGCCCAGAACCACCCCGGGAAGAACGCCATCGAGGTGAGCACCAGGGATGGGTCCCAGCTCCCCAGCCGCCCTGGAGCATGGGTGATTTGCCCAGCCCTTCTCCAGAGTGGGACCCAGTGCCAACACCACTCGTGACTTTAGTTCCTGAGATGCCAAGGGGGAAAAAGCCTCCTTCACTTGCAGATGTGTAAACACCACAGGAGGAGGAAAGATAAACCTAAGGAGCTCTTCCCATCTTCCTCATTCCTGTGGCAATTACCCTGCGCCCACCTAGGGAGGAAAAATTATGGTGGAAGCCTTCCCTGTTTGGTGGGAGGATGGACACAAGGATTTGCCACCTGCACACAGCCTGTGTTCCCATGGGATCATCTGAGCCTCGGGTATTCCCATCCTGGGTTCTCCTTGAGAGCATCTGGGTGGCTCCAGAGGCAGCCAAAGAGCTGCTCACTCAAGATGGCAACTGAGACTCCCTGGTGGGCAGTTCAGGCTTCTCCCTGCCATGGGGGTCCCGCTGATGTCCCCCTGCCTCCCCTGTGTTGCAGGCTCACATCGAGGCCGTGCACGCCGACTGGAAGGAGTACCTGAACCTGCTCATCTGCGAGGAGAGCCACCTGAAGTTCATGGAGGACTTCCACAAGGTACCACATCCCGGGGGCCTAGAGAGCAGGTGCTGGCTTGGAAGAGATCCTAGAACACAAAAACTCCTGCTGTGCTGGAAATTGGGTAGAAGAGATGGAGTGCTCTAAACCCAGGATTTTTAAGGCTAGGAGAGCAGCCTGAGCTCATAGAACACAAGTCATAATTGCTCAGGCACCAAAGGTAAGCGATTGCTTGGCCACAGCATGACTTGCAGAAAGCTTCTGCTCCAGCAGAAGTTTCATGGGCCACAGTCGGTGTCAGCTTCCTTGTCCCCAGGACAGCAGAGATCCCTCACCCCTGAACACGGCATGGGGAGAGCTTGCACACTCCACTGGGAAGCAGAACAGGTCCATGTAGGAAATGCCAGGTGCCACAAGGCAAGCTGCTCCCCAGGGAGCCCGGCACAAGGGCTGAGTGTCCCAGCTGAGCTGGGCAGACAGATGTCTGCTGGATAAATGGCATCCGACAGCCAGGGAGGCTCTGCAGGGGAGCAGGTCGGGCTGGATTCCTCTCCCACAGCCTGGGCGTGTTCACCGCCCGATGAGTCTCCTGCCAAAGCTAAGCTGTGGTGCCCGGCCCGGGCAGTGCCTTTTGTGGGGATCTGCCAGAACAGCTGCCCCAGGGCATGGTTTGTGTGTGGAAGGGCTTGGCTCTCCCTTTTCCTGGCGCTGGCACTGGTGACACCACACACCGTGGTGATGCTGTCCCGGTGAAACAAAAGTGAGGGCAGGGAAAGGTGGGACTTAACAACTCTGCATGGAATAAGCTGCTCCTTCCTGGTTGTTGTTTCCTTCGATCTGATGTCCTGAGCAAGGGAAATAGTGATCCCTTGCCTTTCTCCACATATTCTAAGTGCTCAGATGCCCAGAGTAGCTCCTGGTGGCTGTGTGAAGCCTATGCAGGGTCTGCTCCATATTTCAGCAGGATCCTCTCTCAAAAGAAACTTTCCCTCTCTGCAGTTTCAGAAGGACACCAAGGATGCCCAGGAGCTTTTGAAGAAGGTGGATACAGACCTGGACCAAAAATTCAGCCCGGAGTTCAAGGACAGATACCAGCTGGAGTCTCTCCTCCGGGAGCTGGATGTGAGTGTCTGCAGGCAGGACTGCAGGGGAGGCAGCAGCAGGAGCCACTGTCCCCATGGCACTGGCACAGGGATGTCCCGCCCGTGTGGGCACCTGGCCCAGCTTTCTCCGTGGGAAGCAGCAGGGCCATGCTGCGGCCTCCCCATGCCCGGCCTTCCCCCAGCTCTTCCTTCCCCCCTGGCTAGAGATTGCCTCTCCCGTAGCAACGTAATTGCTCACTGGGCTGGTTTTTATTTGTTCTCTCATTGAGTTAGCACTCGTTAAGGGTGGGAGCATAATTAGACCTGCTGCCAGAGGAGGTTGTGGAACTCGCTGTGCTGCAGTGAGCTGGGCTGGAGATCGCCCACTTGGCAAGGGCTGTGCTGGGCCTGTGCCTAAGCCCGAGCCTAAGCCTAAATCCAAGCCCAAGCACAAGCATGCTGCAACAGGCCCAGCTGATGCAGGTGGCCCAGGACAGCTGGTAGCTCTTCCCGAGAGCTGTCCCCTCTCCTCCCGCATGCTCCATCCCACTCAACGTCTCGAGGTCTCCACCTTCAGGGCTAGAAATAGAGCAGTTGCTGGAGAGCCTTGTGGCAGGGCTGGAATCAGAGCTGGGCGTGGGGCTATCCACCAACACACAGCCATGCCAGTGTGACCCGGGCACCAGGGAGCCCTGTCACTGCCCGCTGGCATGGCAGCCCCTGGGCACAGTCCCAGTCCTCAGCCTGGCTGCAGAAGGAGGCAGGAGAGTGCAGGAGCACTTGGAACAGGAACACAGGGCTGCAGGAGGTGCCTTCAGCACAGAAGAAGCCACAGTCTCTGTCCCGGCGGCGTGGGAATGAGCTCCTCCCCGGCTGTGAGAGCCCAGGAGTTCGTTCTTCCCCTGTTTTCCTACTGGTTCTTGTTGTTGCCCCGTGCCAGGACCAGGAGAAGGCCTTGGACAAATACGAGGCCGTGGTGAAGTCGCTGCAGGAGCGCAGCCAGCAGGTCCTGCCCCTGCGGTACCGCCGGCAGCCGCCGCCGCAGCCCATCCCCGTGGAGGCGCTCTGCGAGTACGAGGGCGAGCAGGTACCGCCATCCTGGCCCGGGAGCGGGCAGAGCTGCCGTGGCACCTCGGGGGGCACGGCACTGGAAGTGGCACTGAGGGAAGGAGCAGGTTTTTCCAAGCGGTGGTGGTGGCTCCTGCAGGGGAGCAAGGCAAAGGTCGCCCTCGCCCCGGTGGGAGGAGCAGGTTTTGCAGCAGAGGAGCAGGAGGGATCCGGGGGAAACGCAGCCTCGCTGCCTCTCGCACACCCTCGGGATGTTGCGACAGCACAGCTCTGTCACATTCCCTCGCTCTGTGAGCTGATGCCCCGGCGTGTTCCTGAACGCCCCTCCGGCCGTTCCCAGTCCCCACCCCCTCATCCCCACCACCGCCGGGTCACTCTGAGGGCTGAGGAGCATCCAGAGGGATAGGACAGCAGAGCCGGCAGCCACCACGGGAGTGGCAGGGGTGGGACAGGGGCCAGCAGCTCCAGCTAACTCAGCTGCCAACTTCTCCGGGAAGGAAAGGCAGGGCACGGCCCTGGAAACGCCTCCTCATCTCTGCCCGAGTGGAAACTCGCTTGCCGTGGCTGTCGCAAGAGGCACGGCTTGGAGGCTGCAGGCTGCGGGCAGGGAGGAGCGGGCATATGAGTTTCTGGCGAGGGGCAGACTCTGGGGGAAGCCGGGAGCGGGGCTCGGGGCCGTGCCGGTCCTGCCTCCGCGGCAGCGCTGGCGGTGGCTCCGGCCGTGCTGCTGTGACCGGTTCCTGTTCCCCAGGGCCAGATCAGCCGCGGAGCCTACTACACCCTGCAGAGGAACAGCGGCCACGTTTGGGAAGTGGCCGACAGCGCAGGAGACACCATCAGCGCCCCCGGGGTCTGCTTCATGATCCCCCCGCCCGACTCAGAAGCGATAGCCCTGGCAGAGCAGTACGTGCCCCCAGCCCTGGGCAGGACCGTCCCGCTGCCCCTCCGGCCTTTGCCTTCCCCAGCCCCAGGCCCTGCCACCGGCGCTGCACCCCGCTCTGGCACCCCAGGGCTCCTGCTCTAATTCTCACAGCAAAGCTCTGCCTTCTCGAAGCCTCGGGCTTCCTCCCGAAGGGATTTCTGCCCCTTCCTGGGCAGGCAAAGGGGGGCCGGCCCAGAGCCACCCGGGTTCCCCCTGCTCTGGGGGGGCCATTACGGCAGGGGGAGCTGCCCACCCCTCCCTCAGCAGGCAGGTACCTGCCTGGCTGCCTCTCTCCTGTTCTAATGAAGACGCTGCTCTACCCCAACATGGGGTGAGGGTGCTTTTTCCCCCACCTGCTTCATGGCTGACTCGAGGGAGCAGCCCCCACAACCCCTCCAGAGCTGGAGCTCCTTCCTAGAGCAGTGCTGGGGTGGTGACAGGGTGATGGAGAGGCTGAGGGTCTGACTGACCTCCTGCTGTCCCATTCTGCAGAATTGCCAAGCACTATGTGGCTGTGAAGGAGAAGACCAACAACTGCAAGAACGTTCTCCAGCAGCGCTATGAGGGGCTGAAGGCAGACAGCATCGGAGGTGTGCGGCGGGAGGGCAGCCTGGGCCACAAAAAGCTTGAACTTAGGTGGTGGAGCATCTTATGGGGATGTTCCCATCTCCCATGGGTCCTGGGTACAACAGTGCTGGATGGGTGGGGGGCAGAGCAGCCAGGTTGTGGTCACAGCAGGCCAGGCTCGAGGAGTGCAGCAGGATGAGGGTTTGGCACTCGCCAGCAGGACTGAGCCCACACCCAGCTCCAACCAGCTTTATCTGGTCTCCTCTTGTTGTCCAGATGCTGCATCAGTTCGGGGACGCCAGCTCCTGGCAGGGCTGGAGAAAGTCAACAGTGACCTGGACAAGCAGGAGAAAGCAATAACAGCAAACCTGCGGCCGCCGCTGGAGCAGAGCCGGGCAGTGCAGGACAGCACCGAGCGCTCCAAGGACCTCAAGGTGGGCGCTGTGCAGCTGAGGGACGGTGCCTGGCAGAGGCCGTGCTCCCAAAGGGTCTCCAGCATGCTTCTCAATAACCAAGGGTGCTTAAAGTGCTCCCTGAGCCCTGGAAATGGGGCGTGATGTTCACAGCTTCTTCTAGAAGAGGTGGGGAGCAGCCCTATGAGCAGCCTCAGAAGCCCAAAACCTTTGCCTTCCTTCTGGCCCAGCTCAGTCGAATGGGAAAAAGGTGATGGCTGCAGGTGGTGGCTGTGAGGATGAGAGAGGAGCTCTCAGGTTCTGATCCTGTGATCATCTGAGCACAGTTAACTTTGCCACCACTATCACCAGCTCAGAGAGGAACAGGAAAACCCTTGTGGTCTGAGGCAGTTTCTCCTTGTGGACCTGCTCCTCCAGGCTCCAGTGCCAGTAGCATCCAGCTCCTTTCCTCTTTTTCAGACCCCTAATTAAGCCAGGCCCCATGCCACAAACCTCCCTTGGTTTAGAAGGAAGTTGAGGTCCTGGTTACATCACTTGCCCAGGGCTGTGTCAAAAGTCAAGTGTTACCACAAGAGAAAGTAAATTGCCCCAGCTGCCTGCAGCACTTGGATGTCCAGGCAAGGATTCATCTGTCAGAGCCCAGTGGCCCAGGTGAACCCAGCATGTCCCTGACAGAGCTGTAGCTGCTGGGAACCACTCCCCAGCTGGAGTTTCCTTGCTAAGGAGAGACAGATCAAAAGAAAGTCAGCCAAAAATACCCTTTTGTGCCCTGCAGGGCTGAAAGGCACCTTCCACCAAACACAAATCCTCAGCCCTGACTTCCTTCCTCACCCTGGACAGCCAGGTGTGGCTCCTCTGTAGCCACCAGGTCCTGGCTCAGCTGCTCTAAAGGCTTTGTTCCTCCTGCAGAACATCACCAACGAGGTGCGTCGGATCGAGCTGGAGAAAACGAGGAAGATCCAGGAGTGCGAGGCCTTCATCGACTCCGTGCCCAACACGGGCAGTGCGACCCTGGTGAAGAACAAGGTGGAGAACACCAACAAGAAGTACGAGCGCGTGGTGCAGCTGCTCAGCGCTGCCCAGGAGAAGTAAGTCACGGCTTAAATCCCGGCTTGAGCCCGACCTAACGCAGGATCCTGCAGGAGGAGGGTGCAGGTGTGCTTAAACCCCTTCCTCGTGTCCTTACAGAGTTGAGGTGGCCACCAGCCTGGAGAGGAGCCTCCAGCAAGGCCGAGACCTGCTGTCAGCCTATGAGAACAAGCTGGTCATAGACGACACGGTACCGGAGGACTTGAGGGTGGTGGACAGGAAGAAGGAAGAGCTGCTGGTGAGTTTCCTGCCCTGTTTGCGTGCTGCCTGTGCAAAAACACTTTCAAAAGCTGTGGTGATTCCTGCCCAGCTCAAGCTTGGATCTCTTGGTGACAGGATGGCCTCCCCCAGCTGGGGGTGAGAACTCGACTGCAGTGATCCCCACCTACCTCAGAAACAAACACCTCCCATCCTCAAATCAAATCAAATCCCACTTGAAGTCTTGTAATTTGATGAAAGGACTAATGCAGACTGATTCCCTCTCTACCCTGCCCTTTGGTCCAGAGAAAACGCTCCAAGGCCTGGAGCCCCTCTGCTCTGGAGCCAAGGCTGGGAGAGCTGGGGATGTTCACCAGGAGAAGAGAAGGCTCCAGAGAGTCCTTAGAGCCCCTTCCAGGGCCTAAAGGAGGCTTATAAAAAAGAGGGAGAGAGACTTTTTACATGGGCAGATACTGACAGGACAAGAGGAATGGTATTAAACTAAAAAAAGAAAATACCTAAATTAGATATTAGGAAGAAATTCTGCTCTGTGAGGGCAGTGAGGCCCTGGCACAGGGTGCCCAGAGCAGCTGTGGCTGCCCCTGGATCCCTGGCAGTGCCCAAGGCCAGGCTGGATGGGGCTTGGAGCAGCCTGGGACAGTGGAAGGTGTCCCTGCCCATAGCGGGGGTAGAATGAGATGAGCTTTAAGTTTTTTCCAAACTAAAACCTTCTGTGATTCTTAGCGAAGTGAAGGAAAAAATGGTCTGGGAAAAGCAACACAGTGGCCTGATACTGGAAAGATGGGCCTGGCAAAGTTTTGAGAACAGTTATTGCTTGGAAAAACTATCCAAACAGGCAATACTTCTGCTATAGAAAGACCAAGAACGGCTAGGCCAGAGTTTTCTGTGCTCCTTCAGCTTTTCCATGAAATCCCAAGTTCACACTAACATGGAAGAGTTTTCACTGCTCCTTCTACAGTTGCTGCACTGGCAAGAACAGGATCTAAGCCTCACATGAGGAGCAGCAGCTATTTTGCACTTTGCACAGTTACTTTTAAAGGTCAGCAGGTCGAGGTAGCTTTTCTCCCTGTCAGGTTTACCAGGTGGTTCTGCTTACCATGTAAGCCTTGAGCCTAGTTTTTTCCATGACTGGTGGCACTGCTGCAGCTCAGCCCTGCAGCTCCAGCGCAGTCGCTGGAGTCGATGTGGGTGACAACAGTGACAAGAGCCTGCCTTGTGTGAACCCGAGAGAATCTCCCTCTGCTGCTTTTTTCCCACAGGCCATGGGCAGCGAGCTCCAGTCCAAGAAGTTCCTGCTCAGTGAAGCCGAGCAGAACCTGCAGAGGACCAAGACGTGCTCCAACGCCCTGGCCAGCAAGTTCCAGGAGCACTGCCCCGACATCGAGCGCCAGGAGGCGGAGCTCTACAAGCTCAACCAGCGCTTCAACAACCTCAGCAAGCAGATCGACCACAGGTGAGGCTCCGGGCAGGAGAACCGGGATATTTGCTGTGGAGCTGGAACCACGCTGGAATTGGAGGAGGCACAACACCATCCTGGGAAGGAGGAGTTGCAGAACGGCTTCCAGGGAGGTCTGAGGAGGAAGAGGGAGAGGTTGCTGGCATGTGTTGGCTGGGTAGAGCTGGGAAAACAAGGATTAGTTCTCTTGCAACAGAGGTGCCAAGAGAACGACTCTGGCTCAAATCCATGTCTCTAGGGAGCAGGGGAAGTGGGATGGATTAAGAGGTGTCTGCAGCAGGCACGGGGGATGTGACAGGACTGAAGCTGAGCTGATTTCCCCCACAGAACACAAACCCTGCAGAAAGCAAAGAGTGCCTACTCCAACTACCGCACCAATTACGACAAGGTGAACCAGTTCCTGTGCAACATCCCCAGCTATGAGCCCCAGGAGACTGACAACATCCAGCAAGTGGAGATGAAGCTGAAGAGCCAAGCGGTAATTCCCAGAGCACCCCGGGCTCCACAGGGAGAGAAGAGGGAACAATACGAAAAGAAACAGAACTTAGATAGCTCCTGAACATCAAATAGAAAAAAAAGAAATATTTATTAGATTTATTCTTGTGCTCTAAGGTCCCACGGTCCTCCCATCCCTTGTTTACACAAAGCAGGGCTGCTCAAGGAGGTTGGAATTCTCAGGGTTGTGATTTTAATGGTAACCCCCAAAAAGGCTGAAGGATGCCTTTGGATGTTGTGTTCCCTCTAACCTGTATCTCTGTGCACCCAGGCACTGCTCAGTGACATTGCAAGCAAGGAACAGGAGGTGCAGAAGGTCTCTGCCACAGCTCAGCAGTACCAGCAGGCAGTGAAGGTAAGGCCTGAAATTCTGCCTGTGAGAGAACAGAGAAACAGAGTATTTGGGTTAGAAGAGACCCTAAAGGCCATCTGATTCCATCTCCTGCCATGGGCAAGGACACCTCCCACTATCCCACGTTACTCCAAGCCCTGTCCAGCCTGGCCTGGGACACTTCCAGGGATCCAGGGGCAGCCACAGCTTCTCTGGGCACCCTGTGCCAGGGCCAATTCCTTCCCAATATCCCATCTAACCCTGCCTTCTGCCAGTGGGAAGCCATTTCCCCTTGTTCTTGCACTGCAGGCCCTTGTCCCAGGTCCCTCTCCAGCTCTCCTGGAGCCCCTTTAGGCCCTGGCAGGGGCTCTGAGCTCTCCCTGGAGCCTTCTCCAGGTGAACACCCCCAGCTCTCTCAGCCTGACTCCAGAGCAGAGGGTGGGGGTTTTGTGACCTTCCCAAAAAACGGGTCAAGGGGTGAAGTTGTTAAAGCCAGGGCAGCTTAGGAGGAGCCTGTGCATGAGGGGGATGCAGTAATTTCACATTTCTCCTGGGAATGTCTTCCACAGGACTACGAGTTGGAAGCTGAGAAGCTGCGGTCCATCCTGGACCTGGAGAACGGCCGCAATGGCTACACCAGCAAGAAGCCCAGGCTGCAGTCCCCAGCTGCCAAAGTGAAGGAGGAGGTAAGCAAGGGGTGGCCAGAGGAGAGCTAAAGCAGAGGGCAGCTCACAGGACTACCAAGGGTTTGCAAACACGTACATTTACTGTGGGGACCTTGGTCCCACAGGGAAGGGCAGGGAATCAGCAGGAAGGGATTTTTCTTCATTTTTTTTTAACTGGGCTGGCCAGAATGAGGGAGGGAAAATGCTGGATTTAACACTTTTGGTAGGGAAAAAGGAAGAGAAAAGCCAAAAACCTGGAAGTTTTTCCCTTCTCTAGATTTTCAGGGATATTTCACCACCAAAGA
Organism: Irena cyanogastra; assembly: GCA_013397155.1. Taxonomy (NCBI): domain Eukaryota; kingdom Metazoa; phylum Chordata; class Aves; order Passeriformes; family Irenidae; genus Irena; species Irena cyanogastra. The sequence goes on from VWZV01007377.1 coordinate 1,060,967, forward strand.
CAGAAATACTTACAGTGAGATGAGGCCACAAGCTACTTATTTATGCAGGATCTGTTTGCTACCTGCCTCAAACTCATCCTGCCTACAGAGGCAGGCAAAAGTATCCACCTGGTTCTTCCTCAGCTTCCTCACCTGATTCTTAGTGCACCTGGTTTTGCTTATCTTGTGTAGAAAAATCACAGAGTGACCACGAGTGTGTCTGTGCATGAGGATCCCTCTCCCTCCCCCAAAACTCAGCAGTTGACTGCTGTAGGTTTTTAAAGGAACACCCAGAGCTATTAGTTTAGGGTCTGAGTGTTTCTGGCCTTCTCAAGCTCTTCCCAAAATGTTTTTGCTCTGCAGGAAGCTGTTCTGGCAGCCAAATACACGGAAGTGAACGCTGTGAACAAGCAGAGGCTGCAGAACCTGGAGTTCGCCCAGAGCCTCCTGCGGCAGGTGAGTGAGCACAGGAGCGAGGTGATGCTGAAGGGACACACGTGTTGGACCCAAGGACACGTGTGAGTGGCACATGTGGGGCTCTGCCAATACAGGCTGAACAGAGAACAAGTCTAGCTGGCGTCTTGTCCCCCTAAATCATTAATCAGCAGACACTTAAATCGGGCAGACCACCCCCAGTCTCACTGCCCACTCATCCTAGGAAGCTCCATATAATTTTTAACTCTCTTTTTGCCATTCTGTGGCAGAATTAGTATCCCTTGTGGCTCAAAGCTTTGTTCTGACAGCAGCAGGCATTGCAAAAAGGATTTCTCAGGCTGGGAACTCACAGACAAGTCTGTTTGCAGATGCTCCCTGCTCAGAGTTTGCCATAGCTCAACTCCCTCCTGTTGCCTTGTTGGAGGCACCGATATCCTGGCCTGGGTCAGGAATAGCGTGGCCAGCAGGACCAGGGCAGTGATTGTCCCTCTGTGCTGGCACTGCTGAGGCACCTTGAGTTCTGTGTCCAGTTCTGGGCCGCTCATGACAAGAAGGACATGGAGGGGCTGGAGCGTGTCCAGGGAAGGGAATGGAGCTGGGGAAGGGGCTGGAGCACCAGGAGTGGCTGAGGGAGCTGGGAAAGGGACTCAGCCTGGAGGAAAGGAGGCTCAGGGGGGACCTTGTGGCTCTGCACAACTCCTGACAGGAGGGGACAGCCAGGGGGAGTCAGGCTCTGCTCCCAGGAACAAAAGGGAACGGCCTCAAGCTGTGCCAGGGGAGGGTCAGGTTAAACATCAGGAGAAATTTCTTCACTGAAAGGGTGGTCAGGCCTTGGCAGGGGCTGCCCAGGGAGGTGGTGGATGTGTTCCACCATTTCTGGAGGTGTCCAAGGAACGACTGGACATGGCACGCTGTGCTCTGGGCTGGGTGGCAAGGTGGTGATCAGTCACAGGTTGGATTTGATGATCTTGGAGGTTTTTTCCAACCTAAGTGATTCTGTGATTCTTTGATGATAAGCATCAAAAGTGTAATTACCTGGATTTTTTTAACTAATTTTTTTGGATCCTTTTGCCAACAACAGCAGCCAGAGATTCAGGTGACACAAGACTTTGCCCAGACCAAAAAGTCTGTAAGGCCTGTGGAAGAAGTCTGGAAGTTGAAGAAAGAGCTTGAGGATGAGACTCAGCGTCGGCAACAGCTCGAGGCGGAGATTGAAGCCATTCAGAACAACATTGTCCACCTGCAAAACCAGAAGCCCCAAGAAACTGTGGTGAAGAAAGAACTGGTGAAGAAGGTGCCTGACCCCCAGCTGGAGGAGAGTTTCCACAGACTGCAGCAAAACCTGGCAGAGGAGCAGCGCAAGAACCAGGCGCTCCAGGATGAGCTGGAGGCTCTTAAAATCAGGCTGCGTGTCCTGGAGCACGAGAAGAGGGAAGGAGGGCAGGAGTACATAGTGAAAGAGGTGTTGAGGATTGAACAAGATAAGGCTCAAGCTGCTGAAATCCTGAAGCTCAAAGAGGAACTGGAGGAGCTCAGGAGGCAGGAAGGGACCAGGGAGAGTGAAGTCATCCTCCTACGCCAACAAATTGCTGTGTTGTCCAGCGAGAAGAACAAAGAGCAGGAGAAGGTGACGGAGAAGGAGGTGCTGAAGCTGCAGAACGACCCCCAGCTGGAGATGGAATTCCGCATGTTGCAGGAGACCAAGGAGAGGGAGAGTGCCCTTCGGCAGAAGCATGAGGAAGAGCTCAGCTTCCTCCAGGACAAACTCAAGCGTCTGGAGAAGGAACGGGCCATCGCTGAGGGCAAAATCACCGTCAAGGAGGTGCTGAAGGTGGAGAAAGATTTGGCCATTGAGAGGGAGGTGAATGAGCTCCGGCGCCAGTACGAAGATGAGAAGTCCAAGGGCCGTTCCAATGAGCGGGAAAAGGCTGAGCTGCTCAGGAAGATCCAGCTGCTGGAGGAGGAGAACTCCAAGGTGGTTGTTCAGGAGAAAGTGCGTGAGATTGTGCGCCCAGACCCCAAGGCTGAGAATGAAGTTGCCAACCTTCGCTTGGAGCTGGTAGAGCAGGAGAGGAGGTACCGCGGTGGGGACGAACAGCTGAAGAGCTGCCAGAATGAGCTGGCTGCTCTGAAGAACAGAGGGCCCCTGGTAGAAGTCAAAGAAGTCATTAAGGAGGTCATTAAGTACAAGAATGATCCAGAAACTGAAAAGGAGCTACAGCGACTCCGGGAAGAAATCATAGAGAGGACTGGAGCTATTGAAAGAGCAGATCTGGAGATCTACCAGCTGAAACAAGAGATACAAGCTTTGAAAGACACCAAACCTCAAGTGCAAATGAAGGAAGTTGTTCAAGAAATCCTCCAGTTTCGGGAAGACCCCAAGACTAGAGAGGAGGTAGAGTCACTGCGAGTGCAGCTGGCAGACGAACAGATGAAGCACATTGACCTGGAGAGGGAGCGGCTTCTCCAAGAAGAAAAAGTAAGACTGAAGGAGGAGGAACTTTCCCAGGTGAAGGAGAAAGTGGTCCAGCAGGAAGTAGTGAAGTATGAGCAGGATCCTGCCTTGAAAGCTGAGGTGAACTCCTTCTCCCAGAGCATCGAGAGCGAACTGAAGCAGATCGACGGCCTCCGTGAGGAGCTGCGCAAGCTGCAGCGGAGACGCTCCGAGCTGGAGCGGCAGCTCGAGGAGCTGGAGAAGGAGAGACAGGCCCGCAGGGAGGCCGAGCTGGAGGTGCAGAGGCTCAGGATCCGGCTGAACGAGCTGGAAGAACAGGAAAGAGAAACGACAGAACGAGTAACTGTAAAACAGAAAGTGATCCTTCAGCAAGATCCCCAGCAGGAGAAGGAGCACTCCCTCCTCAAGCTGGAGTTAGAAGAAGAGAAGCACCGCAGACAAGTCCTGCAAACCGAGCTAGAAGCCCTGAGAAAGAAGCTCCTTTCTTTGGAGAAGATGGAGGTCAAGGAGAAAGTGGTCTTTTCAGAGAGTGTCCAAGTGGACAAAGGAGACACGGAGTACGAGATTCAGAAGCTGAAGAGCAACCTGGAGGAAGAAACTAGGCGCAAGAGGGAGCTGGATGCAGATATCAACCGCCTGGAAACCAGGCTGTCTGAGGTGGAATTCAACAACTCCAAGTCATCAAAGGAACTAGACTTGTTAAGGGAGGAAAACCACAAGCTCCACCTCGAGAAACAGAACCTGCTGATGGAAACAAGGAGACTGCAGTCAGAGATTGAACTCACTGCAACAGAAGCTCAGGATTTAAGAAACATGACCCACGTGGATAGTGGAATAAACCTGGACTCCAGGTTCCAAGCTTTGGAAAGAGAGTTAGAGGATCTGAAGCAGTTATCCAGAGAAAAAGATGCAGAGATTGAGCAACTCCAGAATCGCCTGAAGACAGTGGCTATTAAGAGGGAGCAAAGAGAGAACCACCTGAGGCGCTCCATCGTGGTGATTGACCCCGACACAGGAAAAGAGATGTCTCCAGAGGAAGCTCACGTGTTTGGCCTCATTGAATGGAGCCTGTTTGTCAAACTGAAGAGCCAGGAATGTGACTGGGAGGAGATCTCAATAAAGGGTCCCAACGGGGAATCGTCTGTGATCCTCGACAGGAAGTCTGGCAGGGAGTTCTCCATCGAGGACGCCCTGAAGAGCGGGAGGCTCACCACGGCCCAGTACGACAGTTACCTCAACAAGGAGATGTCCATCCAGGAGCTGGCAGTCTTGGTGTCTGGAAGCAATTACACAGCGCTCGCTCCACTTTAGAAACTTCACTTCAAGAGCAGCCAGTCAGAGCTGCAGCACCTTGTAGACATCCAGATCACTGCAAAGCCTCGCCCTCCTTCGCGTCTTCCAAACTGCTACAGCCTCTGCCCCGGCCATGCTACGCAGCCACACCGCTTGTTATCACACACTGCAGAAAACACCACCAGTAGTGGAAAACATCTGCCAGCCTCCTGAAACCCCTCTTCCTCCCTGCCTACCAGAAAACAAGAGAAAGCCTTAGGACAGTGAAGTGCCTCAAGTCCAAAAGACTCAGTAGAACCTGCAGTTTCCTCAGCTTCTACTCACGTAGTCGTGTACGAAGCCATGTCAGGAGAGAGACTGAAGGTCCAGGTGACTCCGAGGTGACCAGCAGGAGCTGGTTACATCAGCTGCATGTTGATAAGTCAGACAGTCCCATCGTGGACAGCTGACTGAATGATGGGCTCGTCCTCTGAGAAAACCAGCTCTGTGGAAGCCAAGGTTTCAGTCCAGAATCACCACGTCAGGACTCACCACCACCATTTGTTCACCTCTGTGCCTGTGCTGCTGGGGAAGAATGAAGGTGTACTGTGATGGCACCAGCCGTTGATCCAGGAGGAGCACTCACCCAGAGGTCAAGGAAAAGGACATGAAGAGATGGCAGAACCACCAGACACAAGGGGTTGTGCACAGCATGCAAGGGAACCCAATGCAGAGGGCCTCCCACAGACAGCTCATTCACTCGTGGTTAAAAGCTGTTCGTGCTGGTGTTTTCCTGGATGGAGTTACATGCAGCTACATGTTTCATTTACTTGTGTAAGGGAATGGGGAATAGAGGGGAATTCTATTTATAGTACAAAATAAAAATGCAGTGGTTCCAATCAGAAGGTGTTTGATCTTTATTAATTATGGCAGCCTCCTGATCTTTGGCTGTACAAGAAGTTGCCATTTAGGAGTCAGAATTAAAACACTAAGATTATTCATTTTAGCTGTTGTCTCTTTTCCAAGGGGAAGTTGCTGGAGCAGCATTGCAGCTGGGACTAATGAGCAGCATTAGATGGGAGTGAAGTGCACTAAAGACTGGGACTGACTGCAGGTGTGGGAGAACAGTGGATTACACTGGGATGGAATTTTTCAGAGCCCATTCACTTTTCCCCAAATTTCAGCTAATACCCAAACCCCAGGGAGCTCTGATGTCCACAAAAGCAGTCATAACCATTCCCTGCTTATCCCTCCTGGCTCTGAGCATTAACACCACTATTTTACCTTTGTGAATGAAGGGATCAGGGAGCCTCTCACTGGTGCTCTGGGGTCTGAGCCCCACATGTCCTTTCCAAGCAACTTCAAGCACCATTAGGAGCACTGGGAATGAGAAGAAACATTCCTACCCCTGCAACAGCTGTAACACAGCTGCCATTCACTCACCACGTAGGAGATTTTAAAACAGTCAGTAATTCATTACTCACTCAAGACACAGATGAACATCCAAGCTGCAAGAGAAATTCTTGGAAACAGTCAGGGAACTAGAGGTAAGGAGATGGGGGGAAAAAAGCATTTTGGAAAGTTTGAAACAATTTATTGAGTTGTTCTGTACAAGATTAACATTTTTCATACCACCCCCACCATCTTCAGCAAGACAGTGCCAACACACATAAAAAAAAATAGAATAGTAAACTGCAGCTCTTACACCCAAAAGGAACTGCCATCCCCAGGTAAGTGCTGTGGGAGCCTATCCCTCCCCATTCCATCCTGGAAGCGCTGCAAGTTGCCTCAGCAAGGCAGAGGTGCCAGCCTGGCTCTCCATCAGCTGCTCTGCATGGGCCTGCCTAGCTGCCACTCTGCTCCACACCACTCACTCATTCATTATAGCATGTAAAGAAAAAAATAACCCACAGAATTTCCACCACATAAACATTTCCCTGAGGCAAGAGGCTTCGCTAAATTCCTAGAAGGAGGGCATTCTGCTCCAGCCGCGCACACGGGGGCTTCCCAGCAGAAGCATTCAAGTGAAAGCAAAGAGAGGGAGGAGAACCAGTACCTTGAGTCACTCGCTGAGAGCCCCTATCCTGCCAGGTGTCCCAAGCTTTCAGCTCCCAGGGGAAGGTGAAGGTGCCAGGCAACCCTCAGGATAAGGCCTTCAACAGGAACCACGCAACATCCACTGTTCAGAGTCCACCAAGAAATGCTGTGCTTCGTTTTACCCACATGACTTCTGTCTTTGGCTCTTCTGCTACAACCTAGGTATTTTCTGTAAACAGACTTGAAATCTGAGCTGCATCCATTCATTTGAAATACAATCAACTCACTGATCTTGGGCAGTTATGTATCAGCTCAAATTGAAAACAGTCTTTCTCAGATCTTAACAAAAACCAGAGGAAACTAAAGCAGACATTTGCTGGCATCCTGGGGTCAGCATCCTTCCCCAAAGCTCAAGGAGGAAGCTGCAAGCTTTTCCTTGGAATACCAGTAAATTCTACATGGATCAGCGCTACCCCTGCACAACTGGGACGTGGCTGTGGGGGCCTGAGAGAAGACAGACTGGGCAGAGCAGGAAACCAAACCTCAGAAAGCTCAGGTGGAGCCTCAGCCTGCCCTTAGCCTGAAAGGGGGTGCACAGCAGGAGTATTTAGCTCTAAAGTTAAAGAAATGAACAGGAAAAGACACCCCCAGCTGTAGATGGTCCCTGTTCCTGCAGCTGTGCTGAGCACATGATCCTGGTGCAGGTACCATTGAGGAGAGCAGTGTTTTTCTCTGGAATTCATTTGACAGGTCGTGACCTTGGTTCATCTCACTCATTCCCTCTGCCCACCAAATTGATCCTAACTCACAACCCTAGGAAAGAATGGCTTTAGGGGAGGGCCTGGAACCCGCCTGCACATACTGGGATGAGAACTGGTGCTCCTGCTGGATTTGGGACTGTGTTCAGTCACCAGGTCACCACTGAAGTCCAGACAGTGCAGCTATTTTTTTTTTTTTCTGATGTGCAACCATAAAAAGCTCTATTAAATAAACCAGAATACATTTTAAATACAGAATGATTAAAAAAGGGTTGAGGAGCACACAAAATAGGGCTGAAATGTGTGTCACTAGTCCATTCTTGCTCCACCATAAAAGGCACTGGAATTATGTCTCCCGATCCATGTGACATGCTGAGAAGTGTCCCATTCAATCCAATGCATTCGATGGCAATGAGGATAAAACTGAGCAGGAAAAAAGCATCCCTTTGGAGGGAAAAAAATCCAAAAACTCAAAAGTAGAATTCTAAAAGTCGATATCTGCATCTAAAAATGTCTTTAGTCTCTAAAGAGTCTTCCTTATTCTCCAGAGGGGAACATCAGGTGGTTCCTCAGATTCACCACACAGGAAATGTTAAATTCTCCAATTAAGTGTAGCACAGTTTTATAGTACAATTGGAAAGTTACTCAAATGTCTTCAAGAAAGCACTGGCAGTGCTAGAATTACCCAAGTAAATCCAAAGCAGAAGAAAGAAGCACCTTTCATACCCTCCACGGGGAGACCAAGGAGGTAACTGGACTTGGAGGTACTTGGCAGCTACAGACACAGGTGGGTGGGAATCCACTGCAGGACCACCCGAGCCTCCCTGCGAGCTCCAGCTCCTGCCAGTGCCAGGGAATGCAGGAAGGGCAGCAGCAATAAACAGTGCTACAAAAGGCTCCTCTCATCAGGACATGGCTCAAGGTGGCCCCATGTGTGGGGCTCAGCTCTGAAAGCCTCTGAGCACACGCACCGATGAGTTCCTTGTTGCAGTTCAGTCTCTCCAGTTGTCATAAAAAAAAAGAAATTAAAAAAAAAAAAAAAAGAAATCAAAAGACACAGCTGGTATCCAAAGTCCATGATCTGTTCCTCTGGGTTTTATCCTATGGGTGCTGGAGCTCCCCTCCTTGCAGGCGTCACAACTTGCGCTGCTGTGCATTGGACCCTTTGCCGTGAAGCTGAGAAGCATCTGAAAGAAAATAAAACCAGCTGGGAAGGGGGTTCAGCACCAGCCCATGGAGAGTGGGCAGCTGGGACAGCCAGGCCTCTGCACAGAGGGAAAGACCTACTCTTCCTTCCCAGCACCAAGGAATCAAGAAGAGGAGGATGTGCTTGGAGACATCTCTCCACTGGGAGCAGCCCAGCCTCTGAGGAAGGGACAAGGGAAGCACTGAGGGTCCCCTGTGAGCTCCCAGCAGAAGCCCCGCAGCACAATTCCAGCTGCCAGGGAACTCCTTAGCCTGTGCCCTTCTCTAAATCCACCCTGCCACATCTCCCCCTCCAGGAATCCCCAAATGCATTCTGTGGTTGCCTTGCAGGTGGTTGGAAGTAACCTGCTGTACATTTTTGCTGCTGTAATCACAGAATCATCGAGTCTGGAAAAGACCTCCAAGACCACCGAGTCCAAGTTGTGCCCAATCCCCACCTCGTCCCCAGCCCAGAGCACTGAGTGCCATGTCCAGGCCTTCCTTGGACACCTCCAGGGATGGGGACTCCAAACCTCCCTGGACAGCCCCTGCCAATGCCTGACTACCATTTCCATATAGAAACTCCTCTGACGTCCAACCTAAACCTCCCCTGTTTAGGGCAGGGGAAGGAAACAGCTTCAGGCAGTTTCCCCTTGTCCTGTTACTGGTTGTGTGGGAGAAGAGGCCAACCCCTCACCTAGAAACTCCTTTCAGGTAGGGATTTAAGTGCTTTATTGATTATTTTTGGAATTATTTAATTAGGTGCTTTTTAAATGAAGACTTAGGTGCCCACTGATAGCAACAGGATCCAAGGGAATCTCACCACTGATGGAAGAGACAGGAATGGATGAGGAGGAAAAGAGAAAATGCACTGAAGGGAGAAAAAGGGAGGAAGTTTAAGGAAGCAAAAGTTTTCCAGGAGCAATTAAAACTACTTCAGACTGTGATGAACAAATGGGAGTACCAAGACGTGCAGCTAAGCAGCAGTGGCACCCAGCAGTGCAGCAGCAGCTTCTCCTCCAGGCCAAGAACAGCTCCTTTGCATGCAAGAACTCAGCCCAGCACATCCCATTTCCACAGAACCAGCACCACATTCCCAGCCCCAGCACAAGGCACCTCCAGCAGCAACACAAGCACCGACCACACACAGGCAAGCACTGGATGCTTTTTGCTCAGAGGCTTTCGGATGAACAGGGACATAAAAGCACTTTTATTTAAGGCATCGACATTCCCTTGCATTTACAGCAACCTCCCACACCCCTCGTGGCAATGCAGCTGTGGGCAGATGTTGGCACAGCCAAACACAGCTTGTGCCACAAAACACAGGAATTCGTTTTAAGGTTATGGGAGTCACTTAAATATCTACTGTGTTCTCCTACAAAACACCAGGATTGGGAATGTTCCAAGAGACAGCAGCACCAGGCTCCATCTCCAATCTTTAAGTGAAAACACCAAGTGAGAAAGCAGGTCCTTGCTGAAGCTGTGTCCATGGTCAACTTTCCTTCACTTATTCCCAGGGGTCTTTCGTCTTCTGGCCCTACATCCTGCTGAAGAGTCCATCAAAAAATTCTTCTGTTACAAGCCCTATGAACAACAGTGAAGTGATCACTCTGAATTCCCTCAACTAAAGGGACTAAGAGCTGCTCCTCAGTGATGTGGAATATATTCCACAAGCCATGTTCAAGGTGCAATCTCTGATCTCATTGCAGGAAGTGTGATTTACAAACAGGAAGGAAGGGTCTGTCACACCAGTGATCACTGCCAGGACCTTCTTCAGCTCTACCACACCAGCATGGCACACCCACATCAAACTTCAGCAAAGGAAGCAAATCCAACCAATTCTGTGCGTTTTCACGAGTGCACAACAGACTCTTTTTTCTTCAGCAAACAAGCACCGTGCTCAGCAGTCAAGTTATTCCAAGACTCCTCCAGGAGGTTACATGGTTATCCATGCACACAGCCACAGGACCAGGCTAGCACTCCTAAATCAGGCTCCTTTAGCCCAGGAAGACTATCCCAACAGGAGTAGGTACTAAGATAATGGCACCGAGCTGCACCAAAGTGCTAAAGAACACGCCTAAGAAAGCAGAAATTGGAGTTATCAGGGGAATAAGCAGCCCCCTGGAGCAGGTAAGCATGATCTGCTGGCGCTGAATTTCAATTTTCCTTACTTTTCTCCTTCTTTGGAAAACTCTTGTTTTATGCATCACTTCTGCAGGGGCAGGAACTGGGGCAGGAACAGGCTTAACTGCCAAATCCTCACACTGTGAGCAGCAAGTGGAGCAATCTGCATTTACACTACAAACTTGTCATGAAGGAGATGCTGGCAATTAACTCAGTGCACAGACACAAGATAGTCTGGTCTGACACATCTTATGTAGGCCACCAGGAACAAAACTCCACAGAGCTGGAATATTCATTCCAGGGCAGTCCTGGCAGGCTGTGCACAAACAAGCACAGCTTTCATCCTGGCAGGATAATTCTGAGTATCTCCAGGAACCAACACTTGCTGTAAGCACTGAGAACTCATCATTCCAGAAATGACAGAATCCAAGAATGGTTTGATTGGAAGGGACCTTAAAGCCCATCCCATTCCATCCCCTGCCATGGGCAGGGACACCTTCCACCAGACCAGGTTGCTCCCAGCCCCTCAATCTGTACCTTGGAGAGGCTTTAGTGACAACCACACAGCTGGAAAACATGGACAACCCCTTTGGCTCCAGCCCTGAAGGAAGGATCTGCTGAGCTAGAGGGAGACTCATGAGGCAGAAGACAAACACGAGCATCTGACAAGTTACCTGGCAAACTCTGTGGTAAATGAGTGGACAGGGCAGAGTGTGCGAGTGGCGCTGCATGGTGGGGGCTGGAGTGCAAACCAGCCAGAAGACCTAGAGAGAAAAACAAAGAGAGGAGAGGGAAAAAGGAACAAATACACATCCAAGACAGAAATGAGCAGAGGAGCTGCAGCAGTTAGCAGAGGTTGGGTTCCAGTTATTGGCACTTCTGGGCAAGCTCTAGGGATGTGCCCAAGGTTCTCCAAACGCAACTCCTGGAGATACAAAAGCAGGGATCACAGCATGAAGCAACAGCCAGAGAGATGGGCTGGTGTGCAATGGACCAGCCCAGCAGAGCACTGATGTTCTATGTGACAGCACAGGCACAAGTGACACACAGGTGACCAGCAGGATACTCACTGTGCCCGAGGCCGTGGTGGAAAGTTCCCGGAGCAGGTCCTGTAACTATTGCATCCTTGGAAACTCCTGCTTTTGGGGAGGAGTCGGAACTGAAGGAGATGACATGGAGAGGGAAAGAATGAATAGGAGAGATAATACCTAACGGGGTGGAGCTCAGGGCAGCTGGCAGCTTTGGGTTGTTGGACTTGTAGGATGGAGCCAGTACACTTAAGGAGGAAGAGCTTGTTAGCAGCACAGCTCCACTAGTTCCTTTCTGCAAAGCAACGGAAAAGGTCAGTCAGGAGAGGGAGAATCAAGGTACAGCATCATTCACACTTACAGATCTGCAAAACATGGAATGCTCGAGAATTCCCCCTTGGAAAAAGCACCCTCCCAGCCAGGGCCCAAGAGATGCCATCTGCAGATGGACATTGGCAAGCCAGCTCATCTGAATGTGGCCGCATGGATTTGCCTCCATGGCTCCCTTGCTCTGGAATTGTGCCTCCATTAGGCACAACTAGGAAAAGTTTCCATGCTGCCTGTGAGTTTCAGGGGTATGCTTCCTACTCACTTCTGGCAGCACACACAGCTGACAGCTCCAGGCACTGAGGTCTGACACCCAAGGGAACCCAGGATGTTATTTAGGACCTCTCTCATGGAGACAGGCACCACTGGGGTGTGCTTCCCAGATCTTTATCTCAGGAACAGACAAGCTACATAAGCTGAGCAGTACATGCTTTCCATTTAAATACGCTCCTTGTATTTCCCAGCTCTTTCCATGGGGCACAAAGGAAGGCAGGCATGAGCAGCCAACAACAAACAAATACAACATTAGGAATTATTTTGCTGCAGATAAAAATTAAGCCCCTTATACCATTAAGTAATGCAATATCATAATAACACAAGTCTGTACTGACAACCCAGAAGTCCTTCCTGAAATGTTTTATCCCAACAAATATTGGGAAAATTTCTCCATGTCAGGCATGTCAGGTGGTCAGGCACTGGCACAGCTGCCCAGGGCAGTGGTGGAGTCCCCATCCCTGGAAGAATTTAAAAGCCATGTGGATGTGGCATTTGGGACATGGGTTAGAAGTGGCCTTGGCAGTGTTGGGGGAGTGGCTGGACTCAATGATCTTAGAGGGCTTTTGCAACCTGAATGATTCCACAGTTCTACAACCACAGGTTATTTATTCTATGGGCCAGTCATGACAGAAGTGGCAATAATACTAAAATGACTTGGAATAATTTAAAGAAGGCTAAGTTTGTAGATCTAATTAATAACAAATTCATCATTATACTTTTAGTTTATGCAATGAATTTTATCTCTTGTGATAGTGCAATAAGGTAATTTTTCTCTTAATCCAAATGGGAGCCCTACTGTCCTTGTAACTCTCAGAGCCAGGGCAGGACCATGACATAGCCTGGGCAAAAATTGCCCTTTGGAAGGCAGCACAGTTCAGCTTAGTGGTTATTTAAGCTGAAAATGAAAGCTGGCATTCTGGAAGGCAAGCCCAGGGCAAAGGGCTTTCTAATCTAAAGCAACTTTCTAATGTCACCAAAATAAAATCCATTCAAGAACTTCAGCAACTGCTTTTGAAGTGCCCCCTTTAGGGCAGCTGTGAACGAGGCAGGCGCTCCCAGCACAGCCCCCTTACCGGCACAGAGGTAGAGGCTGCGGTGCTGCTGACCACAGCTGGCTTTAGGGACGAGGTCAGCAACTTGGCCACCCCCTGGGTGCCCCCGCTGGAATCTCCATTGGAGCCCCCAGGAGGTGCCACCAGGGTGAGCTTCTGGGAAACGGGAGTTTTCTTCACCGAGGAGCCGGAGGCCGGGCGGCCGGAGGCCGAGCCCGGGGAAGGGGCCGGAACGCTGGGGAGCAAAGTCCCAGAGGAGCTGCCCTGGTTGGCAGGAGCTCCAGAGGAGGAGCTGCTGGAAGAAGCCCCGTGCTTGGAGAGGGACCCAGCGACGAAAGGCGATTTGTAAGATTGTCCTGAAGAGCCGGAGCCACTCGAGTGCTTCCCGGCGTAGCTGAGAGATGATGAGGACAAGCCTTGGCTCTTGTGGGAGCTGCTGGAGTTTTGGGTGCTGCTTGGGGACGTGGAGGAATGGAAGCTCTGAGCTTTGGTTGATGACTTGACCTGGAGGAGGGAGCGCTGGGGCAGAGGGGTGGAGGACTTGGGGTTCTGCAGTTTGACAAAGGGAGCTGGGGAGGTGAAGGTTTTCTGGAGCTGAGCACCAGGGTGGAACACCTTCACCTGAGAGCCCGGCACCGGCGCCGAGGCTGGGGGCCCGTGGCCTGGCCTGACAAGGCTGTGGTGCTTCTGTTTAGCCTGGTGGGCATCAGGAAGGATTTTGCTGGGGGAGGCTTGGCAGGAATGCTCTTTGTAATTAGAGTTCTCTGTCTTCTTGTCTTGAGAAGACTGGCCCAACGCCAGGGCCTGTTCAGCTAGGAAGTTTAGAGGAGACTGGAGGGAACCAGAGGATGATGTAGGGGAAGGGTTGGGCTTTGGAAATGTCCTCTTCTCCTCAGAGGATGCAAGAGTTGGGATCTTCTCTGGTGGAGCTTTTGGAGCTGCAGGAAGGGTAAAATCAGGGCTCCCTGCCGCCCTGCTGTTCAGCACAGCCAGTTCCTTGGACACTGCTTCCAGGGAGGAGGTGGGGTTGTGAATCAAGTCCTCATCCAAGGAGTCATCCTTGAAGGTGGCAGGAGTGGCAGTGCTGCTGGCAGCTTGGGCTGTCCCAAGGGACAAGAGTTCCCTGGTTTGGGCACTGATGCCCAGGGCTCCTCCCTGGGGCTCTGAGGACATGGCCAAGGTGCTGCTCGAGTGCAGGGAAGGGACAGACACCAACAGCTTCTTATCTGGCTTGCAGGAAGAGTCCTGGAACAACATCACAGGAGAAGGCACAGTCAGAAGACAGACACGGTTTACTGCTGAAAAGGGGGGGGGAAGGTTCACAGTTTGGGGATAAAAGGCAGGATACATACATTCTCTGCCCATGAACCCCCACTTCCCTCCCAGCTGCCACTGCCATCAATTTTAGCTGCTGTTCCAGTTGATTTTTCCAAGCCAGACACTGAGCAGAGCCATTTCACAGTAGCTGATGTAACTGACACAAAGCTCAAACACAGAGTTCAGGATTGCAGTCACTTGACTTTTGGCACATACCAACCATGAGAACCAGAAAACAGAACTCACCTTCACTTTCACCTTAGTAGGAGCTATAACTTTCTTCTTCGCCCTGTTTGGAGGAAGACAAGAGAAACATGGCTCAGTGACTGCCCCCAGGGAAGGAGCCAGCTAGGGAGCACACCTGGGCCCTGTTAGTGATGATCCACTGAGTCTTTGCAGGGAACAGAGGCAGCATCTCAGGTTGCTAGGATTCAAAACCACATGACATTTGGTTGCTGCTCTTGGAAGCCCCAGCTCCCACACAGGGAGCGGATTAGGGAGTGGAGCAGTCTTGGGATGGCAGCAGAGCAGTGAAACACTCACAAACACACATCCTGCACCAGCTGCAGGACCCCACTGCTGCCCTCCTACAGCAATGCCCAGAGAGAAACTGGCACAGAGGCTGTTCTGCAGAAGTTACACCCTTCTTTTGGGTTCCCAGAAGAAGCCAAGGATGCAAAAGCATCTGCCAAACTCCCAGAGAATAGATCTGGTCAGATGCAATCTCTGGTACAAGACATCCCTGAGCTGCTGGGTGGTGTGACTGAGGGAAGGATGACTCTACACCCTATTCCACTTCCCCTCACTCACCCAGTGCCAAGAACAGGACTGTCTGCCAAGCTGACACCAGCCAAAATCCATGTCCTCCTCTATTATCACCACCAGCAAGATCCATGAGACCCTTTGGATTAAAGCCCCTGCCCAGCTGGATTCTGATGGCCCTTGGTTTGCCACCCACCAGCCTGCTGCACCCACCTTCACTAGTCTAAGCTCATTGAGACCCTCCTTGAACCAGGCAACAAGAAAGAGGGAATCCAGAATCCAGTAAGGACTGACTGAACAGGCTGCAGTAATCACACTCCACCTCCCTGAGCCTCCCAGGCCCAGCACAGAGGCCTGACTCCAGGCTGTTGAACCAGGGGCAACCTGGCTTTAAAGTTCTTATTGTTGAGCTTACTGAAGGCTAAAGCACCTGAGGAAAGTGTTGGGAGATGTCACAGACAAGCAGCTGCTCTCCCTAGACCTCCCCAAAGGAAGCAGCACCGATCTATGTGGGGGGAGCCAAGCAAGCTCAGGTGCTCCTGCATGATCCCCCCAGGCCCCAGGGAATGGAGATCAGCAGTTTTCACTCCAAAGGAATGCTGTGATACTCACAGGACTGATGTGAGGTGTCCGTGTACACGCCTGCTCTCCTTAAACAGTGTCCTAAGAAGGGAAGAGAGCAATGAGAAGTGATATCCAGCAAGACCCAGTAGAGCAGCTGGGATCACTGGAGACAGAGCTGCTCAGTACAGCAGGGGACTTAGTGAAACTGAAACCACAGAGAGCAAACAGATATTCAGCCCTTTTCCAGGAAGATGGTCCTGAGCTGCCCCACACAATTCTCTCTCTGGGGAGCAATGCTTGTAGGCACTGGAAAGGCCATTAAGGCAGTGGTTGGACAATGCCTAAGGAAAAAGCTCTGCCAGCTTAAAAAGCCAACTGGAGAGGCAGGATCATCACTCAGGGCCTTCCTGCTGCCAGAGATCACCCAAGAGCTCTTCATCTTCCAGGGAGAAAGTTCTCTTCCCGTGCCTCTCACACAGCAATGAAGGAGAGAAGGGTCTGTGCTGTCCTTGTGCCCCCAGCCAAGAGCTGAGGTGACTCTGTACATCACAGCCCTTTCTGGAAGGACTGACTGAGCACAGCCAACAGACTGAGCTTCATCCAAAGCCCTGCACTACTGAGGGGAAACCAGAGTCTCCCTCAAACACTCTCTGACCCAAACCAGCTGCCATTCAGCTGCCCTCTTACATGTCAGAGAGGAGTTACAAACATTCCTTCAGTACTGGCACATGGAATGTGATTCCTGGCTAGTATTAACAGACTTTTGTTATCATTTTTCTCTTAAAAATCAAGCTTATATTAACCTAACTTTCTGTTAATCATCTCTTAGTGCTAATGGACAAAGCAGACTCATGGCAAGGTCTCTCTAACTCACCTATGAAATTGCTGCTCTGTTCACCTTCAAGTTCCTCTTACTGATGAACTTGTGAGATCATGATGACAGTGAATCAAGCTGACCTATCCATAAAATTGTTACAGTTTTCCCAGAGCCACCAATCCCTCCCTGTGGCTGTCACTCTACCCTCTGTCTTTAAACCACCAAGTCAGAGAACATCTTGAGTTGGATGGGACCCAGAAAGATCAAGTCCAACTTCAAGTCCCTGCAGGAGAAACTACTGTCCTTGAGCCACTGGAAAGCAACCAGGAAATCCACTTTTATTGAGGCATTACTTACTGTACCACTGGAAGTGCCTCCTACAGCTGAGTCTTGGGTGAACACCTGAATGCCCAACAACAGTTTCACCATCAAACTTGGAGTTAAGATTTTAGTTTCCTTTTATTCCAAGCTGAGACCCTCAGGCTGGGTATATCTTCATTAACCAAGCAGGAATCTTCCCCCACCTCCTGATGCCATCGTTCAGCTCCTGCACCACCACACTACAGCCACTACACTGAGCTTCCTGTGCATGAGCAACTGCAACAAACAGCCATGGACTTTTCCAAGTGGATCTCTGATACACCACTCGTACTTACTGCTCTTAGGAACTGCTGCCTACATCCTCCTTTATCCCCCAACACCCAGAAAGCAAATTCAGCAGAGAAGACAGCACTGCCCAGCTTGTGAAATGCAGAGACAGATCATGGAACAGGTTGGGCTGGAAGGAACCTTAAAGCCTCCAGAAGTAAGACTGCAGAGTTGTCCTTTCTTTAAAAGTACTGAGCAAAACAAAGCAGGCCAGAAGGTGATGACAGTCCCAGCAGAGGGACTCTGCCATTTGTGTGGCTCTCTGCCACTGCCAGCTCAAGGGCATGGATGATGGAGAGTGGGAAAGAACAGGAAACAGCAGTGAGGGTACAGAAACCACAGCAAATTCTGACTCTAATAAGCCCCTAAAACTTTTCTACTTTGCCTTCTTTTGGGAATACTCCAGAGAAGACTTCCCAAAGCGTCTGAGAAATGTATCCTTTGTGATTATAAAGGGATCTCATGTAATACAGAGCCAAGAAAGCACAGACTGGCCCGTGGGCCTGACCTCAGTGCCAGTTCTACCTGCCAGTGGCACCTGACATCAACACAGCCCCAAGGCTCCTCAGCACTGCCATTTACAGTCCTGGCTGCACCCAGGCATTTGTGAGGTGAAAAGGGACAGAGGGAGGGGGGAGAATATGGTGGAGAGCAGGGCTGCCATTCACAGGGCCCTTCCCAGGCTGGAGAAAGGGACCAACACAAACCTCATGAAGCTCAATGAAATCCAGCACCAAGTCCTGCAGCTGGGATGGAACAATCCCGGGCAGCATCCCTGCAGGAAAAGACCTGGGGGTCCTGGGGGGCAAGCTGAAGGGAAGCCACTGCTGCAAAGGTGCCCTGCTGAGAGCAAACTATCCTCTGCTCAGCACCTGAGAGGACACATCTGGACACAGATGCTGTTTCAGGGTCCCCACAATCCAAGAGAGATGCCAATAAACTGGAGACATCCCAAGGAACAGGGACACATGACAGCCAAGGAGAGGTGGAGGGAATTGGGTTTGCTCAGCCTGGAAAAGGAGAAGCCCCAGGAGGAGTCTAATGGCAGTTTTCCACTACCTAAAGAGTGGTGGGGACAGGAACAAGATGGAGCCAGACCTTTCTCAAAGGTGCACAGTAAAAAACAAAAGTAAGGAATATTCAGTTCAGTGCAGCAAGGGGAATTCTTATAGGAAATAAGGAGAAAAGATTTCATGAAGAGTGATCAAGTACCAGAACAGGAGCCCAGAGATGCTGTGGTAATCTCCATCCTTGGGAATTTCCGAAATTCCACACACCAAAGCCCTGAGCACTCTGATCTAACTCTGAAGCCAGCCATTCCCTGAGCAAGGGCAGGACTAATGACCTTCCCAGGTCCCTTGGGACAAGGAATCCCTTGATTCTTGCTCACCTGGCCTGCATCCAGCCTTTTGGCCAAAGGGGCTTCACCTCTCCTTCTAGGAAGGTCTTCACATAATCCTCTAGAGACTGAGCCTTATTCTTGTCAAGGTCATAACCATCCAACTTAATCTTCACCAAGTGGCAAAGCAGCTCCCTGAGGAACAGGAAGATTTCAGATACGGTTACGCAGATTGACCTTTTCCACTTGGAGATCATTCTCTTTATCCAGGCTGGAGAAATACACCAAGACACACCTGGCTCTTGCTAATACAACCCTGCACTGCCTCCTCAGGAAAGGAGAAGGGAAAGGCACATTCCTTGCTCTGTGTGTGCACACACGTGGATGCACCAGGGAGAAAAGTCCTGTTACCCCTTCCCAGTGTAATCTCCTGAAACAGCTGAGGCAGCAAACCAGTGCCAGAGCCACAGGCACCAGTAACATCCACAGAACTGAACCTCTCAGCAAGGAGAAGGCAGGAAGCACAGCTGGCTATGTCCTACATGGGTCAGCAGCACAAATTGATTTTTTCCAGAATAAGAAGAAAAAGACAGCAGGACTGATTTTCCTTTTACCCTTTGTCACTCTCCCCTATTCTCAGCACTCCCTTCTCTGTCACCCCCCTGAGTGGCAGGGGCAGCAAAACCCAAGAGCTTCAACTGCTTCCACAACCAGAACTTGGGCATGCCAAGAGTCTAGGCTGTAGGATGTCAGCAATTCAGCTGAATCCCTTCTGTTCCAAAAGATCTGACTCTCTCTTTTGGACTCTGCACAGAGGCTTCTCAGCACTTCTCTCAGGGTTAGCCTGGGCCTGAAATCAGCTTCAGGGTGAGATGCAATAAATGCAGTAATGGCTTCCATAAACAACACCATGTGCCAAGAACCTCCAAGCTGACTGTTCCTACAGGTGGTCAGCATTGCTTTGTAAACAAAACAGTCACCAAAATGCTTCACTGCCAACTGCAAAGAGTAAGACAGGTCATGAGTTTGCTTAATATCTGAGTTATTCAAACCTGATTTCATCATTCCACTGGAATTTCTTCCGTGGGCCTGCGACACGCTTCCCTCCCTTCTCTTCATCTTCATCATCATCAGAACAAACTCGCTGTTCTTTGTCTTTTTCCTCTTCCAGCATCCTAAAATGCAGACAGAAAATGTGGAAGTGATTGCCCTGCAGGTTCAAGGGGAGGATTAAGCATCTCTGAATGGCACTGGACAGAGGTCTCAATATCAGCATCTCTGGCTTAGAGTGCAAGCGGAGCTATGGGCTCAAGGTTAAGAAATCTCCCAATATTTTTTAATAGAGGTGATGGGACTAACACAGCCTGACTGTTCCCAGGCACCACGTTCCTAAGTACACGCCTGCACATGCAAAACCCTTCAGCCAGGCTCTGGTCCCATCAGTGCTGCTGTAGCTGGCACGGTCACAGACAGCACAAAGAACATGCACAGCTTAATTAGGCCAATCAATGCCCATCAGCAAATTTAACCTAGAGAACAAAAAGAGATGGCAAACTTCAGGAAAGCAGCCTCCAGGCCATGGGGAGCCTGCTGGGAAAAGCTACAGATGGGGAATGAGCAAACGAGGAGCTTACTTGGCAAACTTGGCCTGAGTATGGGCTTGGCATTCCTCCTGGTACTTGGCCACCTGCTCTGGCATGGCCCTTCCAATGGCTTCCTTCAGCTTCTGCAGAGGCTCCTTCAGCCGGCCCCCCTGGAGCGAGCACAGAACACCCTGAAGTGTTCCCAGAGCTGGGATACCAAAATCCAGCCAGCTCCACCCCCCGGCCCCAGGCACCGTGCCGGGACGGTGCCCCACGGAGGACCCAGCTGTATGGGGACAGCAGCCAGGCCGTGCCCAGCAGGGCACCACACACACGGCCGTGCTGGCCACTCCCCTCACCTGCTGATAGAGGTAGAGCCTGCGGGCCCGCTTGAGCAGGGTGTCCTTGCTGCAGGGGAAGAAGGCAGCCAGGTGAGCGTAGACCCCCGAGCGTACCTGGCTGCTGAGCTCCCGCGTCTGCAGCTCGATGCTGGGGACAAACACAGCGTCAGCCAGCAGTGCCACTCTGAGGGGAGTGGGAGGCAGGGACAGAGGGACAAAGGACAAGGTAAACTGCGTGAAGGTTCTTTGGATTCTAGAATCAACAGATTTTATCCCAAGCTGTGCTTTAAGTCTGGTCTGGGAGCAGCTGAGTTGGAGCAAATGGAAGTCAGCAGTCTCATCTGTTGTGCAGCTCTCCCTGGAAGCTGCATGCACGAGGGTCAGGCAATGAAATAAGAAGTGCACACTGGTTATGTCAGAATGCTGTGGCAGGGGAATTCAGGACAATACAAAATCAAAGTTTGTCTCTTGGGTTTCAACTTCCAAGTGAGTAGATGAGAGAGATCAGCGTGTGCCAAACCAATCTACACAATTAAACAGAAATTAGGAGCCTGGCTTTTTAAGCCACCTCTCGGTGTCAGAAAGTGTAAAAAACGCCAAGTGATTCATCATCACCATCATCAAAGTCACAGAATGCTTTGAATTGGAAGGGACCTTAAAGCCCATCCCAATTCCACCCCCTGACACTGTCCCAGGCTGCTCCAAACCCTGTCCAGCCTGGCCTTGGGCACTGCCAGGGATCCAGGGGCAGCCTCAGCTGCTCTGGGCACCCTGTGCCAGGGCCTCCCCACCCTCACAGGGAACAATTCCTTCCCAATATCCCATCTCTCCCTGCCCTCTGGCAGTGGGAAGCCATTCTCTGTGTCCTGTCCCTCCATTCCTTGTCCCCAGTCCCTCTCCAGCTCTCCTGGAGCCCCTTCAGGCCCTGGCAGGGGCTCTGAGGTGTCCCTGGAGCCTTCTCCCCTCCAGGGGAGCACCCCCAGCTCTCCCAGCCTGGCTGCAAAGCAGAGGGGCTCCCGGCCTTGGGGCATCTCCATGGGCTCCCCTGAATTCTCTCCAGCAGCTCCACATCCTGCTGCCCCAGATCTGGAGGCAGCTCTGCAGGTGGGGTCTCACCTGAGGGAGCAGAATCCCCACTTCCCCTGCTGGCCATGCTGGGGGCTCAGGCCATCCCAGGGGGTTTCTGGGTGCACAGAGGGGGGAGCATGTCCAGCCTCTCACCCACCAACACCCCAGGTCCTTCTCCCAGGGCTGCTCACAGTGAGCTCTTCTCCCAGTCTATATTCATGTCTGGGGTTGCCCTGATCCAAGTTGTACAGCAAAATTGTACAAATCTGTCTAAATCTCCTCTGAATGAGGCTGAAGTGATCGGTTTGACACCAGACAAGGACTGTTTGTGTAGTCCAGCACTGGAATGCTGGAAGGTGATCATCAGCCCTGGAAATAAGAGGGAAATAGAGTCCCAAACCCCCCTTTAGCTGTTCCCTGCAAGTGCCTGGATAAACCTTAATGAAATTAAAGCCTGGGTGTCAGTATTATTGCACTGATCACAAAACCCTGTGCATTCATCAGCCCCCTCAGGCCCTGGCAGAAGAATGAAGCCATTATCTGCAGCTGCCTGAGCAACACTGGCACTCTGTAATTTGGGGCCTCAAAGCACAGAGCAGGAATGGAATTCCTCCAGATTTCCCAGAGAACCAGTTGAACACAGCAGCCTTATCCCAGTTATAAACAATTCTACATAGCATGTAAGTTAAGTAGCAAAAATGTACCTGACATCTCTCACAGAGAGGGATTTACTGGTCTTGCATTAAGCTAAACTCACAGGTCAAGTGACCAAATTTAGGAACATAAATATCAGGCAGCATCTTGAGAACAGAAGGCCTGGATGCATTCCCTCCAACATTCTCCTACCTCATCATATTCTAACTTAAGGCCATTTATAGGAGACTTTCATGTTATTCTGGGCATGTTCTGCCTGGATGACCTGTACAAGAACAACCCCACAATTCCTGCTGAACCCGCTCCTTAATTTACCAAAAATGCTCTGCCTAATGCTCTCCTCTCCCACACCTCTCTGCTGGCAGCACTTACTCCAGTATGATGTTGTTGATGTCCTGAGTGAAGAATCTCTGCTTGCCTTCTCCCTCAGCAGCTCTGGCAGCCTGGAAGTCAGGAAATAACACAAATCATCAGCAGTTCACAGCTGACACAAGCAACCAAGAGTCTTCGAAACCACCACGGAACTACTGCAAAACAAGGCACAGTTTTGTGCCATAAACTCTGTCACAGCAGAAGTGAGGTGGTGCCCTGTCCCACCTCCCCAGTTCAAGTCCAACCCTGCCTGACCTGCTAACACCATGTCCTGCACACCTGGTGACCTTCCCAGGCTGGATTCTCCTCTCCAGATGCACTGGAGTTAACACTCTGGACTGAAGAGTCCCCTGTTCTGTGGGACAAAGGAGGTGGCTTGGTGACTTCTTTGGCAAACTTGCCATGGGGACAGCAACAGCTTCAGGGCATGGTTTTAGCTTCTCAGTAGATCGAGGAATACGAGCACAGAGCTTGTCCCTGGACCAGGAAAGCTCATCCTAATCACATCTAAGGAAGGTTGAGGAGACTTATCACCAGGTTTTCTAGATCAATCTGGAAACTAAGCCAAGACACCAACAGAGAAGAGTCACAGCCACAGGGGATGTGTTATTCCCAGTCAACACCATGGAAACAAAAGAAAGTCCTGTTCAGAAAGCTTCCTGAGCTATGACTGCAGCTCACAAAGTGCTGCCCAAAAACATCACACCCATGAAAAATATGTCCAGCAGGAAAATAATTCCAAGAGATGAATGAGATAGTAGTAAATTGCCAAGAGCTTTCATTTTTTTTCCTGAGTGGTGATATAAACAAAACTGGGATTTGGCACAAGGCACCACAATGAGTTAGTGATTCCTTGCACGGGAAAGCAGACCAGGGGAGGATTTTGAAATCCCACGATTTACCACTCCAAAGTTGAGGCAGGCAGGCAATTAATTTATGCCCAGAGGGTGAACATTCTTCCCTGTCAGCAGCAGGTGATGTCAAAGAAGAAGGCTCAATGCTAAGGAGAATCCTCAACAGGAAAATTACTTAGGAAGGAGAGGGTTAAAGTCAAAGCAGTTCAAGTAGAAGAGGAAATGCCTGGAGGCTCCATTTAACTCAGAAGATGCTCCCACCTCTGGGATGAAGAGACTTGGCTCTCAGGCAGAGGTACAGCACCTCTTCACTGCCACCTGAGCTCACGTTCCCAAGTCCAAACTGACCCAGAGGTTTCAGTTTGTTACTCTTCTTAACATCCACAATTCAGCAACAAGAGACACAGCAGCAGGAAAATCTAAGCAGGAAAATCAGTGGGGACTCTACTATTAAACTGTTTCACAACACCATAACAATTAACCTGATATCCTGGAACTTCCAAAATATTCTCCTTTAACTCAGATAGCTGTTTGTGACTCTATTTTGGTGTTTTCTGAAATAGAAACATCCACCAAGAGCCCATTATTTTTATCAGCTGTGGCAACACTTGCTTCAGTTCCTCCTGCCCTCCCATCTGCTCATCCCCACTGCACAGGTCAGCAGAACAGTTCTCTAAGAGCAGCTTATCTTTAGTAACAGGAGTTACTCAGCATCTCTTACTCAAGTAAGAGGTGCTCTAAACTGAAGTGCCCCAGGAGGCAGAACCACCACAGAGCTCCAAGGGCATGTTTATGACTTAAAATCAATGTTTATGACTTTAAAACCACACCAGCAGCAGGAACAAAAGCTCCCAGCACTTGTTGACAGGCTGATGGTGACAGCCCTCACACCACAAGGCTGAAATCACACTTTGACATGCCAGGAAGGGATCCCTGACCAGCACCCAATATTTCCCTTCTCCAAAACAGACTGGAGCTTCCCAAAGCACACCACATTATGGAGAAGATGGGTGAGTCCCCCAGGAGTCCAGCTGCAGGAGGAGCTACTGGTGAAAACACACAGGATCATCCTTCTAGACATTAATATATTCCACTCCCTTGCTGGAACCCTGGTTACTGAGAATTTCAGACTTTCTGTGCTGACAGGCACTGACCCCCAAGAGAACACTGCACTTGACCTGAGGCCATGGAGAAGGCTTCCAAAATGGAATGATAGAACTGGGATTGTGGGTGTGGGGTTTGAATAGAGTAATATCACAGGGTGGGAAACTTAGAGTTTAAGGCGTTAGAATATAGTAATATATATAAAGCAAGATAGAGATTTTAGGGCAGAGGCTGCTCCTTCTTCTTCACCTTCTTCTCCATGGGTTTGGGTGGTTTTGTGTAATTGGATAAAAAAGTCCTCATTGCAGGGCACAGGTGGTTGGTTATTGGGTTAAAAGTAAAAATAATTGAGGTGTCATTTCTTAATTGGACAGTTCATCCTTAAAAGGCCTTGCAGAGAAAGAGATACACAGCCACCTTCTACTTTGTTAGAGCAAAGTACTGTAGAACTCAGCTTGTGAGACTTTAACACAGATAAGAACTAACAAACATCTGAGTCTGAACAAGAAATACCATCTCGAAATTTAATCCTGACCTTGGCAGAAAAGCAAAGAATCCCTTACTCCCTAAATGGTACCCCAAGAACAAGATGTTAAAAATGGCTAAAGGACTCAAATTGCCAAATTGGTGCAGCTCCAGTGGTACCCAAGCTTCAGCAAAGGATCTGCCTGTGACATGGAAATGGCTCTAGCAAATCCTCAAGCCCCACCTACAGGGCTTTCCAGGCCTTCTCCCAGTGTAGAACTGTGGCAATCCTTTCCAGCTGCACCCTCTTGTTTTACACACAGAACACTGTGCACCCCTTCACTGTCCTGACCAGCACAGCACATTAAAAATATTATGGTGGAATTTGTCCTTGTCATGGTTTGACCCCAGCCTGCAACTCAGCCCCACACAGTTGCTTGCTCCCTCATCCAGGTGGGATGGGGCAGGAAATCACAAGGGTAAAAGTGAGAAAACCCATGGGCTGAGACAAGGCAGTGTAACAGGGAAAGCAAAAGCCATATAAGCAAAGCAAAACAAGGAATTCATTCCCATTGCCCATGGACAGGCAGGTGTTCAGCCATCCCCAGGACAGCAGGGCTCATTCACATGTATCATGTTGCTCCTTGGGAAAACAAATGCCATCACCCCAAATGTCTCCCTCTTCCTTCTTCCCCCAGCTTTATATGCTGAGCATGATCCCCATGGTCTGGGATATCCCTGTTGGATCAGCTGTCCTGGCTGTGTCCCCTCCCAGCCCCTTCTGTCCCCCAGGCCCCTCGCTGGCAGTGTGGGCAGCAGCAAAGGCCTTGGCACCAGGTGAGCACTCCCTGCTCAACAATAACAAAATCATCCCTGGGTTATCAGCTCTCCAGGTGAGCACTCCCTGCTCAACAATAACAAAATCATCCCTGGGTTATCAGCTCTCTTTACAGCATAATTCCAAAACAGCCACTGTGGAGAAAATTACCTCTATCCCAGCCCAAACCAGCCCTCCAGCCTCAGTAATTCACATTTCAGTTCATTCATGTCAAACTGACTTTGGAAATTACTTCTTGCCTCAGATCCATACTTTTCCAAGAGGAGTAAAGAAGGAATCCTGATCAGGTGTGCTCTCGAGTGTTACACTCAGTAGCTACCAAGGTCCAGCACTCAGACATCACTTGACATCTGGGCTTTCAAGAAATGACTTGGAGGAAACCGGGTGACACAAAGGTGTGACGCCAGTGCACCTGAGAAACTCCCCCACTGGAACGTGCTCTGTCCCTGGGTGCTGGCACACACAGCCAGCAGAGCTGTACCCCAGTAACCACAGCCCCACTGTCCCCAGCAGCTGCTGTACCTGAGCTAGTTCCTTGATCCGTTTCTCCAGGGGGGCTGGCAGCCCTTCTGGGAGGGATGGTGGCTGCTTGAACTCCTGCTCCAAGGCGGGGTTGCTGCCATCCTCCACCTCGGGGAGGGGGCTGCCCTCCGGGGACTCGCTGAGGAGCCGCTCCAGGTCCAGCTCGCTCAGGGAGTCCATGGCTGTGGCTGCCTGCAGCAGGTCACTGTCACTGGCGTGGCCAAAGAGGGAGAGCAGAGGGTCAGCCATGGCCTCTGCCTCCCTTGGGGCTGCAGGGTCTGCTGGGGAAGGAGTCACCACTTTCTGCTCTTCGTCTTTTTTCTTCTGAGCATCCTTCTCCTTCTGAAACTTCTTCAGCATCTCCTTGACACTGAGAGCTCCAGAGTATTTCTTCTTCTTCTTCTCCTTACTTGCATTTAATGCTGTGAAGCTGTAAACAAAGCATAGAGGGGGAAAGAGAACTGAACACAAGATCAAGGAGCAGAGAGGGTCCCTTCTCCCCCAGTTCATTTCAGGCACAATTCCCTGGAAAGTCTTAGCCCCTTAACCAATTACACCAGAAAAAGTATTTTACAGCTTCTAAAAGTCTTAAGGTTCTGGCTGTTCATCTCAGCTTGGAGAAGGCTGTCCTGACTCACTGCAGAGAGATGCTGGGGCTTAAACCACCTCCATAGAGCTCTGCTTTCATTTAGCTACATGGTATTATTGTTACTCCAGCAAGGAAGGTCAGAAAACGCACAATTAATACAGAGGAACTGAGGCAGGACAGAGTTGGTGTGAAGCTTTCTAGTGTGTTAAAACCAGGAGAGCAAATTCCTTTCCTTGCTCACTTTGAAGGAATCACACACTGATGATACCCCATCAGACACATGGGCTGCTGTTGCTCAAAAGGAGATGCATGCATGAAAAAATAAATCACAAAGAATAGTTAAAGAAAGAAGGAAAAAACTTCGGAGGAAAATACAGGAAATGAGTGAAAAGCAACAGATATAGATACTGAAAGAGGCAGGCCAGGCAGACCAAAGCAAGGACAGAGCTACAGCTCAAGATGACTCAGAACAAAAAGAAAAACCACTCCATTTTACAGCTCAAAAGCTATAAAAGAGCTGAGCACTCATCCAAGAAATACTTTGGGCAGGAGTACAAAGGACTGCCCAGAGACAGCAGTAACACAGCCTGCCTTGTAACCTCTCCCTCCCTGCCAGCCTGACACTCATACAGCCCCGAGCTCGAGCCCTTCCCACCTGCCTTCCCTCCCACAGCTTCCTCCCAACAATTATCTTTCTCTCTGCTCTCCATATCTGTTCCCATTAAACAGAGCTCCAAAAAACACCACTCCTGCAGCCAGCTGTGCCCTTCTTTGCTCACAGTGCTGCTGTGGAGCTGTGCTCCTTCCCTGATCATCCCTTGCCTTTCTTTCCCACTTTGGAAGGAACAGGGGTTTTCCTGCTGGTGTTTGCAATGCGCATTCGAGACACCCCACACTGCAACAGGTTCCCACTTCAGCCACCTGGAAGCCTGAAACAAGGTGCTGAGCAGCAAGAATTCCCTCCTCCCCTCCTTACCCAGCTTTTGGAAACTTGGACTTCTTCGATTTCTTTTCCTTGTCATAAGAATCATCCTTCTTCTTCTTCTTTATTTTTTCACTCCCATCTTTCAACTTCCGCTTCTGCAGACGGTTAAAAACGAGTCACAATCAAAGAGTTTCCCACAACACTACCAGCACTCCCAGAAAGGAGCACTCATTAACTCAACCCCCCTACATCCCTCACCACGGTTCTGGCACGTATTGCCTTCAGCATTTGACAGCATCCCCATAATGCTGTGACTTCCAGGGTGACAGGGAGCTGCTGCCATCTCTGCTCTGGGAACCAGGTAACCCCACCAGAGCCTTATCTATGCCAGACGTGCTTCATTTTACTAAGAAACTTTAGGAAACAATGGGATTTCAAGTGCCTATCCCTATTCTGTCCACACCAAGTCACAAATCTCTCCCACTCTGGATATTAACACACTTTCACAACACACACAGCAAGCTCTGAGCTGTAACAGAGGGAAAAATTGAGAAAGCTGCCTTCCTGACCTTGGGACACTTCTTCTTCTTCTCTTTGACATAGTCATCCTCAGACTCGGAGGCCTGCCGGAACTGCAGCGTTCCTGAGTTGATGTAAAACCCTCCATACTTCGTAGTGAGAGAGGCAGGAACCAGCTCATCGTACTGGAAATAACAGAGAACATTTTATTGGCACTGGCAGCTTGGTTACTCCATGCCATAGCTCAGCTGCCTGGAAGATGAAGTGGGATTCATGGAATCACAAAACATGCTGAATTGGAAGGGACCCATCAAGACTGAGTCCAACTCCTGGCCATGCACAGATACCCCAACAATCCCAACCTGTGCCTGAGAGCGTTGTCCAAATGCCTCTTGAGCTCACACAGGTTTGGTGCTGTGGCTACTTCCCTGAAAGCTGTTCCAGTGCCTGACCACGCCCTGGGGGAAGAACCTTTTCCTGATATCCCACCTAAAGCTCCCTGACTCAGCTCCAGCCATTTCCTCCAGTCCTGTCCCTGGTCATGAGACTGAGGAGATTATGCTCCCCCAAGAACACACTGGAATGCCTACCAGCATCTCCTGCCATGCAGCTGCCCCAGGAGCTCTCATTCCCTGGCCCTGGCACCCTCCTGGCTCACTCCCAGTGCAGGTTCAGGTTCAGCCTCCCAGGCAGCCACCTTTAGCCACTCTCACAGCCCCAGCACTCACAGCTTCCGAGTTGTCGATGAAGGAGTCGGACTCATCATAGCCATACCCCATATCAATCAAATCCTGAATCCGGTCCTTCCTGCGCCTCTTGCCACCCTGAACAAGGAAACATGGACACTGTGATCACTTCTCTTTCCCAGTACCACAGAGATACTCTGACACAGGACAGCAACACTGGCTCCAGGACAGAAAAGCTACAGCAGAACCAAACCAGGCCTGGCTCCCATCACACTGTACTCCCAGGGTGTGGTAAATCCAGTTTTAAGCCTTGTCTTACAGAAACAAAACAGTGCAGCCAAATGAAAAAACTGCCAGCCAGACTCCACACTGAACTGGGTCTGCATCCCTTCAACATTCCTGCCAGGGCTCTCTTCCACAGGGCTTGCTCTTCCCTAAGTGCTCCAGTGGGTACAGACTCAGTACTACAGACATCAAACACACACAGAGTGTGTCAGGGTGACCCACGGGCCAAATCTGTGTCACAAAACAACATACAACTGCTACCTCAAAGTGCCAAAGGGTCTAAAAACCACAGTGTGGTTTTATTGCCAACCACAGAAATAATGCAAAACGAAGAACAGAAAGGAACAGGTAAGGCAGATCCATGCAGCAGTGGACTCATCACAGCCCCACGCTCAGAGACTTGGAACATTCCATCCTGCCACAGTTAACAAGGCCAAGGAATTAATTTTTGCTTAAGGAAAATTCAATTTTATCAATCACAGTAAGTGATTTGCTGCTCACTTTAGTTCATGTAATTCACTTTAATCAGACTCATCTGATTTAAGAATGAATCTGAACTATTTTTGCAGCCCTGAGACAGAAAAAGAACATAAAAGCCAGCACGTGGCAGCCAGGAAAAAGAATTGGGGGAGAATGGGAACTCGAGAGCCAGTGAGCATTAAAAGCATTGCCTGAGACCTGAACAGCACTGCCCAGCCCAAAGAATAACATAATTTAAAGGAGAAACACTTACATATTTTTCTTCAAACTTCCTAGCAAGAGCCTCCACTTTATGCCTTTCCTTTTCCTCATCGTTGAAAGGATCAGCCAGGTCTTTCTTCTATAGAAACAAAAGGGGTAAAACCATGACAATCTTGTCACATTGCCACCAAAACAGCAGGCATTAAACCCATCCTGACTGGAGCAGCTGGGCAGAAGCTCAGATAAATCAACCTTTAGGACAGTGCTGATCAACATTTTCATCAGTGACATGGACAGCGGGATCAGGGCACTCTCAGCAGGTCTGCAGATGCCACCCAGCTGTGTAGTGTGGTTGACACACCTGAGGGATGAGAGGCCATCCAGAGGGACCTGGGCAGGCTGGAGAGCTGGGACCATGGGAACCTCATGAGGTTCAACAAAGCCAAACATTGGAGCTGCAGGATCAATCCAAGCTGGGAGATGAAGGGATTTAGAGCAGCCCTGGGGGAGGATTTGGGTGTTGCTATGAGCACCCAGAAACCCCCTGGGCTGGGCTGAGCCCCCAGTGTGGGCAGCAGGAGAGGGGATTCTGCCCCCTCAGGTGAGACCCCACCTGCACAGCTGCCTCCAGATCTGGAGCCAACAGCAGAAGGATGTGGAGCTGCTGGAGAGAGTCCAGGGAGCCCATGGAGACGCCCCAAGACTGGAGTCCCTCTGCTCTGGAGCCAGGCTGGGAGAGCTGGGGGTGCTCACCTGGAGAGGAGAAGGCTCCAGGGACACCTCAGAACCCCTGCCAGGGCCTAAAGGGGCTCCAGGAGAGCTGGAGAGGGACTGGGGACAAGGGATGGAGGGACAGGACAAGGGAGAATGGCTTCCCACTGCCAGAGGGCAAGGAGAGATGGGATATTGGGAAGGAATTCTTCCCTGGGAGGGTGTGGAGGCCCTGGCACAGGGTGCCCAGAGCAGCTGTGGCTGCCCCTGGATCCCTGGAAGTGTCCAAGGCCAGGCTGGACAGGGCTTGGAGCAACCTGGGACAGTGGAAGTTGTCTTCATGGCAGGGGGTGGGACAGGATGAGCTTTAAGGCCCTTTCCAAGCCAAACTATGCTGGGATTCTGAGAGTGTCCCTGTGGTTTGGGCACTCTCTCAGCTAGTTTTGTATCTGTCTCTGCTTCTCCCAACCCTCAAAAAAAACCCCTAAAAATTAAATGTCATAAAACATCAACTGACTGCTAACAGTCCTGAAGGCAAGCAGTAACAGGAATAGAAACAGCAAGTTTCTTTTCATAGACAAACACTCCTCACTCAAACTTTACATGCTACAGTTTTCATTCAAGTCTCCTTTGGTGCTCTTTGGAAAACAGCTCCTTATCACTGCCAGATGCCCAGATACCAAAACTCACTTTAGATCCAGCCATTCCAAACTAAATGAGCATCACATCCCACACCTGTCACCAGCACAACACCCTCTCAAAACAAAATTCCAGCCAGGGCAAAGCAGTGACACAGCGTGGGCTGACAACAAGCACCCCAGCCTGTGGGTCAGTTCTCCAGCCTGCAGGACGTCCACCCACCCTCCCCCCACCTCGCAGCACCTCACAGCAAACACAGACCCAGCTCTCAGAACAGCAATGCTGAGACAGCCCCTGAGACCTTCAGCTACAACACAGGCCCCCAAGGACACTCACCTTGTCACCTGAAGAACTCCCTTTTACTTTCCCCCGACAGCTCTTGAGGAGATCCGGGTAGAAGAACTCCGGGCAGCGTTTGTGGTCGGGCTCGAAGAGGGTCAGAGTGATGCGCACAGCCGCGGCTGCGGGCTCCGCCTCCGGGGGCTGCTCTCCATCCTCCTTCCGAGACCTCTTCAGGAAGCTGCTGCTCAGGGGCCCATGCAGAGTGGTGAACGAGACCCTATGGGGCTCTGTCATGGCTATGGCCAAGTGTTACCAGGCCTCACGGCATCGTTCCCATTGCATTAGGAAAGGTCTGTCGGGCTGCACTGATGGATTTCACCACGGATAAATGAGGATGTTGGCAGTAGAACAAGTGCTTTGCTTTTGGAGTTTTCTCGGGAAGTGACAAAGGGCCGTGCTGTAAGCACTTGCTGCAATCATTAGAGAGAAAAAGGAAAGAAAGAAAGAAGTCAATTCTTGTATCAGTCTTCCCTCCAACACTGGAAGTTCCCCGCTATCCCGACAGTCCATTGCAGCTCTCTCTCCTCACACCACACCACTCCATTTGTAAGGGCTGAAGGAAATCCGGCTGCCGGGGAAACAAAACGAGCCGCCAGACTCGCTTTGACGCGGTGCAGGAGCCCTGGAAACAAACACCGGGCTGGGCTGCTCCTCCCGGGCCGGGGCTGCACCTCCCGGGGCTCCGGCCGCCTGATCTCCCGCTGCACGGAGGCCCGCTCACACTGTCCCTGGGACAGCGGTCCCGGCGGGGGCTGAGCGGGGCCCAGGGCTGAGCGAGACTCAGGGGCTGAACGGGGCCCGGGGAGACAGCTCCGCCGGAGGGAGCGCGGCCCGCGGCGCGGAGGGGATGCCCGAGGCCGTGGTGCCGGGGCCGCGCGGGGCCCGCCCGCCCTCACTCACCGCCGGCGGGACGCAGCCGCCGCTGCCGCCGCTCCGGGCCCGGGCCCGCGCCCGCGTCACGTGGGCGGTGCTGCCCTCTCGCCGGGCCGCGCGCGCTACGGCCAATCAGCGACCGCTCCAACGGCCACGCCTCGCATTGTGACCAATCAGCGACTGCCGCCGCGGCCACACCTCGCTGGGACGGCTTGCGGACGGGTGCCCCTCACCACGTGATCGCAGTGGGCCAATCCCCGCCGCCGGCACCGCCCCGTCCCGGCGGCCCGCGCGCGGCGGCGGGAGGGGCAGAAGATGGCGGCGGCCCCTGAGGGAGCGGCGAGATTTGGCGGGGAGCTCTCGGAGAGGCTGCCCGCGTCCGCTTCACTCACCGAGCGGCGAGCGGCGGTTTGGTGGAGCCTCGTAGGAATCAGTGGCGTGAAGCCTCCAGGAAGCTGCGTTCGTCCTTCCCCTCGTGTCCCTTAAACAAGCTCAGGTTTCTTCCATAGGATAAAATGCAACTTAGAGAATGTGTGCAACGATAAGGGGCAACAGAGTAATCTGATATATCTAAACAGTGGCTCGTGTGGATAAGGCTGCAGGCCTGTGCTGGAAGACCTTGAGTGGAGATGACAAACCCCCAGCAGAACCCGAACCCGTTCAGGACTGGCTGCTGCAGCTGGACGGGACACGATGGGATCCATCCCAGGCACTGATAGAGCTGACTGATGTCTTCGTGGGCCCTCTCCATTATTTTTCAGGGTCTGGGGAGTCTGGACAGGTCTCTGTTGAGTGGAAGGTGATAAATACCCCAGTTCTCAAGCAGACTTAAGAAGACCCTGCATCCTACAAGCCTGTCAGTCCCACTTCATTGTCTGTTAAAATCCTGGAGGTTATTTAGGGAGTTGCTGAAAACCCTTTGAGAGACAACACAGGCAGCAGTCACAGCCACTGTGGCTTCACAGGGGGAAGGTCCTGCTTAATCTACTTAATTCCCATTTGTGAGAAGCTCAGGCACTGATTCCCCAGAGTCACAGAATGGTTCAGGCTGGAAGGGCCCACAGTGGCGCCTCTGATCCCCCCTGCCAGCTCAAGCAGGGTCAGCCCAGGGCACAGGGCTGTGTCCAGACAGTTCTGGACTATCTCCAGGAACAGACAGTTCACTCCCTCTCTGGGCAGTCTATTGCAGCGTACAAGAAAGTTTTTCATCGTGTTCATTTGGGACTTCCTGGGCTCAGTCCCTGCCCATTGCTCTGGTGCCACTGCTGGGCCCTGGAGCAGAGGCAGGGACACCCAGGGCTGAGGGTCTCTCTCAGCTGGGGCTCCTCTCCAGGCTGAGCAGCCCCAGCTCCCTCAGCCTTTCCTCACAAGGAGATGCTCCAGGCCCTTCAGCATCCTCACAGCCTCCACCAGTCCTGCTCCAGGAGCTCCATGTCCCTCCTGTCCTGACAGCATTCCAGCTGTGCCTCACAGGCTGAGCAGAGGGGCAGGATCCCCTCCCTCACACCCCCAGGAACAGTCAGTGTCACCCTCTTCTCCACAGAGCTACAGCCCCAGCCCAGGCTGGTGCCTGGGGTTGTTCCTCCCCAGATGCAGGACCCTGCTCTGGCCTATGCTGGATTCCAGAAGGTTCCTCTCTGCCCCTCTGCCATTGTTGAGGTCCCTCCGAAAGCCACACGATCCCCTGAGGTATCAGCCACTCCTCCCAGCTCCATGTCAGTCATCTTTGTGCTGACCAAGGGAAGACAGTAGATGTGGTGGTTTGGGGTTTTAGCAAAGCTTTTGATACCATCTCTAACACTCTCTTGGATAAGCTGTCCCTCACACAGCTCCACAAGCACCCCTTTACCTGGGTGAGAAGGCAGTGCCAGGTCAAGCTCAAAGGATTACAGTAAATGGGGTCACATCAGGACATCAGGAATGGCCCCAAATGGCTTTCCCTGTATGCAGCCCGGTTTTCTCGGAATTTCCAGGGATGTTGGGGAAGGGCCTGGGACATCCAAATGTGTGGGAAGATGCAAAAATCCCATGATTTGGGTGTCTGGATATGGCAGCAAAGCTGGGATGAGGCTGGAATGAAAGGAGACCCCTCCAAATCCAGGGAAAAGGTGGAGCAGATCCCTTTATTCCCATGGAACTGGATTTTCCAGCCACCAGTGGGGTTACACAGGGTCCAAGGGCTTGAATGTTTTTATAAATGCTCCAGACTGAGGAATTTAGGGTACATTAAGCAGGTTTGCCAACAACACTGAACTGGAAGGGGCTGTGGAGTTCCCAAGGGGCCCTTACAGGGAGCTGGGCAGTCCTGGCCTGTGTGAAACTCAACAGCAGCAGTGCTGGACTCTGCACCTGGGACAGGGCTAGGCACATAGTTCAGGAATGAGAGGCTGGAGAGCAGCCCAGCAAACAGACCTGGGGGTTGACAGCAACTTCAGTAGGAGCCATCAGTGGCAGCCAAGAGCTCAGTCCACCCCAGGTACAGCTTGGCTGAGGGAGGGGATTGTCCTGCTCTGCACTGGGGCTGGAGCTCTGTGTTCCCACAGGGCTGGGAGCAAAACTATGGAGAGAACAGCTCAAAAGCCGTTTCTCACCTCATGAAAGTTTTAACCCTCTTTCATTTTCAAATATTCTGTTTGTGTTTGGCTGACAGCACCAGCTGAGACCTAAGTCCTTGGCAAATGCACTGCTCGAAATCCAGGGAAAAGCCCAGGAGCAGAAACCAGGGTCTGACATGAAGTTGGCATCCAGCCAAGAGGATGGCACAGGGCTCTTCCAGTGATGCCCAGCAACAGGGGGAGGCACAATGGCCAGAAACTAAAACACAGGAAGTGCCCCTTCAACATGAGAAAGAATTTCTTTCCACTGAGAGTGGCAAAGCATGGGAGCAGGTGCCCAGGGAGGGTGTGGAGTTTCCTGCTCTGGAGACATTCCAAACCCACCTGGACACATTGCTGTGATGGCTGCTCCATGTGACCTGCTTTGACAGGGAACTGAATGATCTCCAGAGGTCCTTTCCAACCCCAAACATTCTGCAACTTAGTGAGCCCTGCAGGAGCACAGATCCTGCTGTTTCTGCTGCCATGAGCATGTGGTGCTGCAGCAACAGCCTGGCTCCACTGAACATCACTCCAGCCAGACTTCTGCTTCAGTGGGAAGCACAAGAGCCCTGCACAGGGCAGAGACAAGGGCATCTCTGCTGCTTTCACCTCCTCCAGCTCTGACACACAACTGCTGCACCCAAACCTCCCCTCCCCTCCACGCTGCTGCCCAGGCTGTTTTTGACAAGCACCTGCAGCCTCCTGCCTTCAAGAGGAACAACAGACAGCTTCTACATTTATTATTACAGTTTAACACAGTCTGGGACAGAGGAGAAGCAGCAGAAACCAACATGCAAAGCAAGTAAAAGTCCCCAGGGGCTCGAGGAAGACCACCCACAGCTCAGCTCCTGTACCTGCTCCCAGCAGTGTCTCTGGGGGCCCTTTCCCTCCAGCTGCTGCTCCGTCGTGCCCCAGAGCGGGACGAGGTCATGGCAGACACCAAAGGTACACACACAGAGGGGAGAGGACTGGCCTGGGATTGTGTCTCAGTGAGTCAGGTCTGTTATCTGACTGGAGTTCAGAGCGCTTTGAAACCTGGAGGGCATCTTAAATATCATCCTTGCAGACAGGGAGAAGAGGGATCCTTCAGGAAGAGGCAACAGCAGGAGATGAAGCTCAGGTATTTGGGCAGAGTTAGCCTGTGTCAGAGCTGGCAGCTCTTGGTGCCAACGGCTCTTCTCAATGCATCTGTTAAACAACAAATGTGGCCTTCCTTCCACTCGCTTCACGCCTCAGTCTTCACCAGCATCTTCTCCTGCAGCCCTGCTGCAGCCAGACTCCAAGTTCAGCCAACTGGACAAGTTCCAGAAACAAATGGGATCTGT
This sequence comes from Irena cyanogastra, assembly GCA_013397155.1. Lineage (NCBI taxonomy): Eukaryota > Metazoa > Chordata > Aves > Passeriformes > Irenidae > Irena > Irena cyanogastra. The sequence continues at coordinate 1,097,315 of VWZV01007377.1, forward strand.
CAGGTATTTAGAGCTGGACACAAGTGCTTGGAGAAGGCTCCAAGGCAGGAGGAGCTGTGGCTGAGGCAGCTAGACAGCCCCACTCATTGGAGGGAGACCTCCCACCCCTGCCCTGCTCAGCCCCACCACCATGGGGCCAGCACAGAGCAGGAGCAGGGGTGATGTTACTCTGCTCCCCAAGAGCTGCCCTCATTCCTCAGCACCTACAAAGCTGAGGACACAGAGAGACAGGCTTCTAGGGCACAGATGAAACTCATCCTGCACACAGGAAAGCCCTGGGGATCTTGTTCCCTTGGTTTAACCGTGTTCCTGTTCCATGGCAGGATTCCATGTCACTGTCCCTGTCCTTTTGCTCTGGTGAGGCTGCACAGGGAGCTCAGACACAGCACAACTCTGAGGAGCTGAGTGGCCCAGGGACAGCTCACAGGTGGTGTCCAGCCCGTTACGAACTGGTTTCCAGATACCCTCCCAGCAGGAAAGCTCCACTGCAAGCTCTCAGGGGGGAAGGAAGATCTCGGGACCTGCCAGAGCTCAATGCCAGGACTCCACAGCCTCTACTGTGCACAAGAGAGAACTAAATACTCCCCTAAATAGTCCTTCCTGAGCCCCAGACCCACCAATCCTTCCCTGCCTCCCTCCCCCCTTCTATTCCTGTGGCTGCCCCAGTGCTGCTGCTTCACATCAGTGACCACAAAGGGACAGTCTGGTGTCAGGTTGGGTCAGGGCCATGCAGGCCCAGAGAACCAGAGCAGACCTGAAGGTGCTGCTTCCCACTCCCAGCAGCCACAGCCCAGGAACCAGAGCCTGCGGAATTGTGCGTTTCACAGCATTTGGAGAATCTTCCTTCCAGGGACTCACTCATCACATCTGAAACTGGGTGAGCTTTTGCCAGCTTCAGCACACAGGGCTCCCACCAAGGGAGAGAGAATTGTCCCATCCTTCATTCCCTGTCTTGGAATGAACTCCAAAATGAGAATTTGCTCCCTTATCTTACAGCAGCCCAATTCTTTAAGAGCCTTTGGTGAAAAGCCTTCTAGAAATGCAGGTAAATTATCAAGCCCATCACCTTGTGACCAGCACTTCTCCCAGCAGCAAGGAAAATGCATTCTCCTGCTCCAGGCAGGGATGAGAGCACCCAGGAATGGGCCAAGAGCCCAAGTTTTGCTTCAATGAATCAGCTTGAGCTACTTGGCATTTAAGATGCTGCAGCAAACAGAGCAACAATACCAACTACTTACTATAGCAGAGAGAAAAAAAAGAAAGAGCTCCCCTTGGCAGGAGCTGAACCACAGAGCTCCACACACAGCCCAGCTCCCAGGATCCCACAGGCAGAAGAGGAATCCCAGAGAGGATCTGCAGCCAGCCCCAGCAGCTCCACGAAATGGATGGAAACGTGCTGTGTCCCAGCAGGAAGATGAACTTCCCTGGGATTGCTCCTCACTCGTAGATCCAGTGTGCAGCCGTGTCCTCCCAGCACGGCAGCTCCTCGGGGCGGAACCAGAGCGAGATCTCCTGCTGGGCACTCTCCACTGAGTCACTGCCGTGGATCACGTTCCTGTGGGCAAGGAGAAAGGGAGCAGCTCTAACCAAGCTGAGAAAGGTGGAGAGGGATGCTGCAGCCTGCAAAATTCCCCATTGACCAACTTCATTAAACCGATGAAGCCAGTCCTATCCCACAATATCCCTTGGTATCACCCACCACTCATCCTTCCAGCAGTGCCAGTTCCCAGCACTCCCCCCTCCCATGCTGAGGAACCTTTTGTTTGCTACAGGAGGAGCTGCAAGTGGCTGTAGCTCTGGGATTTGCATTTTTTATGTCAGTGATTCCAGCTGTGCCTCCAGATTTTCCCCCTTCCATCAAAGCAGGTTTGGTATCAGACACCTGGAAACAGATCTAAGCCAGGATGGTTCAGTGAGAGCTGTGTCTACCACAAGCCAGGCTGGGGCCACACAAGGTCACCACCCATGGATATTCACCTGCTCCCACAAAAGGACTGAGTGGGAGCCTCCCTTCCTCTTCACAGCCTGACAGTCCCGATTACCAGAGGAAAACAGCCAAAGCCCACCTGCTTTCAACAGAGGACTCAGGAGGAAGGAAAAACACAACCCAGACTCTTCCTCCTATTAAAGCCAACCCTGGGAAGCAGAGCTCAGAGAACTTTGGGAATGCAGACTCATGTGGCTCGGGCAGGCCTGGCACAGGAATGCCTGGACAGGATGCCCTGATACACTGAGGGAAGAAGTCAAAGCTCTCACTTGCTGACTTCAACACAGAAGTCTCCTCGGATGGTGCCAGGCCTGGATTCAGCTGGATTAGTCTCCCCGATCATGGTGCGAACTGTCTTCACCACATCCAGGCCCTGCCACACCTATGGGAGAGCAAAACCAGGATCAGCTTCCACAGCTGCCCCAGCAGGTCACGTCTGCCCTCTGAATTCCCCACCGGATCCACCCGGGTGAGAGACAGCAAAGGGTCTTTCCAAATTATTCTGCCAAAGTTGATTTTGGAAAATAATCCGAATTGTCTCTGCATTTCTCCCCATCCATGGAAGTGCTCAAGGCCAGGCTGGATGGGGCTTGGAGCAACCTTGGTCTAATGGAAAGTGCCCCTGCCCATAGCAGGGGGTGGAACAAGACCTTTAAGGTCCCTTCCAACCCAAACCATTCTATGATCTAATTTACAAAAGAAAACATCCCTGCAGTTCAGTGCAGCTTCAAGAGACCCTCTGAAGGGAGAAATCACTTTACTTCCACTCTGCCAACAGCCACTGCTGCTCACACGTTGCACCTGGTCCCTGTTCCTTGGCCCAGGGGCCCCAGCCAGCACTCACCATGGCCACGATGGGCCCGGAGCTCATGTACTTCACCAGGCGGCCGTAGAAGGGACGGTCCCGCAGGGCGATGTAGTGTTCCTTCAGCAGCTCCTCCGAGGCCTGCAACAGACCACAAGAGCTTAGTCTGCTCCCACACAGGGGGATCTGGGCAAGGGCTGTGCCTCAGGGATGCAGGAAATTAAGAGAATTAAGCTCTTGCACAGATGCTCAATTCCAGGAGTGAAACAGCAGGAGCCTGACACAGACAGGAGTTTCCAGCTGCCAGCTTACAGTGACAGCCCTGGAGTAGGGGCACAGCCAAGGGCAGACATGCTCCCCACAGCTGGAATCACTCCTCTCGTGCTGGAATGACACCAGCAGGCAGTACAGGCCGGGTGACAGGCAGAACCCCCAGCAGTTCCCGGACCAGCCGGGGCTTGAGGGGCTGCAGGGGCTCCTTGACTCCAGGGACCCCCAGCCCGGGTGGGCCCGGCCACTCACCTGCAGCAGCTTCATCCCCACCAGCTGCAGCCCCTTCCTCTCGAAGCGCCGGATGATCTCCCCGACCAGGCGCCGCTGGACGCCGTCCGGTTTGATGGCCACGAAGGTTCGTTCATTGACCCCGCTGAAGGCTGCAGGGAGAGGGCAGAGGTCTCAGCGGGGAAGGGGACGCCTCCGGGCCCTCAGCCAAGCGGGCACAGGGGGCTCGCAGGCCTTCAGCCGTGGGGACACGGGAGGTTCCCAGGTTCCCGCACGGGAGGGCAGGGCGGTCTTGGCCGCGGCCCTCGGGCGCAGAGGGCACAGGAACAGGAGGGCCCTGCCTGGGCCTTCAGCCGCGGGGTCTCTCCCGGGGAAGGGAGATCCCTGGCCCTCAGGCACAAGGGCAATGGGGGTCCCTGATCCCCAGACCCGGGGGTCCCGTCCCGTTCCCGTCCCGTTCCCACCAGGCTGTGGAAGAGGCCGGCGAAGAGCCCCAGCACCAGGCAGATCATGGCGGCGCCGCTCTTAAAGGGGCCGTGCTCTCCCTGCGCTGTCACCGCCCCCCGCGGAACCATCGTGCCGGGGGCGCGGAGCGGCGGGGCCGAGACACGGGGACACCCGGTACGGCCCGTTCCCATGGCTACAGGCGGGGCCTGGTGCCCGCGGGGCCGGGGGGTCCCGGTGCAGGCGGGGGGCACCAGGCTCCACCAGTGTGAGGTGTCCCAGCTGCGGCCTCCTTGCTGCCGCCTCTGAGCGTCTCTGTGCCGCTGGCCCGGCGACAGCGTCCCGGGTGTTTATGAGACTGTTTTGCCTTCGCAGTCGCTGTCGCTGCGGTCGTTACTGCACACTAGTCGTAGTTAGACTAGTCCGGTTATGGGGCAGCTGCTGTGGTACTGAGCAGCCCCTCTAGCCCGGGCAGGCCCAGGCTGGGAGCTCAGGAAGAGGAGCTCTGAGCTGCCCCGGGCCGCGCTGCGAGAGCAGAAGGGCAGAGCTGCAGCCCTGGCGGGCTGGGAGCTCCTCTGCACAGAGCACGTGCTGCTGACTTCATTTTGGGGTGTAAGACCCCGGCTGTTAACGCGCCCTCAGCCTCAGGGGTCGTTAGGGCTACACTCCAGGGCTCCATTTCCTGCTCTCAGGAACTCACCTCTTGGTTCAGCTCCCTCCAAAATCAGCCTCTGGAAATACCAGCACATGAAAGACCTGCGCCAGGTGCTCTGTGGAGGGCTGGATTTGCTTCCAGAGGTGTTCGGGTGCCTCATGGAGTGCTGGGTATGCTTCCATCCTGCTTCTCGTGTTCAGAGACAGTGTTCTGCTCCCTCTCCTCTGTTCAGGTCTTGGCTGGGACAAGCAGGGATCTGTCTCCAAACAGCAGGGATCTAGCTGCTTTTTCCAACATAGTTTTGAGGCAATTATTCCCGCGTTTGTACCAAAAAATAATTAGTGGTTGTATCCTGGAGGTCCGGAGCGTGGCTTTGCCTGAGGAAAGCTGACCCCGTTTGCTCCAGCACAGCCGTGCTGCGCTGCTTGTTACTCTGCCCGTGGAAAAGCCTCGGTAGGATAAACCCTGCCCGTTGTGGAGCCGTGGGCACGGCTCGGGCGGTGAGGGCGGTGCCAGAGGCTTTCCCGCTGTTCCCAGGGCTCGGCTGCCGGCAGAGGGAGCGCGGGCAGCGCGGAGGAGCTGCCAGCCTCGGCAGCCCAGGGTCTGGGGGGCTCCCCTAAAACAAAGCTGGCATTTGCAGGCGCGTGGTGTCGGCCCTCCCCTTGTGTTCTTAGGGACAGCCGGCTATTTTGTTGGAACATCTCAAACAATTCCCGTCTGGAGCAGGTGTCTGTGCAAGGAAACAGCCCTCGCACAGTTTGCAAAGGTTGCAGAGCGCTCTGAGGAAGGTGCCTAAGAGATGGTGTCAGCTCTCCTTTAGCTGCTCACAGCCACCAGTTAAGAGCACGTTCTCTATGTGCTGCCGGTGACATCTGTGTGTGTCTAGCCCGGTGTGCAGGAGTGGCAGAGGGGCTGAAGGAGTGTGGCAGGTGGTGAAACCCAGCTTCCTAACTCCAGCCTGATGGCTGATCTCAGTCTTCCTTCACAGAAGGCTAGTTCGAAAATGATGATGTTTCTGTCAATTTAATAAGGTTTGTTCTAGGACACTTTTCAAGGTGCCTGCAGAGGTGTCAGTGATGAAGTCAACAGCTCAGTCCCCAGCCCAGCCAGCACCCGTGTATGCTGCAGCAGCCAGACTTCCACACAGGCAGCATCCCTCATTTCACACTCAGTTTATTTCTGTTGTTTATCAATGGTGGTGAAACACCCCATTTTCTCATACTGGGTTTGTTCTGTCATTCTCCACAGGTCTCCTCAGAGATCCCGGTGCAGGCATTTGGGTGAAGGTTTTCATTTCCTTGGACTGTAAATGTTCTTTTGAGCCTCAGGCAGTTCCTTGCAGAACTTGGAGGAGAAACATGTGAAACACTCTCCACTTGGGTGAGTCCTTGTCATCTTCTCTGGCAATGATGTGCTGTGGGGAGAAAGCTTTGCCTTCCCTCTCTAGGAGCCCCAGAAATGCAGATTGCTGGTTTCCAGGTAACTTGGGAAATGGAGCTGGGCCTGATTCCCAGGCAGATTATTCCTGAGCCAGTGTCTTTCAGGCACAGTTTTGGCAGGTGTGTATCTAGGGTGAGTGCAGGTAAGCAAGAATGAGAGTACAAATCCTTCCTACAGAGCTTTCACTTGGGTGCTCAGCATTCCCAGCCCAGATGTGTGCATAGAATGGTGCCATAGGCTGCATATCTGGAAGGGCTGAACAAATTTGCTGCCTCGTTTAGAAAGCCCAGTGATCACTTTTTGAACTCCTTACTGGGAACCTCAAAGGCCAGGTACCTTCTGGCACCAAATGCCTTCTCGTTTCAGTGGGAAGGTTCCGTGTGAAGGATCCCAGCGTGGCAGGGGAGGCTGGGAGGGGCTGTTCCCGTGCTCGCCCCCGCTGCAGGATTTCAGGCGGAGGCAGAACTCTATTTCTGCTCTTGCTGGATAGAACATCGCAGATCCTGTGGTTATGTAAGAGACTCCAGAGCATGTAGGTGCAGATAAGGTGGCCATCCAACACTGTGCAGTGCAGACAAAGGCTTTTTGTCTCCTTTCATCACACTTAGCAACTTCTGCAGTTGGCACTGCCTTCCTTCTCAGGCTCTTTTTGCACCTTTTTGCTTGTTTGGGGAGGATTTTCACCTTTCAGTTCAACCATGGTCTTTTACCAGCATAGCATTGGCACAGCCTGGAGTGTTGGTACTCTCACAGTGTGGGCTCTGCACAGGTGCAGACCTGTCTGTTTTCATACTGGACCACTGATCCTGCTGGAAATAGTGCACCTTTTAGGATCAAGAGGGGTTGGAAGAAGATTTCCAGAAGATTTCCTTTAGCACCTTTTGCTGGATGCAGGGGATACAGGTGTCAGAGCCAAATCCACACCAAGTGCTCCACAGCAAGGTCACTTTCTAAGGGAACATGGAACAGACAAGAGGATCCATTCCAAAGTGCCATTGGTCTACCCTGGAACAAAGCTGTGATACAGAGGGGAGTGGTCTGAAAGCTGGGAGTAGCTGTCTGAGTACAGCAGAAGGTCTCCAGGGCTACACCTCTATCCCCAGGACAGGTGCTGCTTCCTCAGAGGGAATGGCTCAAACCAGACTTGCCTTTCCTTACATTTGGCTTTTCCATTGTCATGGAGTCCATGAAAGATTTCCTCAAAAGAAACACTCAGAGTACAGCTCAGGGAAATACTTGCACTTTGAAGCAGAGGTTTGCGTTAGTGCTCACTTCTGTGCAGTGCTACAGCATTTTGTTTATACCTGTCTAGGCAGCCTGTGCTTCTTCCTTGAGAAATTCTGTCCATCTGGTCCCATCCAAGTTTAGAGAAGGAATAGGCAGGAAGAGGCAGTGCCAGTGAGGAGCTGGGTGCTGATGCTCTGGGGGTGAGCCAGGAGGGCAGCAGAACACTGGCTGCTGTTCAGTGCCCTGAGAGATGTTCATGGCCTGGAGCCCTTGTGGTGGGCTCTGAATGTGTCACTTGTGTGCTGCTCCCAGTCCTGGCTCCTTCCTGTCTTTGTAGGTGCACAGCAGAGGGGTCTCCTCTGCTGGTGGTGGGATCACATCCAAAACTCCTGCACACATGCAGCTGCAGTAACTTGGTCTGTCCTGTTCTGTCTGGAGTATTTCATACAATCCCAGAATGGTTTGATTTGGAAGAGACTTCAAAGTCCATCTCATTCCACTCTCCTCCCACTATCCCAGGTTGCTCCAAGCCCCATCCAGCCTGGTCTTGGACACTGCCAGGGATCCAGGGGCAGCCACAGCTGCTCTGGGCACCTTGTGCCAGGGCCTCGTCCCCCTCTCAGGGAACAATTCGTTCTCATCTCTCCCTGCCCTCTGCCAGTGGGAAGCCATTCCCTGTGTCCTGTCCCTCCATCCCTTGTCCCCAGTCCCTCTCCAGCTCTCCTGGAGCCCCTTTAGGCCCTGGCAGGGGCTCTGAGCTCTCCCTGGAGCCTTCTCCTCTCCAGGTGAGCATCCCCAGCTCTCCCAGCCTGGCTCCAGAGCAGAGGGGCTCCAGCCTTTGGAGCATCTGGGATGATTTCTCAGGGACAGTCCCTGTCTTACCACCTCCTCAGCTCCTCACCTAAGCCTGTGAGGATTCATGTTTTTGTATAAAAACCCAGCTGTGGCCTGTGGAGTTCTGCCAGCAGAGGCAGACAGCGGGTCTCACCATGGGTTGGGGTCTCCTCTCACTCACAGGGGAGCTGCTGCCACACCTTTATCTCCAGCTCCAGGTCAGATCAGAGGTGGCACATGTGGGACTAAGCTTGACCTTTCCCTCTTTACAGACAGCAGCCCTGGGGTGTGAGTGTGTGGGGCTCCTGCATGAGCCCTGTGCCCAGAGCAGGGCAGGCAGCAGCCCCTGAGCCTGGCAATGCAGAGCCCAAGCTCCCGGGAAGCTTCCTTTGCTTCGCGAGGAGACACTGGAGGTAAAACAGTTCTTGAAGTTTTCTGTCAGTTGGGTTGAGCGGATGGCAAAGTCCCACGTGTGTGAGTTCTGTGAAGGAAAGCTTTGCCAGGGAGGTGGTAGCTGGCTTGGATCAGGTTGCATCCACTTGCTTACAACTTCACCCTGGCTGGCAGTGGGATCAAGGCAGAACTGCAAACTTTGAGGCACTATTTGGAGCCCCTTGCTCTTAGGACCCTTGTTCAGAGGGGCCTGAACACAGCCTCCCCTCTCCAAATCCACCACCAGCTGCTCAGCTGTGAAAGGGGCTGTTGGTTCTCCCTCAGTTCCCTGCCTTGCAGAGCCTGTGTGCCCCCAGCAGTGCTCCTTGTGATGCCACAGCAGTCACAAAGTAGGTCAAACACCATCTAAACCCTGGCTTGATATCCCTTGAACTAAAATCCTGCCCTGCTTGAATGTGCCCCAAAGGGGGTTAGGACTCATGGCTTAGGGGAGCTAAGGAAGATGAGCAGCTTTGCTGTAGCTGAGTAAACAGCTCTGGGCAGCCCAGCTCCCTGCCCTGCCATCCCAGCTCCCTGCCCTGCCATCCCAGCTCCCTGCCCTTCCATCCCAGCTCCCTGCCCTTCCATCCCAGCTCCCTGCCCTTCCATCCCAGCTCCCTGCCCTTCCATCCCAGCTCCCTGCCCTTCCATCCCAGCTCCCTGCCCTTCCATCCCAGCTCCCTGCCCTTCCATCCCAGCTCCCTGCCCTTCCATCCCAGCTCCCTGCCCTTCCATCCCAGCTCCCTGCCCTTCCATCCCAGCTCCCTGCCCTTCCATCCCAGCTCCCTGCCCTTCCATCCCAGCTCCCTGCCCTTCCATCCCAGCTCCCTGCCCTTCCATCCCAGCTCCCTGCCCTTCCATCCCAGCTCCCTGCCCTTCCATCCCGGGCTCCCTGCCCTGCCATCCCAGCTCCCTGCCCTTCCATCCCAGGCTCCCTGCCCTTCCATCCTGGCTCCCTGCCCTTCCATCCTGGCTCCCTGCCCTGCCATCCCAGCTCCCTGCCCTTCCATGCCAGGCTCCCTGCCCTTCCATCCCAGCTCCCTGCCCTTCTATCCCAGCTCCCTGCCCTGCCATCCCGAGCTCCCTGCCCTTCCATCCCTGGCTCCCTGCCCTTCCATGCCAGGCTCCCTGCACTGCCATCACGGGCTCATCTCGCCCAGGGAAGTGTCCAAGCCATGTGCTTTCAGAGAATCATTAAGGTTGGAAAAGACCTCCAAGATCAAGTCCAACCTTTGATCAAACACCACTAATCCATATCAGGAAGTGCCACATCCACTGGTTTTTTGGCCACACCAGGGATGGTGACTCCAGCACTGCCCTGCTGCTCTCACCAGGTGACTGGTGACACCAGCGCTAGCAGAGGTGAAGAGGGTGAGAACCTCTGGCTATCCTTGCTCACCTGAGCCTTGGTCCATGTGTTATATGTTTCACCTCACACTTTCGTGGGGCAACACCACAGTGCTGTGTGTAGTAGGAATTTGGCCAGCACCTCTCTGACAAGGGCAACAAAACATCTGGACAAGTGAGTCATGCCCTCACATCCCAAGCCCAGAGCTCTGGGAAACCTCAGTGAAAGTTACAGGAATGTTTGTCTGTGGCTGCCAGCCTGTCCTTGATGCTATCAGTGGAAGAGCCCAGATTATTTGTGTGTCTCAAAATCCTTTTGAGTCTCTGCAGATGAAAATCTATTCCCATGGTGAATGCAGTGGTGACTCAGCACTAGGGAAGGAGGGAAGATGACCTTAGGAAAATCTTTTCACCCTCGTGCTCTGGAGATGTCCAGGAAAGGAAAGAAGATTGAGAGGGGAAAAAATATTAGCCCTTGGCAGAAAGAGGCTTAGAAGAAGCCCAGAGTTTAATGCCAGGGTGATGCCTCAGGTTTAGCTTTTCTATTTTTCAGATTCTGTACTGCTTTAGTGTGTATTTTTGAGCTTCATATTAGGGGACAGTAAGCTCTCTTCACAGAGTAGGGAGACAAAACAATTCCTTCTCTAGCTGGGGACCAAGGACAAATGATCCAAATCTCAGGCCCAAAAGCATAAACAATGTGGACTGAAGAGGGAAAAACAAGGATGGGACTTCATGGGCTGGAGCTGTAATTGGACAATTAACTCCAATAAGCAAATGGAGCAGAACTTTAAAAAGTGAGAGACCTCGTGACCAGTCGTGCATTTTGTGACCATTTTGGTTGATCTTGGCCAGCCCCTGGCTGGGCTCTTGTGCTGCCCAAGGTGGATCCATTGAGGCCTTCTAATAAATCCCTACTTTATTCTTTAACTCCATCTAGTCTCTGTTTTAGGTCAGCCTTCACAAGGCATCAAGGGGAGGGCTTCAAAGTCTGGGGTCTGGGCACATCCCAGCCTCAGGCCTTGCTCCCAGCTCTTTTTGCAGGAGACAGCTGGAGCTGCAGGAGTTTCCTTCCTGCCCTTCCAGGATCAGGGGTTGCAAGAGGAGAGCAACAACCCAGGACTCTGGCAGGTGTGGAAGTGACAATTCCAGCAGTAGAACAGAGTCAGCCCTGCAGCAGCTACAGTAGAAGCAACCTCTCCCCTGCTGCAGATGAGCCCTCAAAGCCCTCCATGGCCTGTTAAAGCTTGGAGGACAAGGGCAGGGAGGGCTGCCATGGGAATCCTCACTAGAAGCTCTGTGCTGATGGAGCAAACAAGCCCTGAATATGCCACCAGTTCCCCAGGGAAGCAAGCCCTGTCTCTGGGTGTGTGATTAAACCAGAGCCTTGTTCCAGTAGTATTTGCTCACCCTCCTGTTGGCTGTCCCAGGCCTCTCCCTGCTGTGGTCTCCCTTCCCAGGACCTGCTCAGATCACCTTGGCATGTTCCCCAGGTGATACCTTTGCCTGCCCACCCAGCCAGGGCAGCTCAGTGGTTGTTGGGGCAGCCACTGTCCCCCATGGTCTGTCCCTCAGCTCTGGTTCTGATGTCCCAGTGGCTGCTGCAGCAGTCTGACAGCTACAGCCCCTCAGGCAGAACATGTGTCACCCCAGAACTGTGGGGGCTTTCTACAGGACACCAAGCTCTCCTCATGGTGTACCCCACACCTTCCTTGCTCTTCTGCTGTCTGATCCTTCAAGGAGCTGTTTTAGCTCACCAAGCTCTCCATCCCCCCACACCCCTGAGCTTTCTGCTGTTCCTGACTGAGAATGGCAGGAGCAAGATTAGACTGGGATGCTCTGACCCTTCTGATGGCAGCTCAGCCAATGAATGAAGTCACATTTTTATCAGCGTGTGCTTGTTTTTGTGAACATTAATAATATAAAACTCCTACTAGATGAGGAACTCTGACAGAACTTTTTTTTTTTTTTTTGTATAATCTCCTGTAGTCAAATACTCTCCTGTCCTTTTCCTTGCCCTGGAGCCTTGGTATCTGGCCTCAGCACAGCCTCTTTGGAAGATGTGTTTCTTCCCACTGCCAGAGGGCAGGGATAGATGGGATATTGGGAAGGAATTATTCCCTGGGAGGGTGGGCAGGCCCTGGCACAGGGCGCCCAGAGCAGCTGTGGCTGCCTCCGGATCCCTGGCAGTGCCCAAGGCCAGGCTTCATAGAGCTTGGAGTGACCTGGGTTAGTGGAAGGTGTCCCTGCCCATGGCAGGGGGTGGGATGAGATGCACTTTAAGGTCCTTTCCAATCCAAACCATTCTGGGATTTTATGAAGTGGCCTTACAGCTCTCTCTGGACAGATAGCACACAACTGAGTGCATGCAAGGTCTGTTTCTAAGTGATATTTGTTTGTTCCAAGCTTTATCTCCCCTATCCTGGGGTGTTTGGATGAAGGCTCAGTCACGGATCCTCACTGTAACAATGGGATTGAGTCCTGCAGGGAAGACTGGGGTCTTCTAGAGCATCTGTGCTAACTGTTCCCTCCTCTTCTGTGCTTGGAGGCCTATGGAGAATGCAGCACAGAAGGTGACAAGTGACACCCTCTGAGCATCCCAGTGACATGGGACATCAGTGGCAAAGACCGCTGTGTTGGGGGACATCTCTAAGCCCAGCCTTGTTCTGGTTCTGTCCTGGTCCCCACAGAGGGACTGTGGGTGGTGTTGGTCACTCCTTTTATCTGCCAGTGCTTGGCTGTGGCTGAGCTGCAGCTGGGAGCCCAGCCAGGGCAAGCAGCTGATTCTCCTTCAGAATAGAGACTTGCACATCAATAAATGTCTCGTTACAGATGCTTTCTTCAGCCTCTTGGTTCTCATTTCCTCTTTCAGCTTCCCCAGCTTTCTCTCCCACTGTCTGGAAAGCTGCCTGTCTCCTGTGAGAGCTGAGGAATGTTGGAACAGGGGCTGGGTATAGCTTTATCCTTGCAGGTGAGGTGGTGAACAAGCCATATATTTTCTTCAGCATGTCCTGACTTTCCCTGTCCTGCTCTGGCTCTTTGTGGGAATCTGTTACTGTAGATCCTGCTGTGACTTCCAGGGACATGTGGGTCCTGTTTGAGTCACTTTGGAAAACACCTACCAACCGTCAAAACCAGCTGAGAGAGGAACCACTTCCTTGGGGTGACACAGCTCAGGGCAGGAGACTTTGTTCACTGAACTCTCAACATGAGAAAATGCTGAATAAGCTCCAAAAAATCCACGAGAAATGGTGGGTTAGGATGGGATTCTCTTTTCCCAAATCAAATACTCCATTATCACTCAGAAATAGCCACAGCCAGGATGGGGCTGAGTCAGGGCTCCCCCAGTGTGCACTGGGGCTTTTCACAGTGACAAAGAACCCCTGAACTTCTTCCCACAGCCCTGGAGCAACCAGTGCTGCAGGAGCAGGAGAGCCCCTCCAAACCATGTTCCTCCCTGCTCTGCCTGCAGCTGCTGCTGCTTGAGTCAGTTCCTGGGGAAGAGCAAACCAGCAAGGCAGCTTGTTCTGGCTGCAGCACCAGTCCAGAGGCATGGACAGAGCCTGACCTACTGCAGTAAATTCTCATTCAAAGCCTGGCCCCAGAGCAGAAAGAGCCATCTTTGCTTCAGGTTTTGGGAATGAGCTCAACAGGGACTAAGTGCACATGGTGCAGGAAGTTTTACCTGAGCCTGCAGGGGTCTGTGATGGGAACAGAGGAAAAGGCAGCAGCTGGAAGGTGTTGGAAGGTGTTGGAAGGAAACCCACAGAGAGAACTGGTTAAAAGCCATTTCCCATCTATACCTCAGCCCTGTTCCACTTTCCAATGCCCTTTGCAAGGCTGACAGCACCAGCTCAGCCCTGACTCCTCAGTCCACCAGAATGAACTCAAAGCTCAAAGGCTGGGGAAAAGTCTCATGGGCTGACCACAGGCCCTGCAGAGACTGGCCTGGGTTGGCACCAGTCCTGTGGGAGCACAGAGCCCAGTCCCTGGCAGTGGCATGAGGCCACGGCACAATGAGGTACTTGTCCAGATCCTAATCCAGCTTGTTCCCTCAGCAGGACCACAAAGTCTTGGAGGGGCTGCTCTGATTGCCAGGCTCTGGGGTGGTGTTTGGGGTCTTTTTCCCAGCATGAACTGCCAGAGGACAGGCACTATAAACCCTGCAGCCTCCTTTCCAGTGCACAGCCACAGGCTTTGGCCTGGCTCCACTGAACATCATTCCAGCCAGACTTCTGCTTCAGTGGGAAGCACAAGAGCCCTGTACAGGGCAGAGACAAGGGCATCTCTGCTGCCTTCACCGCCTCCAGCTCTGACACACAACTGCTGCACCCAAACCTCCCCTCCCCTCCACGCTGCTGCCCAGGCTGTTTTTGACAAGCACCTGCAGCCTCCTGCCTTCAAGAGGAACAACAGACAGCTTCTACATTTATTATTACAGTTTAACACAGTCTGGGACAGAGGAGAAGCAGCAGAAACCAACATGCAAAGCAAGTAAAAGTCCCCAGGGGCTCGAGGAAGACCACCCACAGCTCAGCTCCTGTACCTGCTCCCAGCAGTGTCTCTGGGGGCCCTTTCCCTCCAGCTGCTGCTCCGTCGTGCCCCAGAGCGGGACGAGGTCATGGCAGACACCAAAGGTACACACACAGAGGGGAGAGGACTGGCCTGGGATTGTGTCTCAGTGAGTCAGATCTGTTATCTGGCTGGAATCCAATACACTCCAACCAGGAGACTGCCTGAACATCCTGAGCTGGAAGGGAGCCATGAAGATTATCAAGTCCAACTCGTGTCATCAAGTCAAATTTCTTAAATGTTGTCTGTGCCAACAGGAAGAAAGATCCTTTGGGAAGAGGTGCTGGCTTCCATATCAAGTCAGGAGATGAAGCTCAGATATTTCACCACAAATTTCTTGTGTCAGAACTGCCAGCTCTTGGAGCCAGCAACTCTTGTAAATGCCTGTGATGGATATTGAGGCCAAAGATTTCCACAGCACTGGAGAAATCTTTGCCGACACGTAGAAATGGATGTCCCCAGATGGAAGAGGTGCATCAGGCTTGACTGGCCCTTGCAGACAACACAACAAACCCCCACCCACCTGGTGTGCAGAGCCATTATGTCCTCCTGCACCTCTTCCTTTGGCAGGCCTCTGCATCCGAGCTGCACGAGCTGTCTGAGTCGCTTCCCGAGGACAAGGAGGGGGAAGGCTTTGATGTGCTATAGTTCATGCTCAAGACCCAGCCCAGTTTGTTGTGCAGCACCTGCTTGAGTCCCGGGGGCAGGGGCAGCACCTCCAGCGTGTCCACATAGTCGGGCAGGAGCTGGCGCAGGCGGAAGCAGCACAGGTACTGCAGGGACGTGCGGCTGGCGCAGGACCGGATCACCTTCATGCTGCTCTTGGCCGCCGTCGAGCACACCATGGGGTAAAACTTCTTGTTCTGCAGCTTTGTGGCTGCCACCCCTGCCAGGGCAGAGCACCAGAGAGGGCATGTTAGTTTAGACAGAGAGATCCCCTCCCTCTCACCTACTCCGAACCCATTAATTGCAAAGCTGTTGGGAAAAGCTTTCCAAAACCCCAATCTATTAAACAATGAATGTGACCTTCCTCCCTCTCACTTCACACCTCAGTCTTCTGCTTTCCCAGTGTTTTCTGCTGCAGCTAGACTCAAGTTCCCCCCACCCCATCCCCAGCTCTCACCTATGCACTTGCGGTTCTTGAAGAACGTGAGTGTCCCGTGCCACATGTCCAAATGCACCCCAATAATGGAGCCTTGGCCAAACCTCGAGGAGAAGTTTGTTTTGTCCCCCTTGTGATGCAGCAGTCCTGAGAACACACCCAAAAACGGCATTCTGTGGAAAATTTGCACTCTAGAAATTCATCCCAACTCCCATGCTGCTGGTACAGCATCGCTCAGTGGCAAAAACATCCCTGCATTTCTGACCCCTACCCTCTCATCCCAGAGCAGCTGCTGGAAGGGCAGAAGTGAGGCTGTACAACTCCAGAGCACAGGGACCAGCACTGAAACCCCAAGTGGGTGATGTGACAGTAGTACCCTAGTGCCCTGGCAGGGTCCCACACCAGGTCTAAGGGCTCTGCAAAAAGTGGGCCAGGAGAGATGCTCCAAGGGCCACCAGCAGTTGCTCTGGTGTCCTTAACAAAGGGATTCACAGGTCTGGTGGCACCTCTTGTGCCACTGCTGCCCACCAAGCCACCCTGTCCATGTTACCTGTGTAAGAGAGTCCCCAGCTGTCCTCGTCCTTGCCCAACAGGCTGCAGAAGGTGTGGCGGTACTTGTCCAGGTTCACATCCGACGTCCCAATCCCCACCATCTGGGAGGCAAAGCAGGGAGTAAGAACACAAGCTCAGTGTCTTTCTAAGCAACAATACACTACCAAGATTCCACCTCCAGTTCTTCCCTCCTCTTCTTGGCTCAGCCCAAAACACCCAGAGGCGTTAGTGAAGCCAAGTTGGAGGTTTCAGGGTGGAGGTGAAGGCTCCCAGCTCTAATTTCCTAAGTGAGGAGGCGCAGCTAAAATGCTGGAGAAGGTCACTGTCCTGTTCACAGAGTCACGGAATGGTTTGAGTTGGAGGGACTGTAAAGCTCATCCCATTCCACCTCCTGCCACGGGCAGGGACACCTTCCACTGTCCCAGGCTGCTCCAAGCCCCATCCAGCCTGGCCTTGGGCACTGCCAGGGATCCAGGGGCAGCCACAGCTGCTCTGGGCACCCTGTGCCAGGGCCTCCACACCCTCCCAGAGAACAATTCCTTCCCAATATCCCATCTCTCCCTGCCCTCTGCCAGTGGGAAGCCATTCCCTGTGTCCTGTCCCTCCATCCCTTGTCCCCAGTCCCTCTCCAGCTCTCCTGGAGTCCCTTTAGGCCCTGGCAGGGGCTCTGAGCTCTCCCTGGAGTCTTCTCCTCTCCAGGTGAGCACCCCCAGCTCTCCCAGCCTGGCTCCAGAGCAGAGGGGCTCCAGCACTTGGGGCATCTCCATGGGCTCCCTGGACTCTCTCCAGCAGCTACACGTCCTTTTGCTATCGGCCCCAGGGCTGGGACAGGTCTGCAGGTGGGGTCTCACCTGAGGGGACAGAGGGGCAGAATCCCCACCTCTCCTGCTGCCCACGCTGGGGGCTCAGCCGAGCCCAGGGGGTTTCTGGGTGCTCATGGCTGGGGCAGGTCCAGTTCTTATCCTCCAACACTCCATGTCCTTCTCCCAGGGCTGCTCTCACTCCAGTCTCTGCCCAGCCTGGATTGGTGCTTGGGATTGCCCTGACCCAGGTGCAGCACTGGCACTTGGGCCGTGTTCAACTTTTTTCCCATGGCCCCACCTCTCCAGCCTGTCTAGGTCTCTCCGGATGCCCCATCCCCTCCTGCTCCAGGGTGTCACCTCCCCACACAGCTAGGTGTCAGCTCCAGTCTGGCTGAGAGTGCCCTGATCCCACTGCCCATGTCTCCAGCAGAGACATGAAACAATACTGGTCCCAATGCCAGCCCCTGAGCAATGTCACTTGTCACTGGTCTCTGTCAACTCCCAACACTTTGCATGTGATCATTCAGACAATTCCACATCCACCAAGTGGTCCTTCTGTCAAATCCATGTCTCTCCAGGTTAGAGACAAGGATGCCATGCAAGGCAGTAATAAATGCTTTGCACAAATTCAGGTAGATGAGATCAGTTCCTCTTCCCTCCTCCACCGACACTGCAACCCCATCACAAAAGGCCACTGAATCTCTTAGTGAAGCCATGATGGATGTCATCAATCACATCCACTTTTTCCATGTGCCACTGCATGGTTTCCAAAAGGTTCTGCTCCATGATTGCCAGGCTCAGAGGTGAGACTAGTCAGCCTGTACTTCCCCAGATCTTCCTTCTTTCCCTTTCTAAAAATGGAGGTTATGTTTCTTCTTTTCCAGTCACTGGGAACTTCACCAGACTGCCACAGCTTCTCCAATATGATGGACAGTGGCTAAGCCACTCCATCCACCAGTTCCCTCAGATCCCAGAGATGCATCTCATCGGGTCCCCATGGACTTGTGCACTTCCAGACAGCCTCAAACCTCATCTGCTAGAGTAGAACCTCACCCTGCCAGCCCCTGTCAGAAATCCGGGCCATTTCTGCATGTTCCACACGTACCATGTCGGTGCCATACACCGGGGAGGTCATCTTGATCTCCCAGAAGTGCTGCCCGTCTGCCAGCTCTTTGTTGCCGCGGATGGCGGCTGTGCCACAGCTGTACTCCATGTGGAAATTCACCTTGCGGTTGTCACACGTCAGCAGCGTGGCCGTTGACTTGTTCAGGTCATCCCACACCCATTCAAAATCTGTCAAGGAAGCACAGAGGGGACAAGGATGGGCAAAGATCCTCAGGGAACGAGCCCCAAGCCAAAGCACAGGCAGATGTTTGTTTTGAAGGCCTGTTGGTGGATTTGTTTATATTTGTCTTTCTGTGTAACAGGATAAATCCTAAGCTGTGCACAGAGAACTGCTTGAGGCCTGAACTACTCTACAGTGTCCCAGCAGGGATGGATCAGTGCTCCAAAGCTGTCAGCATTCACCAGGCCAAATTCTGGCTGACACAGGGCAGAGTCTCCCTTCTCCCAACACTCTCCATGGGATCAAGGGATGGCTCTGCCTTGCCACAGGCTCTCCCCCCCAGCCCAAGCCCACCCTGTGCTTTGAGCCAGGCACCCTGCCAGCCCCTGCAGGGATCAGGAGGGCCCTAAGCACAGCTCTGTTTCACTGGGGCCTAAGCCGGATCGGAAAGCAGGTCCCGGGGTGAGCGCTGACGCCCAACAGCATCAGCCCTGAGCCTGGAAACACGACAGCAGGCACGGGCTGGTAATCCTCCTATGGCCTCTGGATGTAAACAAAGGAATGCTGGAGCAGGAACAGGACGCTGCAGGGGTCCCCCATCCCGAGAGCCCCTTACACTCGTCCTCCTCGCCGCAGCGGCAGTCGCGGACGCGGTGCAGGGCGTGCAGGCTGGAGCAGTAGGGAGCTTCACTCTGGTTCTCACAGTTGCAGTAGGACTCTCCAGTCACAGGGATGGCGCTTGGGATGGAGGGAGACAGGGAGGAAAACTCCGGCTCCGAATCAGAGTCGCTGTGCTGCTGGGGAGAACAGGAATGCTCACTGCTGGCCATCCCTGGGCACGGGAGCTGGGCTGGCAGAGCTCCCTGAGGGCTGTGCTGGGACATCCCCAGGCTCATGTCACATAGGAAGGCTGTGCCCATGGCATTACCCTGCTTTGGGACATAGATCGTGCCTGCTGAGCTGCAGGGACCTCTCAGCACTCTGCGGTGCAAGTACGTTCTTTGTGCCTGCCAGGGACATGGAGCTGTCACAGCAGGGTGACAGCCCAAGCCTGGAACACACGTACTTTGAAGGAAATTCTGTGCTAAAGCTTTGGCTTTCACCAGGCAGGTTCCAGCCATCAGCAGAGCCGAGCACTGCTCTGGAGAAGCAGTGAAGAGGCTGGGAGGCACAGGAGGAGAAGGGAGAGGGGGCAGAACAAAGGGAGCCAGTTGAACAGCACGGCTGCAGCTCCTCAGGCCAGCGCTGCAGACAGCCCATGGGGAACCCAGGGCAGGATTAAAGGGCTTTTGTTTACTTTCATGAACACAAAAACCTGATTTACTGTTCCCCAGTGCCAAGAGACCAAAGTGATCCTGGACTGGACACTGTGAGAGTCACAGCCCAGTTTCACTCCTGTGTTATGGTGCTGCCTAAGGGATTCCCTTACCACTGGTTGCAGAGTTACTCTACGTTTACATGTTGCTCAGGTGTACCTGCTTGTTATTCACTGCCATGGTCAGGGGTATTTAAGGACAAAAATCCTTTAAATTCATGTTCTTGCAGCTGTGTAAGACAGGGAATTGAAACTACTTGGGCTTACACACATAGTGCCCAGGCTTCCTTCTCTGGCTGCCAGACCCAAGAGCTTGGGTTCTGTCTTTCCTAACTTCTAACTTTCCCAAGTACTGCTACCTAGAAATCCTGTCATTACTGTGACTGCAGGGACAGAAAACTGCTCATTTTCTGGGAACACAGTGCTTGCATTTGGACACTGTGCTCTGGCAGAGCCTTCTGGCTTCAGTGTGGCTCTGAAGCTCCTGGAGCAGCTCCTTGTGTCCCCACAACTGCACAGGAACTCAACTCACACACTCAAGAATTAGGGAAATAGGAAAGGACGGCAGAGGCGAATCAGTCACTCCTTGCCACTGTTTTACTCTCGCTCTCCCTGCTGTGTTCCCATCTCCAGCACACCTGGACCAGGTTCAGAAGTGAGGTTCACATTGCAGAGCAGGAAGTGTGAGGAAATTTCAGTCTGAAGACACTGCCCTGCAATCTCCACCACCATCTCCAAGCCCCTCACAGCCCAAGAGGGAGCACAGCCAGCCAGATTAGGGAACTGATCCACTTTCAAATAAAAATTTATAAAAATATTGTACGTACTTTACGCATGACACACCCATTCTATGCTTGAAAAAGCATTTAGCTTAGTATCAATATTGACCACTACTAAATCCTTTCTGCTTTTGGCCAGTTCAGACCTGATATCAGGGAAAGGAAAAGGTCCCCCTGTGCTACCCAGAGCCCCCCAGGCCCAGCCTACCTGCCCGTCGGAGTCGTAGCCCCAGCCCCGCGCGCCGGCCCGGCCGTCGGCCTCGCGCCGGACCCCGCTCAGGACGAAGTGCCAGGCCCGGCTGCTCCGCGGGCGCCGCGCCATGCTGCCCCCACACAGGTAGGCTGGGAAAAGAACACGAAGTTACACTCTGCCGGTCCCGGGGCCACTCCCTGGGTCACCTGACCCCCAGGGGGACCAGCACAAGATCAGCCGACGCAAAGGGAGTTCCATGCGCATGAAGAGCCTCTGTAAACTTCAACCTCCTCCTCCACCCAGGGTCAACTTCTCTCTGAGCCAGGCGTTCAGCTGGCCCCTAACGCTCCCAATATCCAGTGGTGGTGGCAGCAGCTGCTCCTCTGCAGGAACTGGGTCCAGCAACCCCTTCAGGAAGCTTCAGGGCTGTCAGAATCACAGAGTCCTTTAGGTTGGAAGGACCTTCAAGCTCATCTTGTTCCACCCCTGCCATGGGCACGGACACCTTCTCTAGACCAGGCTGCTCCAAGACACAGCCTCCCTGGTGCCCAGTGACCCTCCAGCAGCTGTCCTGGCTCTGGCCTCCGGCACTGCCCTGGCCCCCCTGCAGCCCATCTGTCTCCAGGGAAGGCTGTCCATCTGCAACTGCCCTCCGATGGAAAACTTTGCTCTCAGTGCTTGGAGACAAAGAGAAACCACTTTCCTGCTCACTGGAAGGAAACCAGGCTTGTGACAGATGTGTCCCTGCTCGCCTCAAGGACAACAAGCAAAAGGGAAGTGATGCCTCAGGTTTTAGCTTTTACATTTTTCAGATTCTGTGCTGCTTTAGTGTGTGAATCTGGGCTTCATATTAAGGGATGGTAAGCTCTCTGCACAGAGTAGGGAGACAAAACCATTACTTCTCTAGCTGGGGACCAAGGACAAATGATCCAAATCTCAGGCCCAAGAGCATAAACAACGTGGACTGAAGAGAGGAAAAACAAGAAGGGACTTCATGGGCTAAAGCTGTAATTGGACAATTAACTCCAATATGCAAATGGAGCAGAACTTATAACAGTGAGAGACCCCGTGACCAGTTGTGCATTTTGTGACCATTTTGGGTACAATTCACCTGGGGTGTAGCCCTGGCTGGGCTCTTGTGCTGCCCAAGGTGGATCCATTGAGGCCTTCTAATAAATCCCTACTTTATTCTTTAACTCTGTCTAGTCTCTGTTCCAGGTCAGGCTTCACAAGTCATTAGAAGCAGCTGCCTGTCTCCCAGCTCAACAGGGATGTTGTTCAGAGACAGATTTCCCGAGGCTCCTTCCCTGGGCACAGCCTGACAGGCCACACCAGTTCCCACACAGCACCACTGCACTGCATGTGACAGGGAAACCTCACCTTCCCATCTCAGCTGCCTGAAGTTTATCTTCGCAGGATTCAACTCTCCGCCAAGAGGCCCCCTCAGGGCTGTAACCCTTGAACCCTCTCCCTCAGCTCAGCCCTGAGCCAGAGCCTGCCATAAAGCATCTGGCCCTGTTCCTCCTCTGCCTCAGTCCCCAGCGGCACAGCAAGGGGGAAAAGCAGGACAGGCCAAGCCACAGTCAGCTGTGCAGCTGCCCATGGATGCTTTGAAGGACTCTGGAAATCCCACCTGCTGAACTCACAGGGCTCACACAGCCATGCTGGGAAAGCACCTAAAACAGGAAACCCCAGCAAAACAGAAACCCCTTCTCTAGCTTTGCTAAGCACCCACGGCAGCCCAACAGAGCTGCCCTGCTCCCCCAGGCTCTCGCTAAGGCTGGGGCTCTGAGTCAGCACAGAGATCCTAGCACAAATCCAGCACTGAGGGCAGAGTCAGTCATGGAATCGTTATGGCTGGAAAAGATCTCTTGAATCAGCGAGTCCAACCATTCCCCCAGCACTGCCAAGGCCACCACTAACCCATGACCCTTAGTGCCACATCCCCATGGCTTTTAAATCCCTCCAAGGATGGGAACTCCACCACTGCCCCAGGCAGCTGTGCCAGTGCCTGACCACCCTTCCCATAAAGGAATTTTCCCAACATCCAATCTAAACCTCCCCTGGCCCAGCCTGAGGCCGTTTCCCCTTGTCCTGTCCGTGTGTCCTGGGAGCAGAGCCTGACACTCCTGTCAGGAGTTGTGCAGAGCCACAAGGTCCCCCCTGAGCCTCCTTTTCTCCAGGCTGAGCCCCTTTCCCAGCTCCCTCAGCCCCTCCTGGTGCTCCAACCCCTTCCCAGCTCTGTTCCCTTCCCCGGACAGATTCCAGCACCTCAGTATCCTTCTTAACCACAACTGCCCCTAGGACTGGAGGTGCCTCAGCAGTGCCACCAAAGGGGACGGCCCCTGTCCCGCTCCTGCTGTCACAGAAGTGCTGCTACAAAAAGCCGCCGACCCCTGAGCCCATTGAGGCCTTTCTGGGGGCCCGAGGCGGTGCCGCGGGGTGACCCGCACAGCGCCCGCTCTGCCCCAGGCACCGAGCGGCGCGGAGGGCCCGGCCCGGCCCGGCTCGGCTCCCTGGCCGCAGAGGCAGCGGCTCCACCGAGGGCGGGCACCAGAGCCCCGGCTGTCCCTGCAGCTGAGGCCCGCCAGACAGGACCAGGCCAGGCCAGGCCACCGCGCTTGAGTCGCACAACCCCGGCCCGCCCTGAGCAAAACTCCAATCCTCAGCTCCCACCTCCAGCCCGTCCCCCGAGTCCCCGGCCCACCTGCCTGGCCCGGCCCGGCCCGACTCGGCCCAGCGCTGCCCCAGCCCGGCCCCGCGGCGCTCTGACCTACTTTCCTCTCCCGGGACATAAACAATCCGCACCCGGCACCGCCCCCACGCGCCCATTGGCTGCGACCACGCCGCGCCCCTTCTCCGTTGGCTGAGTGTTCTGTCACTCACAGGCGGAGGTGGACAAGGGGGCGGGGTCTGAGGGAGCCCGGCGCTATTGGCTGC
Source organism: Irena cyanogastra (assembly GCA_013397155.1). Lineage (NCBI taxonomy): Eukaryota > Metazoa > Chordata > Aves > Passeriformes > Irenidae > Irena > Irena cyanogastra. The sequence continues at coordinate 1,120,528 of VWZV01007377.1, forward strand.
TCCGTGTGCCAATCGCCAGAGAGTGGCGCCATTGGGCGGCCGCTCGCGAAGGGAAAGCACTAAGTCCATTGGCTGATGCGAAGTGAGCACGAGAAGTAGATTGGCTATGAAGCCCTGGTGGGCGGGTGCTCCGGTGAGAGAGGAGCCTGCGATTGGACATGGCACCTGTCAGTCCGAGGGGGCGAGGCCGTGGGCCGGCGGAAGACGGAAGCGGGTGGCGCGGGGAGGCAACATGGAGGAGACGGCCGGGGGTGAGCGTTGTAGAGGCCGCGGCCTGAGGGAACTGGGATCTGGGGCTTCGGCCTGGGGAGGCCCTACCCGCCTCGCGGGGGACGTCCCAACGGGAACGATCGGGCCTAGCGGGGGGGTCAGGACCCGGTTCTGCAGAGTTCTGAGGTGTTCGGGCCGAGCCGGTGCCGCGGTGTTCGGCCCGACTCCTGCTGAGGGGAGCGCCGGGCCGGGACGGGCTCCCATAGGCAGCGGGCACCGGTTATCGGGAGGTGACGCTGAGCCTTCCCAGAGTCCCGGGCCCAGCTCCCGCGGCAGACAACACCGAGTAACCGGGCCCGGCGCGGGGCTGCCGCTGTCACCGGGCGCTATCCCGGGCGCACCTCCCTGCGGGGACCCGTCTGCCCCTCCCCGGGTCCCTTCTCCCCCGCTCCCCATGTGGGCCCCGTGGCCTTTACCGTCGGCGGAGGTGCGGATGAGCTCTGCCATGGTGCGTGCGGGCTCCATGCCGCCGGTGCCGCCGTGCTGCCGGGCCAGCCCCTGCGCGTCGAGTCCGTGCCCGGTCTTGTCGGGGCGCCCGGAACGCCGGGCGGGCGGGTGGCGTTTGCCGGCTCTGGCTGGAGCGGCCCGGCCGCCCCGCTGCCTCCTGTGCTGCCCCGGGCCGGGGACACCGGTCCCGAGCGCTCCCTGCTCTGGAGAGCTGAGCCCAAAGCAGAGCCGGGAGCGCTGACAGCGCAGCGGAGAATGCGAGGACGGCTGGAGTGGAGCGTGGGACTGGCAGGAAGTGACTGGTGTGGCACGGAGGAAGGAAACGCCGAGGGCCTGAGCTCACCGTGAGCCTCGGGCCATGGCCGGGCTGAGCCTCCCGAGCCCCGTGCCTGTTTATTGCTCTGCTGCCCAATTTCCACTTAGGTCATCGGGACCAGCCTTTGCTCCCCACACGCAGTGTTTATTGCCATTGTTCTCGTTGTGCCTGTTCTGGTGACAAAGCCTGTGGCACATCAACCTCTTCTTTCCCACTGCCTTACACTGAGGTCAGACCTCACTGGGCTGCAGCTCCTACCGAGGGGCAGCTCCAGTCTCTGCTCTGTGACCAGGCACAGGACCCAGGGAACAGCTGGAGCTGTGCCATGGGCAGTTTAGGTTGGATATCAAGGAGAGGTTCCTCTCCCAGAGGGTGCTGGCACTGCCCAGGCTCCCCAGGGAATGGTCACAGCCCCGAGGCTGCCAGAGCTCCAGGAGCGTTTGGACAATGATCTCAGGGATGCCAGGGTGGGATTGTTGGGGTGTCTGTGCAGGGCCAGGAGCTGGGCTGGATGATCCCTGTGGGTCCCTTCCCACTCAGGATACTCCATGGTTCTGTGCTACACTTGCAGAGAGAGCCAACCTGGCCGGGGTGCGGCACATCCTGCTGGTGCTGTCCGGGAAGGGTGGCGTGGGGAAGAGCACCCTCTCCACCGAGCTGGCCCTGGCGCTGCAGCACGCCGGGAAGAGGGTGAGTGAGGGATTGGGGTGCTGAGCTCTGGATTTCCCTTCCAGCCTTCAGCTGGGCTGGATTTTGCCCACCCTTTCCATGCGGGTGTCCTTGGTGGGCAGCATGTGGATTCTCTGTGAAAATGCAAATTGGGATAGTGTGATGCAGTTCAGGTACTGCAGTTCATTTCTCTTTTATCTATTTTATTAAATCACCCAATATTTATTGTTGAAATTGGCACTAGGACGTGACTTTGCTCCTTTGTGGTGTCACCCTCACTCCCTCTGTGGGGTGAAGTGGGTGAGCTCAAGGACTCGTGAAATGGGGATAAAAAGGAAATGTGTGGGCAGGAGACAGACCGAATTCCCTGAGGATCTTTTTAAAGGCTGTGTGTGCCAGTGCCACTTGGATTTTGGCATAAAGCACTTGGAAGCACCCAGGGAATGCTCCTTGGGGAACAGGAGGTCAGGAGGGATATGAAATTTAAAGTGTTTGTGTTTCAAATGTGGCTGCTGTGGAAGTACTGTAAGCAGCCCAAACTTGGGTGGTCGGGGGCTCCTGAGCCCACCCTGCTGGGCCTGTCTGAAGGGCTGGGCCTGTCCCCAGGTGGGGATCCTGGACGTGGACCTGTGTGGCCCCAGCATCCCGCGCATGCTGCGGGTGCAGGACAGCGCCGTGCACCAGTGTGACAGCGGCTGGGTCCCCGTCTTGGCAGGCCAGGACAAGGCCATCGCCCTCATGTCCATCGGCTTCCTGCTGGAGCGGCCGGACGACGCCGTGGTGTGGAGGGGACCCAAGAAAAACGGTAACACTGGGGCTTGCTGCTGCTGGAACCTCCTGTGAGCCCTCCTGGAGGTGCTGCTGCCTCCTGGAGAGGTTATTCCTTGGGGGAACGAAGCTCCTGTTCCAAGCCAGGTGCTGAAACCTGCTGTGGTTTGGGTTTTTTTACTTGCCCCTTTTATTTCCATAGCTTTGATCAAACAGTTTGTCACCGACGTGGCCTGGGGGGACCTGGACTTCCTCATTGTGGACACGCCACCAGGCACATCCGATGAGCACATCTCCACCGTGGAGGCCTTGAGGCCCCACCAGCTGCTCGGAGCAATCCTGATCACGACACCTCAGGTAGGACACAGGGCTGGAACTCCTGGCAGGCAGCAGGTTTGGAGGGGGGAAAGTGCACCCCAGGTTTGCACAGAGCTGTCTGTGGATGCTTGTCTTCCACATGTGCTCTGGAGCCCCAGAGGGATCCCAGCTGCTGCTGTTGCCCTCAGGCTGTGTCCGTGGGGGATGTGAGGCGGGAGCTGACGTTCTGTAGGAAGGCGGGACTGCGGATCCTCGGCATCGTGGAGAACATGAGTGGCTTCGTGTGCCCCCACTGCTCCGTGAGCTCTCCTGACCTTATTATCCAGCCTTGAGGCTGCTGTGGGCCCTTCCTTGTGGTGGTGGGGTGCTGAGCCTTGGGTGGAGAATTGGGAAATGCCATGAGGGTGATGCTGTGAGCCAGGAAGAGGAGGCGCTGCCAGCTTTGGGCTCTGCTGTCCTGAGGAGCACTGGGAGAGGGCCGAGGCACAGGGAATGCCTGGGGCTGCAGGGTGGAGGGGAGCTGGCCCTGCTCAGGGCCTGGCAGCTCCTGCCCTGTCACACAGGGCTCTGGCCTTCCTGACTCACTGCTCTTCCTCCTTCAGGAATGCACAAACATCTTCTCCAAAGGGGGAGGCGAGGAGCTGGCCAAGCACGCCGGGGTGCCCTTTCTGGGTGAGTGGCCTCTGGAGCAGAGCTCTGCTCAGGGCTGATCTCGTGGTGTCTGGAAGGGCTGAGCACAGAGACAGAGCATCACAGGAGCAGGTGGGCTGGGCTGGGAGCCCCAGGCACATGGGCAGAGCTGAGGTTTGTGCTTTGCTTCTCTGCTATCCAAACTCCTCACAGTGGGCCCCTGGCCCTGCTGGGGCAGAGATGGTGATGCCAGCTGTCTGCTCTGACTGATGACATCATGGTGACAGTGTAAACAGGCCTGGAGCTCCATGAGAACCATGTTGGAATGTCTGGAGCCTGCCTGAGAAATGGAGGCTGAGGGCTGAACCCTGTCCCTGGACAGGGCTGGCATCAGGTGGGAGAGCCCCTCTCATGAAGCACCAGGGTAGGGTGGGGTCTTGGAGCCAGAGGAAGTGGTTGCAGGTGAGAATTATCTCCTGGAGAGCTCAGGGAGGGCAGTGGTGGCTCTTCCCTACCACTTTCCCAGAAGTTGGCTGTGGCAGTGTGTTTTCTATGCGTGGCTGCAAACCTGGGCCATACAGGGAGTGAGCTCTCACTCTCCCCTCCCCTGTCCTACAGGCTGCGTCCCCCTGGACCCCCAGCTCAGCCAGAGCTTGGAAGAAGGCAGAGACTTCATCCAAGAGTTTCCCAAGAGCTCTGCCTTCCTTGCCTTGACTCACATTGCCCAGCAGATCTTGGATACATCGCAGAGGAGTTCCTGAGGAAGGTGTGGAGCTGGACTGGTGCCAGACTGGCAGCCCCAGCAGCAGGAAGGGGATGCAGGAACTGTTTAACTCAAACTGGGGTGTGAGGGAGGGAGCACGGATTCCTGCTGCTGTGGCAGTCCCAGAGGGAATTAGCCACATCCCTTCAGACTCTAAGAGACTCTGGAGCTGCAGTGTTGAGAGCTGTTCTTCCCCTAGCATTGCCACATGGCTCTGATCACCTGGATCATGGCTCCATGTGCTGCTGCCTTCTCCTGCTGCCCCTGCCTGATGGATCACACAGGACTTGCTTCAGTGGCTGGGTCGTGCTGGGTGCTCCCATGTGGAGCCAGGCCAGGCCTCTGAGCTGGGAATTCTCAGCTCACTGGTTCCTGATGGGCCATGAGGGCACAGCGTGGGCTGGGTGTGAGGAAACACCTTCAGGAGCTGTCTGGGCGCTGCATCCCATCGTGCTGGGAATGAGCCCTCGGGCTTGCCGGCCTTGTGTGACTCAGGAATATTTTTCAAGGTTCCAGGCAGTAAACCCTTTTCTTAAAATGCAAGTCTACAAAACTTCTGGTTTTCCATGGCTTCAGGCCTCGCTGCATCTCTGAGTCTTGGCCCTTCACGTACATCGAGGTGCTTCCTGCTTTTCCCTGGAATTTCTTGCTGGAATTCACTAAATCTCTCCTGTAACAGCATCAGGATCCAGCCTGTCCCTTGTCTTGCTCTGAGCCAGCCCTGGCAGCCCTTCGTGGAGCTGTTCTCCAAGCCCAGCCTGGGCCTTCTCTGTGTCGCCAGGTGGTTCCTGCTTCTTTCACTTCCCAGTGTCCTGTTCCCTGCACCTCTTCCCATGGGCTGCTGCTCCCAAGGGACCTACCCTCCTCTTGCAGGCCTGAGTTAAACTGGGGAAGCAATGAAGGCTTTGCATCTCATCTCCCTCCCTCCTGGACTCTGAGCCCCTCCTGCCTGCCTCCCTCTCTGCCTTTGGGACTCACCCTCATGGTGAGGTTTGGGGGAGACAGGGAAATCCTGGATTTCCACCTTGGAGACTGGATTCCGGCAGGCAGGCACTGCCTGGAGAGAGCAGGAGCAGCCTCTGGCCCTGCTCCCGCTGCACAAGGACCCACACCTGAGCAGGTTTCCCCTCATGCAATTTTCCAGGAAAATTTTGTCTGACCTTTGGACACTTATGGGGATTTGGAGAGCTGGGCAGTAGCGCTAGAATCTGTCAGGGCTGTTGGATTCTTTGGGATAGCTGAGCATTTCTTGCTCCCTCCCTGGGAACATGCCACCCACCCAGGGCTTGCAGGAAATGCTGGGAGCCACCCGGGAGCCTGAATCCCTCACCCTGAGGGGCTCTGGGGAGAAATCCCGGTTGTGGGCAGCACGAGCTTTGGAAAAAACATAACTTACAATGTGGGTTGCAATAGCTCCAAAGGTTTATTTGTCTGCTGCCATTTATCAGGTGAGCAACGAGTGGCTTTCTGTGCCCTGCCTACACCTGCTGCTGCAAGGAATCGTTACAGCAAGTCCTCTGCCCCCTTCCCTAAGCTCGGGGGGGGCTTTTAGGATTTCTCCACTGCTCCGTGGCAGGAAAACGCTTTGTTTTGTCTCATAAAAGTCCTGGCCTGGGCGGGGCTGCCCCTTGCTGTGGCTGCAGGGCTGGGGGCGCAGCATTCCCCCATCCAGAGGTGCCCCTGCTGGGAGCTGGGAGCAACCGTGCTCTGCCCTGGGGGCTGCTATTTAAATATTCAAGGCTGAAATACTCAGTTTGAAGCCCAGGGGGCTGGTGCCCATCCAGCATCTTCTGAGCAAGGCGGCTGCTGGAGGCGGTGGCAAATCCGTGCTCTGGGTGGCCGCAGAGCCCCGGCTGCCGCTGCCCCGGGGAGGCGGGGCCGGGGCCAGGATGAGGGTCCCTGGGAGGGCCAGCCCAGCTCAGCAGTGAGCAAAGCTCTCCTCGGCAGTGTCGCGGAGGTCCAGCCCCGCCAGTCCCGGGGGCTGCAGGCAGGTGAGGTTGTTGTAGGTGTAGACGGGGACATGCGTGTCGTCCCCCTCGGCCACCGACTGCACGAAGCGCGGCACCACGGCGGGGTGCTGCAGGGAGAAGTCCCGCAGGCCCTTCAGGGAGCAGTTGCAGTGCCAGTTGTTGCCCCCCAGCCACAGCTGCTCCAGGGCCAAGGGAGGGCACAGGAATGCCACCGAGAAGGTCTCCAGAGAGTTATTCCTCAGGCTGAGATACCGCAGGTTGGCCAGGGGGGAGATGACGCTGTTGTCCAGTGTCTCCAGCTGGTTGTGGGAGAGGTCGAGCCAGAAGAGTCTCTGGAGCGGGCTGAAGGTGTCCTGGGAGATCTCCAGGAGCTGGTTGGAGGAGAGGAAGAGGTACTCCAGGTTGCTGAGCCCTGTGAAGAGCTGGGGCGAGAGGTGGCTCAGCCTGTTGTGCTTCAGGTCGAGCTCCAGGAGCTCGTGCAGTTGGCTGAAGCTCTGCTCCTCGATGACGGAGATGCCGTTGTGCTGCAGGAAGAGCCGCCGCAGGCTGGAGAGTCCGGAGAAGGTGTCGGCCCGGATCCTGCCCACACAGCTGTGCTCCAGGTGGAGGCTGTGCAGCTTGGTGACCCCCTTGAAGAGAAAGTCGGGCAGGACCTTGATGCAGTTGGCAGACAAGTGCATCACGGCCACGTTGTGCAGCCCCAGGAAGGCCCCGGCCCCGACGTCCTGCAGCTGGTTGTTGTTGAGGCTGAGCACCTCCAGCTGGCCCAGCCCCTCGAATGTCCTTTCCGCCAGGCCCCGGATCCGGTTGTGCCCCAGCTGCAGCTCCTCCAGGAACTGGAGGTCCTTGAACGTCCTGGGCCTCAGGCTGGTGATGGAGTTGGTGGACAGGCGCAGGACATGCAGGCTCAGGAGGCCCAGGAAGGTGTCCTCGTAGAGCGAGACCAGGCGGTTGTGGGACAGGTCCAGCCACCGCAGGGACTTCATGCCCATGAAGGCACGGGGCGCGATGGCGTTGATCTGGTTGTGGTTCAGGTACAGCTTCTGCAGCTTCTGCAGCTTGACGAAGATGTTGATCTTGATGCCCTTGAGCGCGTTCCCGCTCAGGTCCAGCTCCTTCAGCTCGGTGAGGCTGCAGAAGAGCTGGTGCTGGAGGTAGGGCAGCTTGTTCCCAGCCAGGATCAGCTCCCTCAGGTTGGGCAGGTCATGGAACACCTTGTCAGGCAGCACCACCAGCGAGTTCCAGCCCAGGTTCAGGTACCAGAGGTTGGAGAGCCCAGCAAACAGCCCTTCCTCCACCTTGCTGAAGTGGTTGTTGTTGAGGCTGAGGGACACGAGGTTCTGGGTGTGCAGGAAGGTGTGCGGGGCCAGGTGCTTGAGGCGATTGCGCTCCAGGTGCAGGTGGTAGAGGCTGCGCAGCCCGTGGAAGGCGTGCTGCTCCACGGAGCCCAGCTGGCTGCTCTGCAGGTCCAGGAAGTCCAGGGCTGACAAATTCCTGAAGGCGGCGGCCGGCAGCAGGGTGAAGTTGTTGCCGTCCAGCCACAGGGCTTTGGCGTTGGGGGGCACGTCCTCGGGCAGGCGGGTCAGGTTGCGGCCGCTGCAGAAGACGTTCAGCTCCTCGCTGTAATCGTCCAGGCTGCAGGCGCAGGGGCCGGGGCAGCGCGGGCCGTCCCCGTCCCCCGGCTCCTTCGGGGGGTCCCCCCCGGGGGCCTGGGAGGCGGCAGCCAGCAGCAGGGCCAGGGGGAGCAGGAGGGGGATGCCTGCTGGGGGCGGAGGAGAGGGGACAGTGTCAGTGCGGGGCTGTGGCTGCTCTAGGGGACGCCCTTGGGACACCCTTGGGACCCCTTGGCCGGGTGCCCGCACCGCTGGGACTCGGGGGGAATAAAGGGGTCACTCCCGGCCCGCTGCACACGCGGGGCAGCTGCGGGAGCTTTCAGAGGCTGGATCCCTTGGGAAAGGGTCCAAGATCACCCCCCACTGCTGCCACAGCTCTGGCCCCTCGGGTGCAGGGACTCCCCGAAATTCATCTCCATATGGCAGCGGCAGCTTCTCCCTGTCACGGGGAAAGGTCCCCAGACCCCTCTTTCCCCTTCCTCCCCGGTGCTCCCTTTGATTCCCTCAGCACTGAAGGGTCTCAGTGCCACGGTCCCTGCCCATCCCCGCCCTCCCCATCCAGGTTTGGGCTCTGCCCTGCAGCCCCCCCGGCAGCTCCGGGACCCCCAAAATGTCTTATTAGCAATGGAGGAGGAGCGGAGCAAAGGGTGACGGGAGCCCGGGCAGAGTCTGAGCGTGTCCCCCCCCAGTCCCTGCCTGTCCCCCCAGCCTGGCCGAGAGCAGTTCCAGCCTCACCTTTGCCTGCGCTCATGGCGGCGGGCAGGGCAGGGCAGGGCTCCCGCTCCCGCTCCGCTCTCCGGCCCCTCCGACTGCGCAGGGATGGATGGAGCAACCACCTTGACGCCTGTCCAGCCACCCGCCCGGCCGGGCTTAACCCCACTGCTGCTGGCCCGGGCCGTGGCTGAGCCGCGGGGACACCCTGCCCGGGGGCAGTGGCACCGGAACGGGCTCTTCGGGACTGCCTTTAGGGCAGCTCGGGCCAATGGCACGGAACGAGATGTCCGGGAACCTGAGGGGATCCTGCAGAGGGTGGTCCTGCCAGAGATGGGGTTTGTGCGGGCTTTGAGCATGGAGGGAGGAACGGGGCAACCTCAGACAGTGTCCGAGCACTGTGCCCTGAGCAGCAGCACTGACCCTCCCCTGCCCTGCCCTGCCGGGGATGTCCTGGGATAAGCCCTGGCAGTGGCTCCTCACTTTCCATCAGGACACAAAAACCACACACTGGGGCTTGGAGCATCCGTAGGACACAGGGATTAAAAGTTTGGGGATCAGCCTTAGTGCGGGATGGGCTGAAACACCCGTGGGTTTATGATTATGCAAGTGGGAAATGAGTTGGGAAAAGGAAAGAACTTCTTCCCTGTGTGGCACTGAAAACCTCAGGGGCAGAACCCTCAGCCCCTCCTGGGCATTTTCCCATTTTTCCCTCCTGCCTTGCCTTGTGGGTGGGGATGGTGCTGGGAGCTCTATGCCGTGCTCTGCCCAGTGCTTCTGTGCCAAAGGTGACACAGAGAGCACAGCCAGGGTCCCCTGGGGAGGTGGTGGCTGTGGGGGTCTCCTGCTCCTCTGCCAGCCCCCACTCAGCAGGAGGAGGGCGGGTGATGCTCCAGGGCTGGCAAATCACACTCTGCCCCTGGCAGCTCATCAAAACCACCCCGGGAGGCCGCTGACCTCCTCCTGTGTCCCAGGTTATTTCCCCAGCAGGCTCCAGCACAGGCTCTGTGGAATCTTTTACCAGTTTCCAGGAAAGAAATCGAAAGAAAAAGCCCCAGCAAGAGGAGCCCTGCGGCCAGCGACCGCCAGCTAGAAAAGCCATGGCTAAACCTCCCCTGTGCCCTCCTCCCTGGGCACATGCCAGGCTGGCACCTCTCACACCCACAGCTCCAGGAGCAGCTCCTCTGCCCTGCGGTGCCTCTTCCCAGCCCTGGCTCCCCCGGGCTGGCTTGGGAGGAGCAGGCAGAGCAGGGATTCTCTCCCCCACCATTGCCACACCATGGGCACCCCAGCAAGCCCCCACCTTGCCCCTGGCCATGGGAGCCTGGCATTTCCCCAGCTCCCAGGGCACACCTCGCACTGCCGTGCCCATGGGAAGAGGTGTTGGAAAGAGACATCCAGGCTCCAGCCTTGCCACCCAACTTTCCCACAGGCTCTGCTTTCTCTCTTCCCTTTTGGCCCCGAGTGGAATTCTCCTCCCCCTCTATTTTAATCTTGTCTTCTGGGAATTTACAGACCAGGAGGGAGAAATGAGGGGTAGGGATACATGCACCCACTAATAGGCACTGAGCACATATTGACACAAGGTGTAATCAATCTGGAAGCTAAAAAGAGCTGAACCAGCACAGGTCAGCCAGCCAAAACCCACAAAACCTCGTTGGGAAGTTTAAACAAGCCCTGCCTATAGCTGGGAGCAGGTTTATCCCTGCCTCCAGCAGCCCTCTCCAGGGAAATATCAAATGAGATGCAATGGGAAAGTAAGGAGGGTAAATAAGGAAATCCCAGAGTGGTTGGGGTGCAGGGAGGAGCTGGACCCATCTCCACCTTTAGAGATCCTTGAGGCCTCTCCTGCAGGCCTGTCTGCACCTCAGAACCTCTCTGGCAGACTCTCCTCCAGCTGTGTCCCATCTCCTGTGGCAGGAGATGCTGGGACCCTGCAGGTCTTGGTCCCTGCACCCCAGGCCCCCCATCTGCCCAGCGGGGACACACCCCACAGCCACCGTGGGGACCTCGCTTTGGGTGCCACCCTGCATGTCCCCTTCCTGGCATGTCCCTGGCCGGTGTGGACCCCCTGTCTGATCCCCCCACCACTTCAGCTCCAGCAGATAAACTCCCAGCCGGGACCAAAGTCTGAGCCCCTCCCCTGGTTGCCATGGAGAAGGCTGTAATGGTATTAGGAAAAGCAGCAAAATCATTTAAAAGTAGTTTTTAAACCTATTTAAACTCTAAGGAATCATTTACCTTCCCCAGCAGCTCCTGCAGGTCCCTCCCCAGGGAGCTTCCCAGTCCCTTTGGGTGGGACATGCCACCAGCTGTCCCTGCTGTCCCTGTTGTGTCCCTGGGCTGGCTGAAGTGGGGAGGGGACAGTGCTGGGCCACATCTGCTGTGGGAGCCCGGGAGATCCCTGCTGCATCCCCACCCAGCCAGGATGAGTGACCAGGGACACTGAGGACAGCAGGGGACAGCACCCACCCAAGGAGCCCTGAGGGGAGCAGGGAGGTGACACGTGTGCACTGTCACAGCTGAGTTAGGGAGTATTTTTAGCAAATCTTGCCAAATATTGTCCCTGTCTGGAGGAGAGCATCCCGCGTTGCCAGGGCAACCAGCGCTCCTGCTCCTCGTTCAGTGCCCAATAAAGAGGGGAGGGGTGACACCAGCAGCACAGGGCTGTGCCACTCTCCTGGGGACACCAGCAGGGACCAAGGCCCAGGAGTGGCGCTGTGCCTGATGCTCACCCACGTTTCTGGTCACCCTGGTCCCTGCTACTAGAGATGGGGACCAGGAGGTAGTGGCAGCTGCTGGTAAAGGTCCCTATGGGCATCTCTGAGTGCCACCTGCTACCCTGCCACGGCTGCAGAGCCTCCTGTGGGAGGCTGGGAAAGGTGCCCATTGGGAAAGGTGCCCGTGTTCTGGCATCTCCCAGGGGTGCCAGTGACTGCCCTGGTGCCCCACGTGGCCACACAGAACCGTGTCACCAGCACCAGCCTGGTTGGACTGGGAGAGGTGAGGATGTCCCCAAGACATGACTCAGGGTGGCCAGGGCCATTGCTGGAGGCAAAGATGGGTAAATTCCCAAACATTGAGGCGTGGGGAAAAGAGGAGGCCCTGGGAGCGAGGATCTGGGGGTGCAGGAAGGGCAGGAGAGCAGTGGCTGTCAGAACGAAACTGCACTGGGGGAGCAGGCAGAGGGATGGGGGCAGCCACCTTGCCTAACCCATCCTGTGCCGGGCATTTCCTGGTATTTGCCATGTCGGGGGAACCAGCCTGGTCCTCGGGATGCCCGGGAGGAGGGACGGGGTGGGAGCGGCGGAGGGATCGCGGCTTTCCTCCTGCTCTGATCACAGCCCCACCCATCCGCCAGGGCCTCCCTGCCTGCCCCCTCCCAGCTCTCCTCCCAGCCCTGCGGGGAAGCACCCGGAGGTGCCAGGGGGTGACAAACGGGACGTGGGGTGGCAGTGGGTGCTGGCGGCCCACAAACCCGACATCCCCTGGGCTGCATCGCCAGAGGGGTGCTCAGCAAGGCAGGGAGATGGTTCTGCCCCTGAGCCCCGTGGAGCACCAACACCCAGCCCAGGATGGGATCCCGGGACAGGGCAGACCTGGCTGGGTCCGAGCACATCCAGAGGGGACCCTGGGGATGGCTGGGGCTGGAAGAACCTTTCCTGTTCTTCTGGGGGAGCTGAGAGAGCTTCTGCAGCTCCCTGCTCTTCTCCCTTCTCCGCGCTGAGACAGCTGGGGCCCTTCAGCCTGGCGAATACCTTGTGGCAGCCTGAGGGCTTGGAAAGTGACAGAGAAAAGCTTTTCCTCAAGCCAAGAGAAAGGGTGGTGATTTTAAACTGGAAGATGGTAGATTTAGACTGGATATAAAGAGAAAATGTGCTGGGGGGTGGGGGGGGGATTCCCCACCCCCGGGGCAGCGAGGCTCGGGCCCCTCTGGCTCCCGTGGCATCCCGGCAGGAATTCGGCAGCTCCGGGAGCGGACAGAAATCCCTTTGCTGCCGCTGGAAGCCAGATGGAGCCCGTCCCTGCGCCACGGCTGTGCCGGAGCCGGGCAGGGCGGGGCTGCTCCCCCTGGCAGCCCCGCTCGGGGTCCCCTGGGGCCACGCGTGACCCTGCCAGGGTGGCAGGGCTGGGGGGAGGTGACAACAGCCAGCGGGCTCGCCCCAAAGCTTCCCCTGGAGCTCCTGGGGGTCCGAGAGCGGTTCCATCTCCTAAAGCCGCGTTTTAAGGTTTGAGGTGTACCTGACGAGACGAGAGGAAAACCCTCAGGACAAAGCCGGAGTTCGGTCTGGTGGGGCTGTGTGGTTTAGTCCGGAATGCTGGTGGAGATTCCGAGCTGCAGTGACAGCCCAAAACTTCATTTCTCAGCCCGAATCCGCTTTTTGGGTTGTTGGCCGGGACAAAATCGGCTTCGTATCCCCAGCCCCTGAGAAAAATGGTCACTGTCATTCCTGGTGCCCCTCCAGGTGCATTTGCATAAATTCCGCCGTGTTTGCATTTGTTAATTGTGCTCTGCCGGGCGGAGTGGGCTCGCTGCGGCTCGGGGAGCACTCGTGCGATGGGGCGGGGCTGTTCCCCCCAAATCCAGAGCCTGTTCCAGGGTCTGGGGCTCCGGGACAGCATCCCGGGCTGTGAGATGTCCCTAGGGTGTCCGTGTGGGGCTGAGACCCCTCGGGCACGCCCGGGGAGCGGAGCCGCTGCTGCTCGGCTCCGTGTGCCCGAGCCCCCTCCGAGGCTCCCGGCGCCGTGGGCAGGGTGTGAATTCGGCTCCGGCTGGGTGTGAAGAGACTGTGAATTCTCATCAACACTTTCATTACCTTAATAAAATTACTTCAGGTCTGTTAAGCTCTTTTGCAGAAAAACAAGCCGTAATTGCAGGGTTTGCTCGCTTCTCCTTCCCCTGACCCCCCCGGAATGCTCAGCCCTGGCTCTGGCCTCTGTGCTCCTTCCCTGGGGGGCTCTGGGCTCTCCTCCAGCAGCCTGGAACAGGTGAGGAGCTCTGCTTGTCACGGAGCTCCTGTCAGGATGGCCCCTGTCCCTCTCATCCGCTGAGCTCTGACAGATCCTGAGGAGTTATTCAGAGCTTTGGGCTTTTTTGAACATTATATTGTCAAAGCTTTTCTTCTGTGGGAGACAGATTCTTACCTAAACTCACCCACTCTCCAGAAATAGCAGCAATAATAAGCCTGAAATGAGGAGATTAAGAGCTGGAATTCATTTTAGAATCATGGAAGAGCTTGAGTTGGAAGAGCCCTCTAAAAGGTCTCCCAGTCCATCTGATTTTACCCCTGTTCAGGGTTTCCAGGGTTATCCACTCTGCCTGCACTCCCTGTTACCCTCACTCTGACCCTGGAGATTCTCAAAACACTTTTGGTTGTGGGATTTGTCCCATTCCAGCCTGGCAGGTCCCAGTTTGGAACCAGCAGCAGCACCCAGACCAGCACAACCCAGATTTAGCACTGTCTGGGCTAATCCAGGCTGGTTTCAGTGCAAGCTTTGCTTTAAAACATCTTTTTCCACACAGCAGCTCTGATGTGAAGGGGTGAATTGGGAAAGGTCTTTCCTGCCCCCCAGAACTCAGAGATCCTGGGACCTTTGGAGCAGCTCCTTGGCACGAGAAGTTCAAGGACTGCAGAGATCAAGAGGAAGTTCCCTGGAAGAAAATCAGATACTGTGGGATGGGCTTGGAGAGGGTGGTTGATTTAGTGGGTTAATTATTGGGTTAATCAGACCTTGGAATCATGGAATGGTTTGGGTTGGAAGGGACCTTAAAGCCCATCCAGTGCCACCCCCTGGCATGGGCAGGGACAGCTCCCACTGTCCCAGGCTGCTCCAAGCCCTGTCCAACCTGGCCTTGGGCACTGCCAGAGATCCAGAGGCAGCCACAGCTGCTCTGGGCACCCTGTGCCAGGGCCTGCCCACCCTCCCAGTGAACAATTCCTTCCCAATATCCCATCCACCCCTGCTCTTTATTCATTCTGAATTTCTCCTTTATTACTTTGAAATCTTGCCCCTTGTTCTAGCACTGTTGGCCCATGTAAAAAGTCACTCTGCCTCTCTCTTGTCAGCCCCCAAAGCTGGAGATGGAGATGGAGGCCATCCCTGCACCAGGTGTGGGAATGGTCCATGACAGGGGCTGGCACCCCTCACTGCCCTGGGGCTGCTCCTGAGCTGCTTGTTCCAGTGTCTGCCGTGGGCTGAGCTGGGAATGCAGAAACCCCCTGGAAGTGCCATTGCTTTCCCTCCAGCAGCTCCCAGGGCGGCTCTAAGATCTGGAGCCACCTTAAAATCGAGGTGGAAGCCGCACCCTCTGGTAACCACAGTTGGTAGCAACAGCGCTGGACCTCCCGGGAGAAGTTCCGGAGAGATCCCTCCGTGGCTTTCCAGTCGCTGCCTGCCCAGCCTATGCAGAGACCCCGGCCTCTGAGCACATGGATACTGGAGCTGTTGCAGAGAATGAGAGTGTGAGTATCCTGACAGAGCGTCCTGCTGAGCCAAAATCCGGGTATGAAGGTCTGCAGCCCCTCCCCAGGTCATGGAACCAGCACTCTGCCAAGTGATCCTAACCACAGGGGAGAAATGGCAGCTGGAAAGGCTGGCTGGAATTTGTTCAGGTTCTGAAAAGCTGGATATGCTGAGCTCCTCCAGCAGCCCTGGTGGGCAAGTGGCAGGGGGAGAGGAGGGCTCAGCTGGAGCTGCTCTGTGCCTCCAGGTGCAGCTGGAGGGCAGGAACGAGGAGATGCACCAGTGTGGAGACCCACAGGGGGAGATGGGGAAGCTGCCTGGCTCCAGGACAGACTTCCTAGCCAGGATGGTCCTCAGTGAAGAGGAAAAACTGAAGGTAAAACTTTGGGAGTTGGGGAGAACTGAGCTGTGATGCCGTGTGAGGCCAGTAGATCCAGTGGGAGATCTGGGGGCAAATTCCTCATTCTGGAGGGGAATGTGTTGTGCTCAAGTATCACATTGTCCTCAAATCCATCCGTGGCCTTCACTGACTTTGCGTCTCCCAGATTGCCAAAGACCTCGTGGATCTCCAGATCGAGACAAACAAAATGAAGGAGCGTTATGAGACGGAGAACTTCAAACTGAAGAATAAGGTACCCACGTGTGGAACAGCAAGCTCAGCCCTGCCAGTGCCTTCACCCATCTGCAGCTCCAAACACACCCACCTTTACTCTGCTCGCCATCTCCTCCTGCCCTTAGAGGGAGCTGAATTCCCCCCAGCACGCGATCCCAAGGAGCTCCGGTGAAATCCTCTCCTCTTCTCGCCTCTGGTTGTGCCACGCCTGACCCCGCTGTCCCCGTGCAGGTGCAGGAGCTGGAGAAGCGAGTGCAGGAGCTGGAGAGGCGGGAGCAGGAGCTGGAGAGGCGGGAGCAGGAGCTGGAGAGGCGGGAGCAGGAGCTGGAGCAGGGCGGCGCCGGGGGTGCCCTGCAGAGCGACCGCCAGGAGCTGGCCCAGGAGTTCATCATCCTGAAGAGCAACTACCTGGCGCTGGGCAGAGAGCTGGACAAGGAGGTGAGAGAGGTGCAGGGTTCATCCCAGAGCCCATCCCAGGGGCCATCCCACAGATCCCAGCTCCACCTCACGTTCCCCTGCTGTGCAGGTGCCTTGCTTGGCTTTCGGTTGTGCATCCCTATCACAGCTCAGGTTCAGGGAGGCTTCTCATGCACTTGTACCAAGGTGCTTCTTGAAGGGACTCTTAAAGGCCACCGAGCCCACAAAACCATCCAGTGCCATGGGTTGAGACACCTTCCATTGTCCCAGGTTCCTCAAGCCTAATGTCCAACCTGGCCTTGGGCACTGCCAGGGATCCAAGGGCAGCCACAGCTTCTCTGGGCACCCTGTGCCAGGGCTGCCCACCCTCCCAGGGAACAATTCCTTCCCAATATCCCATCTATCCCTGCCCTCTGCCAGTGGGAAGCCATTCCCTGTGTCCTGTCCCTCCATCCCATGTCCCCAGTCCCTCTCCAGCTCTCCTGGAGCCCCTTTAGGCTGTGGCAGGGGCTCTGAGCTCTCCCTGGAGCCTTCTCCTCTCCAGGTGAGCACCCCCAGCTCTCCCAGTCTGGCTCCAGAGCAGAGGGGCTCCAGCCCTTGGGCATCTCCGTGGGCTCCCCTGAACTGGCTCCAGCAGCTCCACGTCCTGCTGCTGTTGGCTCCAGAGCTGGGAGCAGCTCTGCAGGTGGGGTCTCACCTGAGGGGGCAGAATCCCCCCCTCCTGCTGCCCACGCTGGGGGCTCAGCCCAGCCCAGGGGCGTTCAGGGTCCCAGCACACACGGCCGGGACACGTCCAGCCTCTGAGCTGTGACACGGCATCTCCGGGCCGTGGGATTGTCTCCAGGGGTTTGATGTAACACTGCTCCTTCTGGCAGGGCCTGCGGACCTGCCCTGACAGCGGGGACAGGGCTGGGGACAGGGCTGTGCTGACCCGCTGCTCCCCCGGCACCCCGCGGACTGAGCCCTCCCGCTCCCCCGCGGCCCCACGGCGGTGCCCGGAGGTCACGGCGGGGCTCCCGGGGCCGCTCCCTCCGCGCTGCCAGCGCGCTTTGTTTCCCTTTTTTCTGCTTGGCTTGCGCAGCCTGCACGTGAACGGATTGGAGCCGCTCTCATTCCGGGCGGCGGCGGGAAGGGGCCTGGCAGCTTTCAGGTCGACGAGTTTATAAAAACACCGAATTCAAGCAAGTTTCTGATGGTTCCTTAAAAGACAGACGCCTTCCCGCTGACTGCTAGCTCAGCAATGATTAACCAGAGGCTTTTGGACCCAGATTTGTGTATTTCTTTGGCTACTTCAACAGTCCTTCCTCTGTCCCCTCCCTCTCCCTCCTCCCGCTTCTCCTTCTTTTTGAATCGGACAGAATGACTGACACGCTCCCGCTCCCTCCTTCCCTCCCCCAGCAGATAGTTTGGCTGCCTCCGCTCAGTGACCTGGTTTTCCATGCTGAATGTGCTGGGAAGATGTGGGGCAGGAATGCTGCTTTGGTCCGGTGTGTCTGATGGGCTCTGGCAGAGCAGGATGATGATCACCCGTGAGTTAGTGACCCTTGTGGGTCAGGGATTCCTGAGAGATTGTTCGTCTCCCAGAAGCTGAGAAATGGGAATTTCTCCCCAGGAGAAGAACTCAGCTCTTGCAAGGGGCGATCCCAGCCTGCGACCCCGCTGGAGCACGAGGTGGAGCCGCTCTGCTCCCGGCCATGCCGGGCTCGGGAGGAACAGCTCAGCCAGCAGCACTCTCAGCTGCTTCTTGTCCCCAAGGGGTTGTAATGTGTTTGTCAAAAACGGGATTTCCAGGCAGCTGACATCTCTAAATGATGCGTTTAGCAGGTTAGTGGTAATAACACACCGTTTCCACGTGGATCCTGGGATGTTTCACAGTGAAAGCACGTGGATTCAGTTGCGTGCCAGAGAGCATCCTGAGGAACCATAGAGTCATGGAATGCTTTGGGGAGGAAGGGACTTTAAAGCCCATCTCATCCCACCCCCTGCCACGGGACACAGGTTGCTCCAAGAAGTGCTGAAGCGGGGCCAGAAGCCAGAGGTGAATTCCTTGGATGTTCTCCATATGCCGAGGAGTTTACCCCAGTTCCTTGGCTCCGACTCCCAAAAATCTGAAGCCAGAGAGGCTCCGACTTGGCAGCCTAGGACTTGTCGCGACATGGGCCTCTTGCTCATTATTTTCCCAGTGCGAACTTTCCCAAAGGAAATGGGAAAAGCAGCCTGTGGTTCTGCCCCCTCCCCTTCCCGGCTCTCTTCTGGGGGAGACAATGAACCTTTTACACATTCCCAATTACAAGTGCTACTTGTGACCTTGCCAATATGTTGTCATGGCTGCTTGGCGCAGGAGCAGCTCGGCGAGCTCATTCACGGCCTCTTGTCCGGGAACAGTCGGAGCCCCGGGATCGTCGCGGCTGCATTGTCCGCGGGGCTCGCACACCGCCCGGGCTGCCCCGGCCGCAGCAGCGGCCTCGCCCGGCCCTTGGAAGCGCCTCGCAGGAGGTGCCAGGCAGGCACTCGGTGCCTGTTCTCTGACTCGCTGTAAATTCTTCCTTCTCAAGGCTCTGACCTTTCCTCACTCTCCGTTTTCCTTCTCCCTTTGTCCCTTGGGACCCAAACGCGCTCCAGGTTCCGCGCCGGGGTTTTCCCTGGAGCCACGACAGGCTCGGGAGCTCCGGAAAGGCCGCGAAGCCCAGCTCAAACCGGGGACTGCCCCTTTTTTTTTTTTTTTTTTTTTTTTTTTTTTTTTTTTTCTGGCGGGCCTNCTGGGCCGGTCCTGTGACCCCTGCGATCAAATTGTCAGGGCTGACAGCTGCAGATGGATCGCTGCGGGCCGGGGAACAAGCGGGCTGTCTCTGCGGAGCTGTCAGGTTTCACAGCTGTATATCTCACCTCTTTGTCAGCCCGCTTTCTCCTCGCTCTCCCCCAGCCCACCCCGTGCTATCTTTTGATAAGCTATTCTCTCCACGGATGACTCAGATGACCTCTGCCTCCCATCCTCCCGATTCACTGCCATGGTAACAATTACTCAAGCTTGTCCCCAGTCATAAACCCCATCAAAGCTTTGTTATCTACACAGAAACCCTCCTGGGAGACGTGAATTCCCCCAGTGTTCCTTCCAGATCACCTGTATCAGAGCTTTTCTCATTGAGATCCTCTTTATCTTTTGGAAATGTGTCACTTCACACCAGCACCGCTTTGAATCTCGCTGCCTACACGGGGCTGTGGGCTGGCTGCTGCTGGGGGGAGGCATTCCAACAGATCTGGGATTATGTCATCCCGGAGGGATGGATGGATGGATGGATGGATGGATGGATGGATGGATAAAGGGATGGATGGATGGATGGATGGATGGATGGATGGATGGATGGATGGATGGATGGATGGATGGATGGATAAAGGGATGGATGGATGGATGGATGGATGGATGGATGGATGGATGGATGGATGGATGGATGAGGACTTGGCCCTTCTCCTTGTGCTGCTGAAAGCTGTTCCATGGGGAAGGGCATTCCTGAAGCACTGGCAGCTGGACAGAGGGTGCAGGCTGGGGGTGAGGAGGGAGCTGGAAGCCTGCAGAGGTGGGGGCAGAGCTGTGCCCAGGGCTGGCACTGGGCTCTGGATTTGAGTGTGAGATGTGCAGAGGGATAACATCCCATGGGAATAACCCTGCTGCCTGGCAGTGCATTTCCACAAGAACCAGAAAATCACCGGTATCTTTGGACATAGGAGACAGAACTAAAATTAAAATTTGATTTGGAGAAGGGAGGGGGTGCCTGCCTGGACCACACACCAGGAACAGCAGGGATGTGCTGGCCAGGGGGGGATTTCAGAAGTTCTTTCCTTCTTGTTTGACCTTGCAGGTGATGAGGAATGAGGAGCTGACCCAGGAGCTGCTCAGCCTGGCCAAAGAGAGCATCCACCCCCCTGGCTTGGCCCATCAATCCTCCCCGGAGCTGGGAGGAGAGAGAGCAGTGGGACATCCCTGCTCTGCTCCGAGGGGGAAGGTAAGGGACTCTCTGCCCTTCCACCAGCCCCTTCTTCCCTCTCCACAAACCAGCCCGAGGATGCAGCTGCCTGTGAACACGAGCAGCAGGAGCTGGAAAGAAACGTGAGCATGTGGGGTGTGCTGCAGGATCCTCGGGAAGCAGAGGGGGATTGATTCCAACTGCGGCTGGCATCTCCTGGTGCTAACTTGAGTTTTGTGGATCAGCTGATGCCTTGATTCATTTTAAATCCTTTTTTTAAATGCTGCAGTTGCAAAACAAGACAGGAATATCTCCAGATGTGCAGGCAGAGCTGAGGAGGGCAGAGGTGATTCTCTGGGTCCATGCCCTGGCAGGGGGAACACAGACAGGAGCTCAGAAGCCAACAAGTGCAGAGGACACTTTTTTCCCTTCTTTCTCACACTTGAGAAATCTGGGGGTGATGAAGCACCCAAAAGTGAGAGCGCAGAGATGGTCCCTGCCTCCTCCCCATCTGCAGCCCTTGCAGAACCAGCTTGGGCTCCGCCACCGGCTCCTGCTGGGAATCTGACTCTCAACGTGAGCCTTTCCCTCGGGAGAGCGACACATGTGCACCCCCACGTGCCCTGGCTGTGCATCAGACACCACTCCTGCCATGCCAGAGGGCACCAGTCCCTCCCAGTTAAACCAGGCCTTCCCCTGCATGGCACTGCTCAGCTGGACGAGTGCTCAGCTTGACGTTCTCCTCACTCTGTCCTCTCTTCACTCAGCCTTCCACCTCATCTTCCTCTTTGTTTGTCCCCCAGTTGCTTGGAAACCAGGATCACATAAAAGTGGAGCTGGAAAAACTGAAGAAAACCCAGGATGAGCAGCAGCAGAAGCTGGAGGAGCGAGTGTGAGTGTCTCTCTGCTTGGCCAGGTGTTTGTGGGACTTGCTGCAGCTGGATTTGGCCCGTGGGAGCAGGAGAGGAGGCAGTCTGCCTTTGGGGGGTACAGGGAAGGAATGAGGCCTGCAAGGAAAACCTGATGTTTTCAAGGCTCTCCCGAGCTGTCAGATGAAAGTTGGTGGTGTTCAGGGACACCTTACAATCCACTCTCTGTGGAGAGCAAACATGACATCCCAGAGATCAATCCAGCCCAACCCTCACCCACACAGTGGGTTTTCCATCCCCTTGGAATGAGGTTAGTGTCCCACAAAGGCTGCCCCAGCAGGAATGCTGCAGGGGAAGGGACTCTGAACTATGCAGGGTGTTCATCTTTACTGGGGAGAGATTTTGTGGCACTGGTTTACACACCTTTGGAGGCTGGCAGCTGCTGCTGGGAGGTTTCTGTCATTCCAAACTGATTTTCTTCCCAAAGCTGGCTGTGTTGGACCTATGGAGAATCAAAGAACCCCAGAATGGGTTGGGTTGGAAGGGACCTTAAAGCCCATCTCATTCCACCCCTTCCCATGGGCAGAGACACCTTCCACTAGACCAGGTTGTTCCAAGCCCTGTCCAGCCTGGACTTGAGTACTTCCAGGGATGGAGAAGGAGTTTGGGCGGTTCGAATAAACCCATCTTCCCCCGGTGTGTGCAGGCTGGCGCTGGGGAAGGAGCTGCAGGAGGCGAAGGGAGTGGTCGGGGCCAGCCGGCTGGCGGAGCAGTCAGCGGTGAGCACGGGCTCCCTCCGCCCCACCCTCCTCCTCCCGGGCTGCCGGGGCTGGGCTGCCTTGAATCCAGGTGCTCCAACTCCTCTCCCTCTCCAGGGAGTTTGGAGTTTGTCACGCCAAGGTTGTCCCCGTGCAGTTTCCTCCTGCACGTGGTGGAAATGCTGCTTGCAAAGCTGGTGGGAGGAATTTTGCTCACTGGTTTTCAGAAAGAGTTGGTGGAATCACCGGGGTGGGGGGTGGCAAATGACAGCAGGTGGCAGGGGAATGGGGATTATAAACACTTCCAGTGGGCTCCTCTGAAAATCCAGGACCTTCCCAGCTCTAGTGAAGCCAAATACCTGGAAATGGAGACCCTCAGCTCTTAGGCAGTGTCTCAGCTCCCACTCCTCGGCCGAAGGACCAGGCCAGCAGGACTTTTCTTTGCTGTGCCAGGTGCTGCTCACATCCCAGGGCCAGCTGCGGGAGGTGGAGGCAGAGAACTCGCGGCTGCAGCTGCAGCTGAAGGAGCTGAACGAGGAATATCGCTCCCGGCTGGCGCGGCACGTCAGGGACGTGGCGGTGGGTACCCCTGGCCTGGCAGGTGTCAGTCATGGAATATCCTGAGCAGGAAGGGATCCACAAAGGTCATGGATCCCGCTCCTGGCCCTGCACAGACACCCCAACAATCCCACCCTGTGCACCTCTGAGATCATTGTCCAAACGCCCTGGAGCTCTGGCAGCCTCAGGGCCGTGCCCATTCCCTGAGCACCCTCTGAGGCAGCAACCTTTCCTTGATATCCAACCTAAACCTCCCCTGGCACAGCTCCAGCTGTTCCCTTAGGTCTCTCCACACTGACACCCTCCTCTTGTAGGCTGCTGCCAATAAATTAGAGTAAATATGTAAAGAAAGGCGGTTTTTAATCTCTGTAATCTGACCAAGAAAAGTCCCAGCAGAAGCTCGCCAATAATTTTGTGTGGCCATGTAGGAAATCCAAGTGCATGGGGAGGCTGCCACAGAATCATGGAATGGGTTGGAAGAGACTTTAAAGCCCATCCAGTTCCACCTCTGCCACGGGCAGGGACACCTTTCATTGTCCCAGGTGCTCCAAGCCCTGTCCAACCTGGCCTTGGACACTTCCAGGAATCCAGGGGCAGCCACAGCTGCTCTGGGCACCCTGTGCTGGGGCCTCCCCACCCTCCCAGAGAACAATTGCTTCCCAATATCCCACCTAACCCTTCCCTCTGCCAGGGGGAAGCCGTTCCCCCTGGATTTCCTTCTCTGTGCATTTACAGAACTACATGGACAGCAAATCCAGCAGCGTGACAGGGCACAGCAAAGCCCCAGCTGGCCACGCTGCCATGAAGAACTTTGTGGACAGCATGCTCAGGGACATCCGGGCTTCCTACAAGTCCCGGGAAGAGCAGCTGGCTCGGGCAGCCCGTGGCTACAAGAAACGCATGAAGGACTTGGCCAAGAAGCACGAGAACCTGCTGATTGCCTATGGGTAAACCTCAGCCACCTCCTCCTTAGGGCCGGGGGAAAAGCCCCATAGCAGCCATGCCCTGCCCTAGAAGGAGGCAAACACGGCTCCCAGGTGGAGCAGAGGATCTGGAGTGCACATTTATCTCCCTGCTCCTGGCAGTCCAGGATCGAGCTGCCTCCAGCTGCACATCGGGGTGCTCTGGACCCCGTGGAGCCGCTTTGCACATATGTTCCTCCCACTTAGAATGCAGGGTGAGAGAACGATCCCGCGGTGGATGGTGTGGAAATGCAGAGGTACCACAAATAGCTCCACCTCCCAGCCCGTCCTTGCAGCGCTCTCAGCTCTCTCGGCAGCTTGGGCCGTGGGAAGCAGCAGAAATACTCGTGGTATAAAAGCCACAAATAGCTCTAGGACAAGCTCCCTTCAGAAACTCTCCCACTTATCCTTTGCAGGTGGCCAGGACCAGGAGGTCCCAGCGAGTGGCACCTTCAGGAGCAGCAGAACTGCTTGGTGATGTCACCAAAAGGGCGAGCAGGGCCTGACCCTGTGCTGCTTGCAGGCTGCAGCGGGAGCAGATCCGGTCCCTGGGCGGCAGCGACTGCGGCCCTGCCGAGCTGCACTTGTGCATCACAGACCCAGAGGTGCTGACAAACAGCTCCCGGGAGCTGAACCGGCTGCGCGAGCAGAAGGCAAAGCTGGAGATGCAGCTCCAGGAACTACAGAAGGTGGGGCTGGGGCTCGGTGGGAAGAGTTCCAGGAGCTGTAGATTCAGCCCTTCCTTAAGACATTTGTAGGATTGGTTAGGTTGGAAAAGCCTCTCAGATTGAGTCCAGCCACTCCCCCAACACTGCCAAGGCCACCACTGAGCCATGTCCCCAAGTGCCACATCCATGCTCTCCCTGAGGGTTTGCTGTGCCTGTGGCACTGGCAGGGAGCACAACAGGGCCAGAACCATGTGACAGAACCATGGAATCCTAGAAAGGTTTGGGTTGGAAGGGGCCTTAAAGCCCATCTTGCTCCACCCCTGCCATGGGCAGAGACACCTTCCACTAGAACAGGTGGCTCCAAGCCCCCTCCAGCCTGGCCTTGGGCACTTCCAGGGATGGGGAAATGTCCTCCCGCTGGGCAAATGTGAGTCTTGATTTGCACAGGATGCATTTCTTTAGAAATTCAGAGGATGGGAGACCTGAAACCTTCAGATTGTACAACCCATGGTTCCCTTGCCATGGCACTGGTGGCTGTGGGAGTGCTGGGGTACCTTGTGCCACTTCCAAGGGGCCTTACAGACGGGAGGGATAATGTCTTTTTACATGTGCAGATGGTGACAGGACAAAGGGAATGGATTTAAACTAAAAGAGGAGAGATTTAGGTTGGATGTAAGCAAGGAATTCCTCCCTGTGAGAGTGGGGAGGCCCTGGCACAGGGTGCCCAGAGAAGCTGTGGCTGCCCCTGGATCCCTGGCAGTGCCCAAGTCCAGGCTGGACAGGGCTTGGAGCAGCCTGGGACAGTGGAAGGTGTCCCTGACATGGCAGGGCGTGGAATGGGATCATCCTTAAAGTCCCTTCCAGCCTAACCCATTCCATGGCAGGATTTCTCTGGGAGTGGCAGATCTGGCATTGCAGTGGGCTCATGTTTACAGGAATTCTGTTCTTCCTTTGCCTCCAGAAAAGCCTGAAAGGAGCCTCTGCCTTCCCAGCGCCTCCAGAGCAGTAAGTGCTGTTTCTTTCTTGGGATATCTGTCATTCCAAATTCTCATGAATGTGTGGATTGAGGGATCTTTTTTGCCTGGCTGGAGGCAGCAGTAAGCAGGGAAAGGAAGCTGCTGGGCCTGCTCTGGGAAGAAGAGGCAGCTGTCCCTGCAGAGCTTCCTGCTGGAGGAGACTTGGTCACTGGGCCTCCATCCAAGAAAGCTCTTAAGCACATATTTGATTTAATCATGTTTTTAGCCCCACTGACCTCTTTAAAAGCTGAAGTTAAGCATATGCCCAAGTGCTTTGGGGGATCACAACCTGAGAAAGGCCTGTGAGACCCCACCAATTTGGGATGGTCCTGTTTTTCCTCCTTGCCAGCGCAGGAGTTGGGCTGGAACCCTTTGGTGCTGATGCTTCCCTGGCTTCCCAACAAACCCTGAAATTGCTAAATTTTGATGGGTCTCTTCCCCCTGCTTCATTATCCTGATAAAACTCAACCAGCTATAGCTGTGGAGGGGTGGAACAAATCACAGGAGAAACCTGAGCTGGGGGTTTTCAGCCCTTTAAAAGATGTGGTCACCTAGAAAACATGTCAAATATTCCATTAGCTGGATGCCAGCACTGAGGAGTGGGTGAGTGCCAGAGCCCCTGGGATCTGGAGGGGTGTCTCAGGCACAAGCTTGAGCCTCAACCAGCCTCTGCCATGTGTTCCACACCGAAAATAGCAGTGGGCCGTGAGTAAATGCAGCAATTTGGGCAGACACCACAGGAGCAGGGCATGGAAAGTCCAGAACCTGAATTTCACTGATGCATCTCATCATTTGGGGTTTTTTTAACTGCCGTGAGACCCCACACACGTCAGATACTGCTGGGTTAGCCCGTGCTATGACCTCGCTCCTCCAGCGGGAGACAGGAGTTCCCGCAGCTCCCGTTCCCGCCGCTCCGTGCCCGTGTCAGAGAGCGGGCTGGTCGGGAGGCACCGCAAAGCCCAGCTCCTTCACCTCCCGTGCCCGAAGGTTTCACAATTCCCTGTTCATTGTTCCCTTCTCCTCTGGCTCCCAGGGAAGCCCAGCCGGGATCTCCCGGAGCTGCGGAGGGAACGGAGGGAGCACAATGCATTCCTGCTTTCACAGGAACAGCCCGAGCTCCCCGAGCATCAGATGTGACCTGTATTTTCTGCCGGAGGCTGGGACGGGCTGGGAAGGGCTTTCCCACGCCGGGCTGTGCAGACAGCTCACCTCTCCTGGTGCTTGGCGGCCAGAAGGGCTCCCTGCTCCAAACCCTGCCAGCCTTTGGTACTGACGGCTCCCTGTTCCACCACACCCGGCCCCGCAGTGGCAGGGTCACGTCGCTGTTACTGTAAGGAAATGACACAGACTCCAAGGCTGGGTTTTCAGTAAAATCTACTTTATTACAAATTCTTCTCCTTTTATACACTACTCCGATCCAGCTGGATTGGATTGGTTAACTAATCAACACATTCTACCTGGTTGGCTGGCCAGCTCAACACCTTCAGTAAATTATCTTAGAAAGAAAAGAAAAAAATGGAAAGAAGGAAAAACCAGCATGTGCAGATTGTTACAATAACAAGTTATCATTATTTTGGCTAGGACTGCTTAGAGTCTCAAGCCGAACCTGAGAAAACGTAGTTTTCTCACTCTCTCACCAAGGTTGTGGAGACCACAGGGTCAGGGCTCTTTCTGCCCTGATGTGGTTTGGAGCAGCCCAGGCTGTGGGTGGAGTGTCCCAGGCTGGGGTAGGGCCGGGACTCCCGATGGTGCCACATCCCCCGAGGAGGTTTGGGCACTGGGAGAGGAAAGGTTCCGGTTCTGGGGATCGTGGGGGTGGGCAGTGGCTGTGTGGAGCTCTGTGATCTCTGGAGGGGCTGGGTTTGGTGTCTGGGCACGATCCAAACGAGCTCTTCTCTCCCAGGCGGCTGGATGAGGAGGGCTGGGCAGAGGTCAGGAAGAAGCTCCGGGAATTCACACTCAGCTCCCAGGTAAAGGTCTGGAGCAGCCCCTTGGAGCCCCAGCCCATTTCTCACCCCCACGGCAGGGATGTGCTGCCTCAGCTCCTGCCCAGCAGCTGCTCCAGGCTGGAGGGAGAAACTTCCATGGAGTCACAGAATATCCTGAGTGGGAAAGACCCCAAAGATCCTCCAGCCCAGCTCCTGACCCTGCACAGACACCCCAACAATCCCACCCGGGGCATCCCTGGGAGCAGTGTCCAAACACCCCTGGAGCTCTGGCAGCCTTGGGCCGTGCCCATTCCCTGGGGATCACTTTCCATGGAGCCTTCCTGTGCCTTTGGCCTCAGTCCTCCAAGCAGTGCTGGCAGGGCCATCCTTGGTGGTGTCCCAAAGCTTTACTGACCCTGCTGCCAAAGGAAGGAGAGCAGCCCCTTGTCACTCCTGCCCACGGTTCAGAACAACCTTTGGGCATTTCTGTAATAAACTGGGGCTGATTGTTTTTCTGTGCTGGCACTTCTGGCACATCTCCAGTCCTGGGGACAGTTTTGGGCCACTCATGACAGGAAGGACATGGAGGGGCTGGAGCATGTCCAGGGAAGGGAACAGAGCTGGGGAAGGGGCTGGAGCACCAGGAGCAGCTGAGGGAGCTGGGAAAGGGACTCAGGCTGGAGAAAAGGAGGCTCAGGGGGGACCTTCTGGCTCTGCACAACTCCTGACAGGAGGGGACAGCCGGGGGGGTTGGGCTCTGCTCCCAGGGAACAGGGACAGGACAAGAGGAAATGGCCCCGAGCTGTGCCAGGGGAGGTTTACACTGGGTATTGGGAACATTTCTTCAAGGAAAGGGTGGTCAGGCACTGGCACAGCTGCCCAGGGTAGCGCTGGGGTCACCATCCCTGAAGGGATTTATAAGACATGTGGATGTGGCACCTGGGGACACAGGTCATTGGTGGCCTTGGCAGTGCCAGGTTAACACCTGGATTCTAGTGGGCTTTTCCAACCTACACAATTCCATGATTCTTTGATTCTATTCGACCTGGTTCAAGTCTAGGCTGAATCTGAATCAGCTTCCCAGTCTGGTTCCTGCTGGCTGCAGGGATATTTGCCTCCATGTCCTGCCTTTCCCTGTCCACAGCAATCTGAGGGAGTGCTGCACCATTCCCTGGGGATGTAAAGCTCCTCACCTGCACGGGGCTCATCTCTGTGGCAAAAGAAGGGAGATGTCCTGGGCCTGAGAGGTTGCAGTGATGGGGAAGTGGTTGGAAGGTCGGACTCACGCAGCAGAGAGGGGCTGAGCAACATCACTCCCGTGGCACAGATCTCCCTTTTGTTCCACATTTTCTCCATGTTTTTTTGCCCCTGCAGGAGCACCTGGAGCAGGAGAGAAGGCAGCTGCTGACTCGGGCTGTGGTGGCAGAGGAGCAGGTGTCGGAGCTGCAGGGGTACATCAACCAGCACCTTGCCAGGTGAGCTGGGTGTGAAAAATGCATATTTTATGATTGGCTTTTCACAAATATTAAAATGAATACTATATGTGCTATGTTGGAAAGTTATGCTGTATTAATCTCTTTAAGTAGTGCTGTATTATTCTCTTTTTGAGAAGTGTGGTAAATATAGTTTTTAGGCTATAGCATAATATTAAAATAGAAACTGTGTGATGTAAGATAATTTTTGTAACTAGCTCAAGGAATGGAAAAGACAGTTAAGAAATTCTTCACACTGGACAGAGATAGCAGCAGACACCAAGATCCCCAGAGAAGAAATACTGCCTCCTTGTCAGGAAAGCTCCAGCTTGGAGGAGCCAGGGGGGTTGATTTACAAGATGGGAGGGGAAGCTGAGGTGGAACAGAAACACCCTAGTTTGAAAAGAATGTTTGAATCATGTATGAGCTATATAAATATGCACCAGGCTATTGCTTTTAGGGGGTAATCCTTTGTTAGCAAGGTGTGCCTGGTGGGGAATGCCAGACACCCAGACGTCCATAATTCTCTGTTTTATTGTCTCTTATTGTCTAATTTTCATTATTATTTATTACTACTTTCATTACTATTTTTTTATTATTATTAAACTTTTAAAATTTTAAAACAAGTGAATGGCGTTTTTCACACTGGGGATCTCCCCCTGCTCCCCCTGTGCTCCTGCTCCAGCTCCAGCCTTGGTGCCAGCGCTGGCCTCGTGCCCACTGCTGGCCCTGTCATTGCCACAGTGCTGCCAGCACAGCCCGTGCCCCACTGCTCCTCCAGCTGTGCAGGCAGCTGCCACCACCTCTCGTCCCACAGGGCAGCAGGACAGACTCACCTCACACACCACACGTGTCCTTCCCTTCGTGCTCACCCACCCTTGGGGGGATCAGAATCATGGCATGGCTTGGGTTGGAAGTGACAGAAACGTTCATCCAGCTCCCCTGCCATGGCAGGGACCCCTTGCACTGTCCCAGGCTGCTCCAAGCCCTGTCCAGCCTGACTTCCAGGGATCCAGGGGCAGCCACAGCTGCTCTGGGCACCCTGTGCCAGGGCCTGCCCACCCTCACAGGGAACAATTCCTTCCCAATATCCCATCCATCCCTGCCCTCTGTCAGTGGGAAGCCATTCCCTGTGTCCTGTCACTTTATGCCATTGTCCAAAGTCCCTGTCCCGCTCTCTTGGAGCCCTTTTAGGCCCTGGAAGGGGCTCTGAGGTTTCCTTGGAACCTTCACAGGAACCTAAAATCTAAAGCCTAATGTAATATTGTTGACATTTTTAGTGAAGGGATGGGACTATTTTTGAGCTAAGAATGATTTATTGTTCAGATAAACATCAGTTTCAGAGGCCATGGGATTTTAAAGGAGTAAATTGTTGGCCATAGTTTAAGAATAGTTACAAGTTTTTTCATTACAAGATAATATATAATTTTCTAACTTAATAGACAGTTGCTAAAGGGTTTATTTTGCTTTTATAACTTACCTCTTTTACTTAATTTTGTTGTACTGTGGATATTTTTGTTTAATGGGCTTCTGTTTCACATGTACACATATGTTTTTATTATAACTTCTAAACTCTTAATCCATTTTATACTGTTATATTACTACACTATAAACCCTTCCCCATCTTACCCATACAGTTTCTTACTTACTTAAGGCATATTCTTACTTACAACTATAGAAACATAAGTTTATGATTTTTTATTTAATGTCTGTGTATTGTACTTTTACATCAATGCAAGCTCCTCCCAAGGCTGCAAATCAAACCCTTCAGTGTCTGTGGAAGTTTCTGTTTTTCTGATTCCCACATTAATCTAAAGCCTAAAACCTTTAGAGTTCTTTTTTTTTCACAGGTTCTAATCTAACTCCTCCCACCAGCCCCTGATCTGTGCTCCGCTCTCCCCGGCTCATCCTGCTCTGGAGCAGGGAGAGCAGCAGGGAAGGGCAGGGAAGGGCAGGGAAGGGAGAGGACAACAGGGCAGGAGTGGCAGGGCACGGTCCCCTGCTCCTGCCGCGCCTCCCCAGCCCACGAACGCCTTTTCTTCGGGAAAGGCTGCGGGATCTGCATGCCAGCTCTGCCCCCGGCACGGCTCATCGCCCGGGGACCGCGAGCAGTGACAGGGGCACTTCCACCGCAGGTACAAGCAGGAGATCCTGCGGCTGAGGAACGCCAGGGGCAGCCAGGTGCCCGGTGCCAGCAGGGCCAGCCACGAGCCAGAGCAGCCCCATGCTCCACAGGAGGTGTGTGCTTCATGGAGTGCCAGGCCAGGATCCTGCTCAGGTTGGGAGGTGGGAACAGCCAGAGAAACCACGTGAGTGTTTCTGCTCTTACATTCACAGGACCAAAACTGAGACAAGACAAGTGTGTCCTGTCTGTCCCCCCCAGGCTGCAGGAATTCTGCTCTTCCCTGAGGGCATGGGGAAGGTTCCCAGGCAGCTCTTTACTGCTGGGCTGTGGGGACAGGATCCTGCTCCTGCTGGAACATTTTTCCTGGATGAGACCTGGACCTAGACCAAGGGCTGCTCCTGCCTCACTCCCCTCACCTATGGGACAGAGCCAAGGCTGGCTCAGACCAGGATTTGTTCTGGGGTTGGAAAAAGGGATGAGTTGGTCTTCTACTGTGAGGATGGTGAAAGGGTGCCCAGAGAAGCTGTGGCTGCCTCTGGATCCCTGGAAGTGTCCAAGGCCAGGCTGGATGGGGCTTGGAGTGCTCTGGGACAGTGGAAGGTGTCCCTGCCATGGCAGGGGTGAACAAGAGGAGCTTCAAGGTCTCTTCCAACACAACCCATTCCATGATTCTGTGTCTGTGGTGGGAAAACCCTGTTTTCCACTGTGTTTGAGTGGAAAATGGAACATTATATTGATGAGCAGGGCCAAACTGATCCTGCACAGAGGTGAGCTGGAAAGGATGGTGGAGCAAAGCCTGAGTCCAGGAGCAGCAGCTGCTCCAACTCCAGGTCCATCCAGCAGCTCAAAGACAAAGCAAAAACCTCAGAGGAACAATCAACCAATACTTTATTTTAAAAAATTAAATAGAAATAAAGTAGCAGTCATCCAAAAAGAGGCACTGGAGCGTCATCCCTTAAATCCTGCGTTAACTCCAGGATTTCTAGGTCTGATTTTCTCCTCCCCTGCTTTGCTCACACTCTGGAAAAATGAAGGTCTGCCACCCTGCAAGTCCCCAGGACGAATGCTGGCCAAGCACTTCTGTCCTGAGCTGAGCCAAGGGCTGGAGTGGCTCTGACCCTTAATGCCAGGCTTAAGGAAGCGGCTGTTAAACGGAGCTTAACGAGGCTGGGGTCAGACCTGGCTTTCCTGGGCACTGCCCTGCACTTCTCGCCGCACCTCCTTGATGTCATAGGCCCAGACCTGGTCCAGCCCCTGGCCCAGGGTGCTGCTGGGGCTCCACGAGGGGAAGGGGTAGCGTCCGGCCACCACCCGGGCGTCGTCGGGCAGCTCTGCCAGGAGCTTGGTGGCCAAGGGAGGTTTCTGGGGAGAGAGACACAGCCAGGCACAGGCAGCCTTAGGACACAGTCACATGGTAGCAGTGCCACCAGGGATCATGGGGCAGCTTCTGGGACATCAATCCTCCAAAGCACAGGGCTGGTACTGGCCCTGGGTAAGGCTGGGACTTGGAGCAAGCAATGAGCAACAGGACAAGGGGAAACGGCCTCAAGTTGCACCAGGGGAGGTTTAGGTTGGATATTGGGAAAATTTCTACCCTGAAAGGGTGCTCAGGCACTGGCACAGCTGCCCAGGGCAGTGGTGGGGTCACCATCCCTGCAGGGCTTTAACAGACATGGATGTGGCACCTGGGGACATGGCTCAGTGGTGGCCCTGGCAGTGCTGGAGGAACGGGAGGACTCCATCTCAGAGGGATTTTCCAACCTACATGATTCCATAAATCCAAATGCTGTGCAGCACCAAAGCACTCAGCCACAGTGATGCCCACTTGGCCTTATTCCATCCCAGATCCCCTCTCTTTCCCAAGAAAAGCCTCCTCGAGCTGGCCCAGAACAGCTCAGGGTGTGAGGACTGACTCACCACGCTGGGGGCCAGGAACACGATCACGTTGTGGCAGTCAGAGAGATTCACCTTAAAACAGAAGGAAAAGGGGAATAACGAGCAGCAGGCAGAGCAGGAACAACTGTTTGAGCGTCCAAACCTTGTGGGTGACCTTTGGAACCTTGGAGGGAGCAAAGATGCCACAAAAGGTGTGGGATGGGGAAGTGTGGGTGTGAAAGCAGCACGTCTTGGGAAACACCTGCATCCCAGACCCACAATCCCTGATGGATTCTCTCTGCTCTGGCTGCAAATACCTTATGTCAGCCTGAGAAGCTCATGTCTGCAGGAGAGACTGTCTGCAGCAGCCAGACCTGTCCTCAGGGCTGCTCCAAGCAGCAGAACTGGCATTCCCCTGGAAAGGAGGATGGATTTCCACCTCCCATGAGCAGCGTGGGACGGGGAAGGAGCAAGCAGCCATCAGTAAATCCATCCTGGAGATGCAAACAGAGCTCTGGCCCTGCCCTGAGCACATCCAGACCCTGGGGATGCTGTTACCTTCCACAGATCCTTCTTCAGGAAGGAGACCTTGCCGTGGTACCCGGCCTTCCAGGCGCGGTAGTTGGCCAGGCACAGCAGCCAGGGGTTGAGCTCATAGCCCAGGGCTGGCCTCAGCCCCTGCTTGTAAGCCTCGAGCACCTGGAGAGGGAGAGAGGGAGGGCTGAACCCCAAAGCATCTCAGTGCTGGGTCTGACAGGGACAGGGTTTGGGGGGCAGGGGCTGCTGCTCAGCTCCACTCACCCCATCCTGCTGGCTCACAGGCAGGGTGACCTCAGCACCACCCAGAGCCCTCATTCCCACCCTGCTCTCTGCATGTGTCTTTTAGGGCTGTCAAACACCCCCTATGGCCATCTAGAGCCACCCTGGACCACCTAGGACTGCCTAGAACCACCTGGGGCTGTTCAGAGCCACTTAGGACCATGCTGGGTCACCTAGGACCACCTAGGACAGTCTAGGAGCATCTAGGACAGCTAAGGGACATCTAGGGACACCTGGGACAATGCAGAACCACCTACAGCTGTCTAAGACCATCGAGGACCCTCTGGGATCACCTGGGATGGTCCTGAACCGTAGCCAGGAGGGCCACCCGGAACCACAGCCAGAAGCCAGGCAGCAGCCGGGCGGGGGTCCCTCTTCCCTGCCCTTCGCCCACCCTGGACACCCCAAACCCCCCCGGACCCAGCCCTTACGAGCCGTCCATCTCCGGATCCCAGATCCACGGTCTTGCCGGCGCGGCCCCGCAGCAGTGCCAGGGTGTTTGCCACCTGCCGGGGGCTGGAGGGCTGGTAGGGCACCTGGGGGGCACAGGGGTCAGGGGGCCGGGCTCTGGGAGCCGGGGAGGGAGGGCTCCGGGGGGTCTCGGGGTACCTGCAGGCGCAAGGGGACGCGGCGGAAGCCGGGCATCAGCAGCACGGCCCAGGTGGCCCACACGGCCGCCCCGCTGGCCACGGCCAGCGCCAGCAGCCCCCGGCCGCCCAGCGCGCCCCCGGGCCGCGCCCAGCCTGGCTCGCCCGGCTCGCCCG
>VWZV01007378.1:8963-116660 GCA_013397155.1 Irena cyanogastra
TCTGAAACTAGCTATCACCACTAGAGTTTATTTCTTTTGTTTTATATTAAATACTCCATGCAGAAACCTTACAGAGAGAAAACTAATATGGAATGAAAGATTTGTAGTTTGCTGAAACCTTTTTTTTAATCAGCAGCAGCCACTGAAAAGTATTATCTCAGCCACAAAAAAGAAAATGAAAAAATTTCTTCCTTTCACATTTTTTAATTGTTACCTCTGCAACTCTGCAACTAAATCTATTTTTAATAAATATTCTAGACTAGGATCTATGGGAAAAGGTAAAGAGGTTCTGTCAACACACAAACTGATATATGAAGTAGACTATATATGTGTTTATGTTGGACATGAAAAAAAATAGATGTGGAATAAGATAAATGCTATAAAACCACATTTAGTAAGTACATAATTTCTTCAAGTAACATTGGTTGGCCTATAAATCTCCTCTTTAATGATGTATTGCTTTGGTGAGTCATTCTTTTGTTCTGACAAAACAAAACCCACCAGCATTCATATTTTCATATTAAGAGATTTAAATGGAAAAATCAAGTCAGTCCACAAAAGCAATCTTTTAAAGTATTAAAATAGCATCCCAAGATCACACACAGGAGGTTGATGTTTTAAATAGGATGATCAAAGTAGTACTTTCAATACAAAAATTCATGGCCTTGAAGAAATAAATTATGAGCAACAGTGACTTGTTGAGGCCATAAAGTTTGACTTTCTCTTGTTAAATATCAATGTCCTCCAATTCCCTTTTGCTTTTTTCTTCACATTTTTGAGATAAAATAGGCAGGTTAGCATGATGTGCTAAAAGAACTAAGAGCTTTGAGTTATTAAACACTGACAAATGAGATGCTGATGGAAAAAGTGCATAATTTAATTCTGCTATTTTGTTGTCACTGTTATGCAGAATTAGGGAAGCAAATCAATATAAAAACAAAGAAACTATTTTAATAATTCTCATCATAACTCCAAAAGTATTAAATACATATTTTCCCTGTTTCTTAATATGAATACAATGCTTTGCTTAAAAAAAAAAGTGTTACTACACTGCATTAAGATAATTGCATGATAAAAATGCAACTCTTTCAGAAAAAGGAAGTAACAATAGCAAAATGCTGAAAATATTCAAAGTCATTGGTAGCTCCTTAGCACTCATGACAATGAAATTATAATGCTGGTAAACACATGTAGCTATTCTTTGTAGCTTTGGGTGAAAGTATATTCTCTTGAGAGCAAGTTGCTGGGACGATTACTTGCAAATTACAATTGACTACATTCTCTGTTAATAAATAACATTTCTGCTAGGAAGCTATTATAATCTGACAAGAATCAAAAATAGTTCTCTAAAAGCCTATTGTATGTGTCTTTGGTTAAATGAAAGTCTGTTCTTTGAAGATTTTTGATGAGAAAATGCTGAGGAGGAAGGATTGTGACATTTACTTAGTCTCCTAGGGAAGTAGCCAAGGTAATTATTTTTTGAGTATTGAAAAAAAAGTGCTTTGAATTCTAGTGCTACTTCATGATAACAATAGAAAAAATACAAATATTTGCAAGCAGTGATTTAAAGAAATAAAAGTGCAGAATAGTTTTGTAAAATATGTTCACAAGCCTTTTACTAAAACATCAGTGGAGCACATAGTATCTACTTGGATAGTACAAATGTTCTGTTCATTAATTAAGAATCTGAAAATAATGTTCAACATCTAAAATACAAGGTGTTTCTTTCGGGTTTTTTTTCCTTAAGCTGATAAAGCAAAATGATTAATGGAAGTTAGGGATGTAATAGTTATGGGTTCACAGAGCTTTAAAAATTCTGCTTCAGAGATAATGCAGAGATACAAGATTTGGAGGGTCTGTCCAAACTACTTTACATTAATAAATGCCCTAAATTGCTCTCTACATAAACCTATGTTGCTCACAACTATCATGGAAACATGGAGAACCTAACCTTGTGTATTCAAAGTTAGCCTTTTAAAATACTGAACTCCTTTACACTCCCAAGGGAAGTTCTCATTCACTGATGGGAAATCTGAAAAAAAAGGTGTTTTAGATGAGTTAAACAGTGGAGCTACAGCACACACTAATTTCACTCTAAGACTGACTTTTGGGCTGCTGCAAACAGTGAGATGTGTTAAATGTGATAAAATGTGTCACCTTGAGTTCCACAACAAAAACAGATCTTAATGTATATGGAGGTGCAGTGTCTAAAGCAGCATTATACTCACTAGGATTTGGTTTCTCATTACAAACCTGTAAAGCCTCAAATCTAGGTATGTTTTAGTTGTCAGATTTCTTAAAAATCATGAAATATACTGTATTGAGGCATGTGAGAATTTTATTATTCACTATGCAAATATCAGACAGAACAAAGAAAAAAACGAGCTTTTTCTCCCTAGTTGGATTTCACCTAAAAGTAAAATATCCTTGCAAAGAGATTATCAATTTTGCTTCAGCATGGACTAGAGAGCAGTAATCAGTAAACAAAGCCTGGGATTAAACTGCATTAAACAGGAGAAGCTTTTACAAGTAGAAAAACCCAAATATGTTTCAGTAAGTTTGTGCAGGTGTTAATTTTTGCTTTGTTAAATTTGGGGTTTGTTACTAGGTCTTGGAATAGGGGGGTGATTGCTTTGAAACCCTGGAGAGAACCAGATGACAGAGTTTCAGAAAAGCTAAGAACCTTTCTAAACAAACACACTCCCTGCAGAGAGAATCAGAGCTGTTGATCTTCTCAGCAAAAACACTACCTAAATGTAGCCACAGTTAATTATATCCTGTTGACAAGAGGAACCTAAAACACCACGCATTTTATCATCATGCAATAGCATACAAATGACAAGTTTTGACAAGTATCTATTTGTTGTTTTCAGAATTTGCATTGAATATGACAAGTGTATTTTAACTATTATGCCTCAGTGCTATTTAGTCAATCATCCTTTACTTCTGAAGTCAATTTTAGATCAGATAAACATGCCCAGATCTGCAGCTTGTGTGATATCAATAAAGGTTTCAGGTCTTAGGCAGAGCATTAACACAGTGGTTGTGCCTGAAGCTATCAAACACTTGATTACTGCTTTTACATCCACAAGAATGATAGAAAGGGAAGACTTTGGTTTCATGCTATAAATTCATTAATTACAGGAGAACTACAGTATTGCCCTTCCATTTGGATATTGTAGCTCTCTCCATTAGTTCTGAATGCTGGTTTTTTTCCCATTTGAATCATTTATAGTGCTGCTAGAGTTTGCTATGAATTTTAAAATATGCTTTTATATCATTGGACAAATATGATTTCTAGCTCAATGATGTACTTTCTGGGGGAAAAAAAGAAGTCAAAACCTAAATCCCTCTTTTCTAAACCAAGATCTATTTTAATAGTCCTTAAAATATGGGTCCATGGATTGAAATACCATGAAGTAGTGTATTTAATTACTGAAAGTTAAACAACAACATGAGAGGTAAGCCCAGGTAATTTAGCTTTTTGGCATAAAGAATAAAGAGGAATTCTTTCAGAAGAGGAACAGAGCAGTTTAACAGTGGAAACAAGCACACGGATTCAAGAAGTCTTCACGGACAAGGTAAAGTTAACTTCCAGAACATTGTGGTCAATCCAGCACATTATTTTCATGTTCCTTCTGCATATGGAGTTAAGATCTGAAATATGTAGAGAAATTGTCCTTAAGAGTGCAGAATTATTTCTGAAACAGGAGACAATGAACATATATCTAAACTTTGTCAGACAGATCTAAGCACCTTGGCGTTTTGCTCCCAAAATTTTTTTTTTTAATTTTTATTAGAAATCCTATTGTCAGAAGGCTTTCTAAGATTTTCTGTCAATATTGACTTTCATGAGAGTTCTTTTTTTTTTTTCCCTCTGTATTCTGATGAAAGCAGAAACTGATATTGGTGACATAGATGACTAAAAGAATAATGTTCATGATCAAAGGATCATTTTGAGACTGGAAAACTCAGGCTCACTTGTTTCTTTTAAAGACAGATACTCAGAAAAACAGAGGAAGAAGGAAAATTATAAACATGAAAGAAATTTCACAGTGTTGCACTTTACTGTATTGCATATAAGAAAAACAAAATAAAGCAAACAGTCAAAGTTGAGGAATGTAGCATACTTTAGCAATTGTTTGCACACTTTCTTCATATAGTGATGTTTAGCCCCTCATGAGGGCTTGAATTTTCTTAGGTAGTAGTGTTGGTATCACTGTAAGATGGGGAAGGACCAAAGGATAGTCAGATAAGCTTTTTGACTTGCATTTCATGAACATATTTTTGTTTCACAATCTCATATACCTCTTACACTGTCATGTCTTTTCGTGAATGATCTTCTACTGTGTCACCTCTTTCAACCTGAAGCCCCTTAAAGCACTAAAGTCTTCTCACTCCCTAAGAAACATTGAAAAGGGTAGATTAGGCTGATTTACCATGCAACTGGTAATTTTTAGCACTGTGAAATTATTGTAAATAAAGTATAATAAAAAGTATAATAAAAAATATTGTAAATAAAATGTAATAATAAAGTAAGATAAAATCAAAACCTAAACCTGAAAAAAAAACAAAACAGTATGGACAATTGTATGTAAAAAAAAATCCAAATGGATACAGCATGATAGAAGTCACCTGGAAACAACAGAAGCACAGAAGTCAGAGGAGGACACCTCTCTGTTTCCTGTTATTGCTAGCCTGAGCAATTCTCTCTGGAAGGTAAACATGCTGTACATATATGTGGCAGCAACTTATGCTGCATGTAAAAAATCAGTATTTATAAGAGTTTACACTCTCCACTTACACAGTTTAAACAAGAAAGGCTGTCCTCCACTGTCAAGCATTGCCCTCGAGATTCCAACCTTGCTATAAAGCAGCAGGTAATTCTCATTCATGTCCTTCTAAAAAAATATTCTAAAATGAAAGATCAATAATTATCAGTCAGCTTATAATTGGCACATGCAAGTCTACACTTCCAAAAATAAGATTGCCCAAGCATTAACATTCAACTTGTTCATGTTTTATAATAGAAATATATTTAGTGTATTTAATATTTTTAAACTAACTTTACCCCTTTTTAGAACAATGTGGTTTCAGTTCTGGCCAGGACTTAAACTATCGTCAAAAATAATCTTGTTTCAGTATTTCTGATGGGCATCAAAACCAAAAATTTTTAAAATTTTGTTTATTGCAGGTTCTCCGGTTAGAGCTGGAGTTGAAGCAAGGTTCAGATAATATATTTCAATAACAGAACTGAAATATAAGGCATTTATCATTCTCCAATCACAGTGATCTCAGGTGAAAGAAATGTATCCAATCTTTTAAAGAGCGTATTTTAAGGATCTGGTTTTTTGTGTTACAGACAAATACGTTTTGGGAGGATTCTGGATTTGTTTGCTGTTTCTGGTAAAGATGCAACCGAGTATCAGTTCAGTGTGTCAGAAACTGGTGCTTCCAAGTGCCTGTGGGCAACTCTTCTGCAGTTGCAACTGTGTTGCTCACACAGCAGCTGAATCTGATAGAGAGTTCTTGCACTCTGATGATGGCTTTGGCTAGCTTCCCCTGTGCTTTTCTTTCTCTCTTTTTAATAATACAGTTGTGGTTTAGAAAGAAAATAAGCTAACAAGGCTAAAGGACACACCAAAGATCTCTCTGGTACCCACGCTGCAGTAGCAATAGGCACGTGTGGCATTGTGTTTTTGATGTTTGTTGGTTCTCACTTGGTGTTAGTCAGGTATTTGATGTTAGTAAGTTTGAATTTGGTTTAATCCTTTGTACCCCTATTCTATCCCCTCAGAGTGGTTTGGCCCAAGCTGTTTTTCATGATTTTTCCCGCCAACCCACTTGTCAGTATCCTTTTCCCCTCCCCTGTGTTACTCTAAATATCCTTGTCAATCCCAGTTGTCACTACCCTCCTGGTTGTCAATCTCCCTTACCCTGCCCCTCTTCTTCCAGAAGGTTCTATGTCAATTATCCCTGTTCCAGAATATGATTGGTCCCTTAAGTTTTATCCCTCCTTTAGTCTCTTTTCATTGGTCCTTTGTTGTACTTTACTCCTCCCTCAGGCGCTCCCCATTGGTTCAATCCATTCCCCTCCCTCGACTAATGTATCCTTTAAATATTCTTCCCGAGCTTGCCTCGGGGCCATTTTGTCCCTGCCTCCGTTCGGGGATAATAAAGGTATCTCTGGACTGCACACAAAGTGGCTCCTTCCTTGCTTTTGCCCTGGATCCTCGTGGCCTTACTTCTCCCAACTGCTCCCTCGAACCTGCCCCCTGCTGTAGCTCTTCAGCCTGAAAGGAATAGAGGAAGCTACCTGACCAGGCGAAGCTACAGGCACGCTACCATACAGTGGTGGTTTGCTAAAGTATTTCCATTCTTGTTCAATAGAGCAGGATCCAACAGAAGCAGAATAGGCAGCAGACTTTAAAGTCAATATTTTAAAACCCTTACCTTGTTTTCGCTTGCCCAGTATCTGTTTCCAAGGAAACAGAAGGAAAAGCCGGAACCAGTAGTGAAGCAGCAATAAAAGCAAGTTCACCAGCCTTCAGTTGCTGGCTTCTTTCCTGCTTTTCCAGCTCCTGAACCCACATTTAACAAGGCCCCTGATAGTTTAGAATAACATAAAAAATGAATATAGTTTTATTCAACACCTATTTGCATATAAACAAAAGGGAGTTGGCAACACAGTTGATTTTCAAGATGGAAGTTTTTAACTGGCCATGGGCTGGGGAATGGAGTTTGAAATAGGAGAACATATGGACCCAAGAGATAGTATTTTGGTGTGTAAATCAGAGAAAATTAGAGCAAAACAGTATTAAAGACTCTTCCGTGAAGTACAAAACAGAGAAATAGGAAGAGAATTGCAGACTTAATTATTTATTACTTTAGAAGTGTTGTTTACTCTCCAGATGTCTCCAGGCTAACAAGTGGGATGTTTTTTCATTTCCTCACCTGTGGTGTACGCACTGTCTAAGATGAAATATAGGGATTTATTGACACTTGACCAGTTCAGAGTCTGCTGAATTTTCAAACAAAATACAAGTTTAGGAATTCTGTTGTAAACTGATCTGCTTAATGTGTACAGGACAAGGTCAACAGTTACTCCTACAACACCTTTTGCTTCCAGAACACACACTGAACATCAGAAAAACTGTTTAGACATTTTACTGAACAAATGGTTTTTATTTCAGTTTTTTTTAAAGGATGATTAGTTTTATACAGAATAGCTATTTGTTATTCCTCTCACTATTTTTGTCTAAAGAAATTTATCTTGCCTTATATGTTGCACTGCACTGTGTAAAGTTAAACAAAAGATAAAACAAAGTAGGGAAGAATTAAAATATTTCTAGTTTGGAGAGTTTCATGGTAGTCAATGTAGTTATATATGACATATAAATACATATATGAATGCCAATGAATATAGAAACAGGAGCTTTACACTTCAACCAAATACAGAAATGTCCCTTTGTTCCCAATCTGGACACAAAGTTTGATCTTCAGTGATTACTACTGAGTCAGATTTGCTCCTGGATTCTGAAAGCTGAATTCTGCTTGACATAAGAAAGTTACAAGGATGGGATTACTCTTACACACAAAACGGAATGTAAGATAACAATGTGGTCTCAACTGCAGTATACCAATGTCAGAGATAGATAGATAGATAGATAGATAGATAGATAGATAGATAGATAGATGCCCAAGCAGCAAAAGGGCTTAAAAATATTATCTGAAACCAAGCATAGTAATATTGCATCTATCATAATCATATCTCTTCTGCAGCATGAAAGTCCCTGGAGCCTCATGAATATTTCAGTCTTGTTACACTAGAACTGTATCTTTCCCAGTATCCTTTCTAGGGAAGTACTGATTTGCAAGTAGACAGTAAGCCTGATTCACACAACTGAGTTTCTAATTTATGTATCCCATCCCCTGTTATTTCCACTTGTGATTATGGGAATCAGTTGTACTTCTTCCACCTATATTGTGTTTTAAGAATTTCAAAATATTTAACAAATATTCTTTTCAACTCTAGTTTCAATTCACTAGTTCTGTCATAGGGGCTAGTCTGTAATGGATTCTGGAATACTTCAGCAGTTTGTCCAGATCAAAGACTTTTACAGATTTAGTTTTATTATATATGATATGGCTTCATGTCAAGTCCAAAAAACATCAACTTGTTGCTCCTAAGCTGGAAGACTCCTACGGAGGAGGGTAAAATGCAAACTGCATCTCAGAAAGGTGATAATTTATACTTTTGTGGTTAGAGATACTGGCAGCATTTTCTATTTACTTTCATCCAACTGGATTGCATCTTCCCTGACAATGTTTAGGAAATGTGTATTTTACATGAACTGGAAGCCTAAAATCTTCTATAAAATCACTAGTATTTATCAGACTAAGTTAACTTAGGGAAGTATATTGAATTTAGGTTGCCAGGTGTTGATAGTGGGAGTTCACAGCCTGGTCTCTGAGTAAAGGCCAGCACTGTCCCGTGCAGGACGCAGACGCTTCCAGATGGCTTGCAGGGTACAGCTGAGCACTTCAGTCAAACAGGTAAAATTCAGGTAAATAACAGGTAAAATCTGGGAAAATACACTTAAACAATGTCATGAGAAAGAACAAATCGAGTGAAAAACAAGAGAGGAAACACCAAAGTTGTAGTAGGAGAAGGTGCTTCGTGCACAGGAGAAGACCATGGAGAAGACTACAGTGGAGCAGGTTCCCCCTGTACCTCATGGGGGACCGTGACAAAGCAGATACCTGCATTGCAGTCCACACAGAATGCTACAGCAGAGCAGGTGGGTGGATATTCTTGAAGGAACTATGGCCCATGGAAAACCAATGCTAGAGAAGTGGAAAAGGAGATAATGTTCTAGTTTTTCCTGGTGTAGAGTTAATTTTATTCACGGCAGCTAGTATGGGGCTGGGCTTGGAATTTGCCCTGAAAACAGTGTTGATAATACTGAAATATTTTTGTTATTGCTGAAATTGATAATATTGAAATATTTTTTCACAGCATCAGGGCCTTTTCAGCCTCTCACCCCACCCCACCATCGAGGAGACTGAGAATGCAAAAACAGTTGAGAGGTGACACAGTTGGGACAGCTGACCCCAACTGACCCCTGGGATATCCCACATCATATCCCATCATATTCAGCATGTGAAACTAGGGGAAGGAGAAAAAGGAGGAGTGTAGATCGGTGTTCAGGGTGATAGTCCCAAGTCATTGTTACACATGACAGAGCCAGGCTTTACTGCAGACGGCTAGAAACCTGCCTGGTGATGGGAAGTGGGAAATGAATTTGCTGTTTTGCTTAGCTTACATGCACAGCTTTTGCTTTACCTATTAAACGGTCTTTATTTCAACCCATGAGTTTTCTTGCTTTTATGCTTCTGATTCCCTCTCCCATCCCACCAGCTGGAAGACTGAGCAAGTGGCTCTGCATGTATTAGTTGGGGTCTGGGTTTAAACCACAATATCTAAAAAGAAATAGAGAGAAACAACTGTATTTTGACTATAGTCCCCCAGGTCTCCCTGCACATCTGAGTAGAGGCAGAGTTATGGAGTATAGAGAAGATGGTCCTGGAAGAGGTGGGAGGATATTTGGAAAGCTGTTATTTTAATGTTCATCTTTGTTTCTTATGACCCAAATCTATTTTAGTCAGTGCTAAATTAAATTATTTTTCTTCAAGTCAAATATGGATTACCTGTA
Organism: Irena cyanogastra; assembly: GCA_013397155.1. Taxonomy (NCBI): domain Eukaryota; kingdom Metazoa; phylum Chordata; class Aves; order Passeriformes; family Irenidae; genus Irena; species Irena cyanogastra. Next base: position 18,680 of record VWZV01007378.1, read on the forward strand.
ATAATAATAATAATTTGTAAGCTATCTCCCTATCTTTATCTCAACATATTAGTTTTCACATCTTAGTTTCTCCCCTTCTACAACCAAGGGGGAAAAGTGAGCGAGCATCCGGGTGTGTGTTTGACTGTTGGCCAAAACTAACCCATCACAGGGGAAGTAAACTCAGCAATGATACTAATAAAAAAAGGGAAGATAATATTTGAAAAATATCTATTTTACAATGGTGGTTTAGACTCTACCTACAAAAATAGGAACTCAAAATATCAGTCAATCTATTCTCACTGACTTCAAAGCCCCACTCAATTTTAGAACAGTCATACAAGGAACTTTTACAAAATTCTGAATAATTGTACCTCAAAAATGGAAAACAGAGCAGCAAAAGAAAATATTGGACAAACAGGGTTTCAACAGTCCATACAGAATAAACTAGAATAGGTTAGCATCACAGTGCTCATTTCTGATTCCAGTGGAAAGTTACCCTCTGCATGATGTGGCTGCCAATGACTAGAAAAGCTGTGAATACTCTAAATAAATATCTGCTGAAATTCCTCCTCCTTTTATTAAACTTCAGTTGGTACATAATCCACATAATTTGCAGTCCAATCAACTTTACATATCTAGTTTTGTTAGTACATATATACAGTGTATTTTATATATATATATATGTGTATATATGTATTTATATGTGTGTGTATATATACTCCATATATGTAGATATACAAAAAAAAGTTATTTTCTGTGTTCTAAATATTTAATATTGCTAAATACCCATGCGAATTAATACAATTATCTTTAGAACTAAACTATGTTTAGGAGATAATTTCTATGCTAGTTTAAACTCTAAAATATCTTTGATTAAATTATCTAAAACTCATTATTCTTATGTCTTAACTTATTGGCATCCAGTCCTTCAAATGAAAGCATGTGAAAATTCCAGTGTTTATACATTTTAAGCAAACCAAAAATGTCTTGCCCTTTTTTTTCCTCTTCAGTAAATTCATTTCATTTCTATGTATTTCCACGGAATAAGTATATTCTGTGAAGCGTAAGAGACCTTCAGGCATCCCCAAAGCTAAATGCATTGCAAAGCAGGTAGTGTGAGGACCTAAAGAGAACCATGAACTGTCTCAAACACTGCCCAAGAAGCAAGCACCCATAACAGGAATTTAAGATAAGCAGAGATGGCAAACAGGAAGGCGTTAATTCCAGACCTAAATGGAGGTGAATGTTTGGAATTAGCACCCTGGATAAGATTCCACTGTGCAGACTGGGAAAAGTGCAACAACAGGAAGATTTCATGCCTGGTGAGGCAGATCTGGATGACCTATCTGGATAAAAATCCCCCCCCCAGAAAATTTTGACAAATGAAGCAGCTGCTTACACACATGCCATTCCAAGTTATGGGAATGACACCTATGCCGCATGGATATCCAGGACTTGGACTGAATAAAAGTGGCACTTCTGGAAGAACATTTGGGACCCACCACTACTGAACAGATCAAGGTGGAGGACTATCAGGATGTTGCAAGAATCCAGTGGTGGTGATATCTTTTGTTTAATATATGTTTTTTTCTCTCTCTTTTACTCTCTTTCTCTTCCTTCCCCCTGTGCTTCCCCTTTCTATTCCTCTCTCTCTCTGTCACCCTCCACTTACATTTGCTGTACTTACATTTCCTGATATAAAATCTGTACTATTGACTTTGACATGTGGTTTCATTTGCAGCTTTGTTTGGGTGGAGACATCTCTTAATAAGCAGATCCTAACAAGCAGATCTAGATTCATTGTATAGTTCTCTTGCTAAAAATCTGGGCTTACTTGTTCTTCTTTTTACCTGAGTATAGACCTCAAGACTTTATTGATTGGAATAAATTGGCGTTGCACTCCTGCACCTCTTTGGCTTGGCATTGTTTTCTTTGAAGGAAACCAGCCATTCTGCAGTAACCAAAGATTTAGACCTGTAATTGACAACACTGAGTATTTAAAATTATTAAAGACCCTCTTAGCATAGGAGCTTACTGTTACACATTACATAAGCTACTCCTTTAGTCTCATAAAAAGTCATTAAATAGTGAGTATGATTTCAAAACCACTAGAAGAAGTCATCAAAATATCTTCATACAGAGATTAATCAAGTTACAAGAAAATACTCCAGATAGACAATATGAATACCTATAGGATAGGAAAGACTGAAGTCTGTTGTAGCAGTATCAAGCAATGAGCAAGCTTTTATGATGTAAGTAGAAATTACCCAATAATACGAAACCACAGCTTAGAAGTACCTGCTTAAAGATATGATTTTTAGTTGTTTCTGTTGTTGTAAATTTTTTATAGTTTGAAAGTTGTGCTAAGGACTATTAGATATTTAGCAAGTACTTCTTTAGGACATTTCTCACTGCATCTTACAGTACTTCAGTTTTCTACAGAGGATGTTCACCTCAAACAACTTAGGTAGAACATTATCACATGTGAAATTTGATTTAATGTTAGAAATTATTTTCCTCTTTGTGAAAACTATAAAGCACATTATTTAAATTGCTCAGATTTCAGCGCTCCAGTGGGAAAATGTATTCTCCCAATTCTCCCAGTGTTTTTGAATCATGTAAACTGTAAACAGTTTGGACTTGGGGAAAAAAGAGAACTTAGTGACCCACAGAGTGACCATTATCCTCTTGGTTCTTCAGAGGAAGCATCATCTGAGCATGGAGCATATTCCATGTTTGCAGAGAAGAAGCTTTCCATTCATCAACACCATTGCTGTTTGGGATGTTAGAGATTGCCATAGACATTTATGTTGAGCTGTCACCAGACACATGTGAATGCCATCTTTAAGTAAGACTAGACATTTATTTAGGAGCAACTGAATTGAAACCATTTGAAAACTGCAAGTTAGAACTCTAAAACCCTGTTTGGTGTTCCTTGGTGTTCTTTAGCATTTGAGCAATGTCCTGGTTATAGTGTTCGCAAGGACAACTTGCCAAAAAAGATTAAGGAATTCCTCATCTCTATATCTTCCTCAGAAAGAAGGAACTTTACATTCTGTCTTCTGCCACTGCTTTTAGAGGTTAAACCAATCCCTGATTCAGTTGTTTACAATAGAAAACTGGAATTCAGCTCAATAATAAAGACATGTGAATATCTACAGGTAAGATGTGTCTAAGCTTATATTGATATCAGCATGGAGCAGTTGGAGAAGTTAGCGGAGCTAAGAATGCCAAAAGCATCTCAGCTGAAAAGGTCTCTAAATTGAGACCTTGGATTCAGAATCTGGATTGTTATCAGAATCCTTGGATTCAGAATCTGGATTGCTATATCCTTGGTCTGGAAATGTAGACTACTGTCTCATGTAGACACAGCTGGGGACATCCATATCCGGGCCCTGTGAGGGCCTGCTGCCCGCCAGGGCAGTCACTAAGGGCAGCTGCAGTAGGTCCTCACTCCAGGACACCTATCCCACAGCATCTAGCAAGGGAATAGAGCTGCAACTGGGCTGGAGGCATTGACCATGGCCAGTCTGGAGGCCAGTGACTCCTTGGTAAGACTGTGGTGTCAGGGCAGTGCCAAGGTTCAGACAAGAACTATTTCTGTGGATTGGAACCAGGCAGGGTCCACAGGACCCATGATCAGAGCTAGGTATGTAGTGATAACAGAGCTCTTATGGAGATTAAGCACAACAGACCTAAAAGCCTGACCAAATCCAAAGTAGTGAGACTTGGGAGTTCTTCAAGGGGAGTGGCCACTGATGTGTCTTCCATCTCTTTCTTCAAACTGGTTTTTATCAACTGTCTGCATTTGGGATTAAATGATATCCCAGACAACTGGGGTACATTCCACCTCATTCCTGTTGTTCAGCTAACGTGCAGATAGGAATGCAAAAGTCATAGGAGCAAGGGAGTGCAGGGTTGCAAAATTCTAAATCCTGCCTAAGGATGGAATGATGTGATTCTAATTTAAATATATTTTATGTATTCTACATTTAAAAAATGCTAAGCTTACATCTACAATAGATGAAAACATTTAATTTTCTCACCAAGCTAGACAGAAAGTACAGAGAAAAAATATGCAGTCAAACAAATACGCATATATAACATTTTTGGTTGCCTGGGATTTGGGCTTCTTTCCACTTACAACAGACAAGATTAGATATTTATCTGAGTTGACATGGATTTTATTGCTAAGGCAAATTATTATATTTTAAATGATGTTACACCTGACTTAATCTGTACTACCAGAACTACATACTCAAAGCAAAAAGGAAAAAACAAGTAGTATATGTTCATGTTTACCTGTATGTATTTGCCTGAAAATCTTTAAAACAGCAAGCAATGTGACATAACAAGAAATGTTTCGTATTTTGACCAAACTGTATCTTCCTTTCATTTTTCTACATCTTCGTGAATAGTCTTCTTTTGACTTGGGAGTAATGCAATGCGACAAGATAGCCAGCAGCCTTGCCAAGCTAAGCTAGCAGTTTCGAATGCTAAAGTATTCTGCAAAATGTGTAAAAATGCATGCAAATGTTCACACAAAATGTGCCACCTTTTACTGCTTGCAATGAAACTGCAGTGAGCAGAGCTAGCCTGATATTCCCATATGACACAAAGACATATTCCCTGTTACACTGCTTCATACATCTATGTATAAAACATGAATGTCTTGGAATGTCTTGTTCCCCAGCCATCAACAAGTGTGAGACTGCCATTTCAAAATTTTATCTTTAAGATCTTCAAAATTTATGAACTTAGTTTTTTTTTAACTCAACAATTTATATGCATCCCATCTGGTGCTGTGGTCACAGACGTCCTTTACAGTGGCAGGGGCATGGAACAACAATGTGTTGTTGAAGGCAGAACTGCAGGTGCCCAGCATAGACACAGACACTTTTCTTCTCAATATATCAGGCTCAGTGAGTCCTTTTGTTGTTGAGAGAAAACTATTAAGGTTCTCCTAGTAATTTCTTGTATTCCTCAAATACTGCAACTGTTAGTACAGGTGAAGAGTGTCACTACATTACCATACTGAAGTTCTCTAATCTGAGTCAGTCTAAGAACACTATGTGAGCAGTACATCACAAGTGTTTAATAACCACCTTTCCATTAGTTCTACCTAATGGAGCTTGTGCTTAGTTAAGGATTTAACTCTGAAAGCTATGAAGTAGTCTTAGATTTACATATATGATATTCAATATCTGCTTGGGATTAAACCTGCCTGAATATGTCCATAAGACCAAAAGTCCTCTAGCTTGTCTACTGTTGATAGCAATGTAATAAAACTGCTGTTGATATCACTCTAAGAAAAGAATTGGCTTAAAAAAAAAAAAAATTGGCTTAAAAAAAAAAAAAAAAAAAAAAAAGACCAACACAGTTCAAAATTTGGTGTTGCTGTATTTTTTCTTGATTGAAAACTTGCTAACATTAGGTACTAAAATTGTATTCTTTCTTGAAACAAGCCTCTTCTAATGAAAATATTTCACAGTTTATTATTAAGTTGAAAACAAGTAAACACACAAACTAGTGATTTAGCTGATCAAAGTGTAACTAATTTCCTTGTCAAACCACAACAGTTTAATACAACTAGTAATTAAGTTCTGATACACATCTAAGGAGAAAAATTACACTTTACACATTAAGGAAAAAGTTCTTTTATTTTGCACAATAAACAGTAATCCCCAAATATTTTTGTGGTGGGAAAGACAGCATTTCTTTACTACTCTGTGAGAGGGTTTATTTTTCATTTAGACAGGTAAAATTTCATTAGGTAAAATCTTGTCCAATCAAATCAGTCACACTCTGATGTCAGCATGATGGCAAATGCCTTTCTCCCCTGACAAACTGTCATGTTGCTCACAACAATGAATTTAGTCAACTCTGTAAATGATTCTTCAGAGAACATCTCTTAGCCAACTAAAATGAAGTGGGTTTGGGAATCAGAGGAAGAAAAAAATGTAAATATAAAAAATATTCTAATAGTTGAAAATCAAAGACTTTAACTAGTTTCTTTTTTGCTTTTCATTCTTTCTTGACTGAAAAGTTTGCAGGAAAACAGAAGTGTTTGTCTGTTACCACTGGCAGTGCTTTCTGTAAAATTCCTCTTTCTGTGATAATAAAACAATATACAAGGAAAATGAAATTATCAGAAATTTAGGAAAGAAATACATACAAACCTTTGTCTGTGCAGATGCAGTATTTTGGATTGATTCTCCAAATCAATGACTATGTAAAAAGTATCAGTAAAATAAGATAAAAAACAAACAGACAAAACAAAACAAAACAAACCAAAACAATAAAAACCAGACCACAAATTTTGTTGTGTCCTTTTAGTTACCTTGAAATACTCTGCTTGTCAGCATATAAAAAAATGTATTTTCTTGATAGCTTACATTTTTATAGTCTTATTACTTATTACTAAATGGTTATTACTGATGTTTGAAAAAGAGACATTTTTGTCTGTGTATGAGTCTGTATTGGGGAGATTACCTTTAGACCCATTTGTGAGAGTCTGAGAATCATGGCTGATGATTTAAGGATTAAGTAAGTAGATGACCCCATTATTGAGCTCAGAGATAAAGAAGAGGTGTGTGTCTTCAGGCAAGAAGGATCAGTAGGAAAATCAATATGCAAAAGGAATTTAAGGGTTTTTTTCCTGCTGCAAGCAGTAAATAAAATAGACAATGCAAAAATGTGTCAAAAAATTATTTTTCTTTTTCTGCACAAGTTCATTTTTAAGTAGCTTACTTTCTCAACAGCTCCCCATAAAGAGATGTATTATACGCATGTTGAAAGATTAACATTGCATAGCGACAAGTATTTCAGAATGTGTCCTCTAAGATATTTTACTAAGAATATGGCAGTGTTTTAATGTAAAATAAGCCTTAATTTTTAGACATTTATAGAATTTTTTTTTTGCATACATCTACATAGTGTGAGAGTCTGTATTACTTTATTCCTACATCCTTACAGATGAAGTCATGCATCATTATGAGAAAGATGGTTGAAGGTACAAATAAAAATTTACAGGCATTCTGAAGCTTATTTGATTCAGAAAATGTTGTTAGAAAAAGCTGAGTTGTCAAGTAGAGAGATTAAAACCTCAAATTTTAATAGGGAATTCAGCAGGAAAAAAAAAGAAGGAAGATAAATTAAACCTTAATTGGTTGTTCAGAAGCATCACCCTGAATGTAGGTAGAAACACTCAATAATTGTGAGAGCAGGAGGCTTGAAAATACAAGTGTTTGTGATTTCTGCTGAAAATGGTACACTGAGAATATGCTATGCACATTATCTGGAAATTTGAGTCAAACATAACTAATGCTTTTACATTTAATCATTAATCCAAAGTATTGGGATAGAGGGAGATGTAGATGGATTTGTTACTTAAACTGTGTATGAATGTACTCTAACCTGAAAGTGGAAATAATTGACTAATCTGTCAAGAAAATCTATTTAAAACCCAACTGTGACATTTAGCTGCTCTTTCAGTGGTGAGTGTAAACACACTTTGGTTGATGTAAGACCGTAGCACTATTGCACACCTATAAATTCTACATAATTGGAGCCATAGTCTGTGTGGGGATTCTTCTGAATTGCTATATCACTTTTCAGAAGTAACAATTGCTTGGGTCTTGAAAGGTCAAAAAATTTTAATATGAAATTCAAAACTCTGTTCAGAAGAAAGACAGGACATAACCATAAATCTGAAGGTCTCTGGTTAAATTTTCTCTTTCAGTCCAAATGCTTTTCAAGGGAAGCTTGGCATGTTGGAAAGTGCCAGTCAGAAATGTAATTATTTAGTGCTACATTTAGATACTGAAAGACTCTCCTTCCTGAGTAACAAACTAGTTGAGTGTGGAAAGCATTGTTTGGAAAAAGAAATGCTAATTATTTAAAAAAGCAGGAAATAGAGACATGCAATATAATTCCTTGTATGTAAATCTCAAGTTGAATGCAATAAATTTGGCTATGACGTGAAGTTTGCAATTTTTTTTTCTGAAAAATGTCACTACCTTTGGGTGGAGAATAGCAATAGAGACAGAGGACAGTCTAGGACATGGAAAAACTTGGGGAGAGATTGGAAATCTTACTTCGTATATAAGGTAGAGTTAACTTCACAGTAAATTCTTAAGAATACTTGGGTACTATAACATGCAGGTTTGGTTCTTTAATACCCAGTGCAGAGGTAACAAACCAATAATCCAGAGATTGTATGTAGCCTGATAATAATAATAATAATGATAATCATTATCATTTTCTCCCAGAGATTTTTTCTCCTTAGGAGAAATAAACATTTGTAAAACCAAGTATTATATCTCTAGTTCTCTTGCATATGATCTTACCTGGAAAGTAAAAAAGAGAATCTCCCAATAAAATGACAGTGAGCAACAATCTGCACTGTTTTACAAACAGAACCTGTTTCTGGGAGTGGCTGGGAGGACAGTGCCTGGGCTGATCAATCTGTCTGTCAGTAACAGTGACAATCAGATTTCCAGAGTGATTTTCTGCATATTAAGAGTGATGTTCCTGCATCAATCTAGAGTAGAATATTTTGGATTATTTTGGATTTTGATCTCTCTTGATATGTCTCTGTATTTTGAGTTATGACCCTTCTTTTGCTCCACAAGTTTTAATAAGTGAAGAATAATGAAGCTACTTAATTGGATTTAATTGTAAATAACAGAAAGTTTAAATACAAAAAAGGAAGGATTATGGATTATGGTGTCTATTAATTTTAGAAATTAAAAAAATCCCAATTATTTCCTAAGAGTGAGACTTAAAACATGCAGCCTGTTACTTAAATATAGACATAAATTACCTGGATAGCTAAAGGCATAACAATTACCCCTGAAAACAAGCACTAATACATATAGGTAAAAGTATTTTCTGTAGTCACTGCAGAAGCTATAAATTAGGTATTTGACCAACAGTATTCTTGACTCAGGACACAAAAAAAAGCTTATGAAAACACCAGTCTGTTCTAACTTCTGCACTAACTTCGTGCTTCAACTTAGAAGAAAAGTACCTGAATTTAGGCTGCATATCAACAAGCTGCTGAACTTAGATGGACGAAAAAAACTACATTAGAACAAGTTAGACATTTTAACACCAAGCACGGCATATATATGGACAGCCTCACCAACCTACCTTATCTCCAGAGTAGATTTTAGGACAAAACACTTCATGATTAAAACCAACAGAAGGACTTGAGAAAACCAGAGGTAAACCTGCAGTATTTTTCTTTGAGACTGCCTGTGTTTGCACAGTGAAGGATGCTGGGCACAGTCTCAGGCACTGGCAATTAGCCCTAATGTCAATTTGTCAGAAAGTTTGTCACTGTCTGCCTACATTCAACAGCTGTCTCCCACACAATGCAGGCAGAAGGCAGAGTGAGGGACAGCACATAGCAGAGGTTACTCCCCTGTATTGATAAGGCCTCCCTGTTTTGTGACAGGATATTAACCCAAAGGATGTTCAGGCTGCCCTTTGCCCACGAAGGACATAAAGGGTCCTTCGTGTTGAACAATGGCACAGCCTGAACAACCATGATGTTTCCAGCACTAGATACATCTTTCTGTTTGGTTTTGAGGGTTTTCTGGAAGGAGTTTACAAAACAAAAGAAACTAACCAACAAAACACAACCCTTAAATCATCAAAATAAAGAATTGCTAAGTAAATCTAATTTCAAACTAATCTATTGAAGGGATTTGACTTCTGTTTCAGCTGGTGAATAGTTTTCACTTCAGAATACAGGGCAGGATTCAGTTACCTTACACATAGGCATTCACTTTCATTTCAGAAGAACCTGGGACTCCCACGGGTGTTAAATCTTTTATTTGTGTTCTATACAAGCACTTTGGATATTTAAGGTCTCCCAAGTGGCTCTGAAGTCTATGTGGAGGCAATCAAATGTAGCCTGCTTGCCCAGCTATTTATGCAGCAGCATTTCTCAAAATAATGTGTTACACACAATCAATCTTCGCTTGTCTTCTCTCTACATCTGGTGCAATACAAGGCATTATACCTCCTTCTCATTGTTTTCTGCTTAAATATTCTCATATATGCTGTGTTCTTAGGTCATATCTTTAGGTTACAAGAGTAGTTCACCTCTCCTGAACCGCCTCGCCCACAGGCCTCAGAAGTATCTGCTTGTAAATTATTCAATAGCATCTATTGTTCACTTTTATCTTGCATCGAAAAGGATATGAGTAAATGAAGGATTAAGCTTTCAGACTGCCATTCTTTCCTGTTGTTGACAATAGTTCACCTTATTCTGGCTTGCTAGATAAAATTTTCACCTCCTTAACACCTGTCTCCACTTCCATCTCTTTGAATATGAGTAGGAAGAGGTGGGTCACTCACATTTGCTCTTTCAATGCCCACTGATTTTCTCCTTAGGTTTCTGGGATCATCTTCTAGACCACTCACTGCTCCAGAGCTGGCACTTAAAGGTGCTGGCTGCAATCTGACCTAAACAGTACCTATGCTCAGGGATGCAGTACAAACAGGAAGGAAATAGACTTTTCTTGGACATGCTGCCTTCATAGCAACAGGGAGGTGACAACCTTTGTATGAAGACATGAATCACGGGAAAAAAAAGTGGCATACTTCATTTTCAGAGAGAATCAGGAGTAGTCTTCACTCTCTTCATCTGCATAGTACTGTGAGCAAAGGACTGGTCCCCAGGATAATTACAATCCCAAGAACATAACAAGCCAGTCAATGCCAGAAGTCAGTGAAGGCACTGGACAAAGCAAAACTGTTTCTCATCTTATCCCTAAGCCATCTGAAATCAGGTATACAACAAAGAACTCACTGCTGGGTATCAGTGAGCTGAGGTGAAGACTCACAGAATCCAAGTGAAACCAGGTGAGGCCTCTCAGCTTTATTTTTCCACAAAAATCTCCTTCCTTATCTCTGGCCCCCTGTATAACTAGGCAATACACGAGCACCACTGAAATCTGTCAGAAAAGAAACCATCAATTCTGTCCCATTGCATTAGTTTTCAAGTCAGGAGTAAGGGATATCACCCTAGACACTAAGAGAGCTGACCTAGATAGAAGAAACAAAATATATATTTCAATGCATTTTTGCTTTAAAAGTTTCAGGTGTGAAAAATTTAAGGGAACTAATTAAAATTACATTTACGCAGACCAAGCCAGGACACGAATTCAGAACATTCAGAAGCTAAGCATAGAAGATGATTTTTCTTTAATACTGGAAAAACTAATTCATGGTTTTAATAGGAAATATAAAACCAAAGTGTGCATGATTTCTTATGCTTTCTACAAAATTCAAGACACTTAGAAATATGTACCAAAACATATAAATAAAGGATGTGGAAGGTTTTTGTGCCTTTTTTACGGGGAAGTATATTCATTATATCTGTTTATAGTATTGGTGACATCCTGAATTAACCACTGACATAACATTTCTCTCTTACTTCTTAAACTGGTTGCATTGCTGAGAGTTGCATTCAAATGGCAAAGAGAAAAGAACACATATTTCTGTCTCTATTTCTTATTTTCTTCCAGAAAGAATCAAACTATCAATTTCAATTAGAATACAGACTTCTAATCAAAAGTCAGAAGGAGTGTCAAACGTGGAAGCAATCAAGAACACATATTAACATCAAAATAAATTTTCTTATTTTTAGTTTATACTAATAAAAAAAATTGTCTGTACATGAGCAGTTAGCAACCAATCAAATGAAGCTTATTGGCCATGTTTTTTATGAAGAATAGATTGTGAATAATTCTTCTCATGGTGTAGAGATGAAAAGAAGAAATTTATTAGTATTCTACAGCAAACTACTTCTGTTGGTTGAAGTTCAGCTGTTGCTTTCCTTTATTGTGTATGGTGAAAGAAGAGATTCATTAAAACACACCAGAATTCCTGAGACATTTTTGTATTTTTCTCTCTTATTTATGTTACCTCTTCCCACTAAATAATTTTAAAAAATAGTATTATTTTGTCTTCTTTACCCATATTAAGTATGTCATCCTACCTCCCCAATACAACTAACATAAAGTCTAGGTCCCACTGAGATGCTATCTAAACTCTTAAATTAGGACTTAAATGGCGCTGATTTCCAGCTCTTATGTAGTCTCTCTGCACAGAGGGAAGGAAATCAAAGACAATTTTACTCTGTAAGATAAGAATTTTACCCTACTAATAAATTATTTTGAGATTTAGAGACTTTTACTGCTGGCCACTGATTGTCCAGCTGTGCAGCTAGCTTCTATGCATTTGTGCTCTTAACTGATGTTTGTACAAATAAAATAGTCTCAACTAATAATTTAAAATGCAGCAGCACATTTCCTACAGTATGTATATCTTATGTAGATCCCATGCAGTCTTCTGTTGTATTTCAATGTTTTATATTGGTGTTGAAAATTATGCAATGGTCAAGGGAATGACAAATTAGTCAGGATGTCAGTCCACAAGGAAAGAACACACAAATGATCCCAGTTTAGAACCCTGTGGGTTTTTTTCAATGATGTATTAATTGTAATTCAGATGTATTCTGTAAAATATTAATAATTTCATCATTGATGTCAGTTTTTCAGCAGGTAAACAGAAAAGCAAAGACATTGCGTGGCTATAAACATTTGCAAACTTCCTGAAAGTAAGGTGATTTATTTCATTATCTGGATGCTTTACTACTGTCTTTGCACTACACTGCTCTAGACACTGAAAAACCATCCACTATACTGTGGTGCACTCAAAACCAAAATGAACAGTTAATTGTCAGCCAGGTTACAGGAGCTAAAGAAGAGGCAGGCATATTTTCTTCCTCAGGGCACTAATGGGAACTCCTTTTATCTTTCTATAACTTTTTTCAACATCTCAGAGACCTGTGTGTTCAAACACATTAAGAGAGATAAGGAGAGAAGAAATATCTTAGTGGCCCATCGTAATTATACAGCCTGGAAGTGGAATGATATATTTCTAATTCTTTTATTTACTTGCTACTTTTTTGAAGAAAGAACTTAAAATAAGTTAAAATAAAAAAACTTAGATAGGCATTCTTTCAAAAAAGATAAAGTATGAATTCTTCAACATATAACATCTGAATTTAAAGTTTTAGACAAGACCTGTTATTAAAGGTCACATTATTACTGACAATCTGTTGCCTCTGAACCTTACTCACCTCCTACTGACTTTTCCCTAACACACATTACTTTCAGGCTGGAAGCCTCTCTAAAAAGCTACCTGCAGGGGTCTTCAATTGGCCCAGTTTAAGGTGGAGAGTCAAAGTACGAAGAGTGGAAAGTACAACCAAGCTGTTATTCATTTGTTTCCCTTAAAAGGCTGTTGTGACGCTTGAACGACCTGCTAAATATATACATTGCACATCTCAAGCAGTCATTAAAGTATAAATGGCTTTTTTACATCTCACCAGTCAGAGAAAACTTGGGAATCATGTGCATGCTTGGGTGGCTAGACTGTCTAATATATTTCTTTCTTCCTGGTGCTCAGAAAATACAGGCAAGCCCATGGATTTCAAGGAGTCTGAACAGAGGTCTTTGCTCTGTTCCCTATTTCTCCCTGTTCTGTCTGCCAATCAGCTGCTGAGCAGTGGGACTATTTGCAGTATCAGCTTCTTCCCTCACTTCATTTCAGTTCAGCCTATCCTTCCAATAAATTTAAATAATAGTGAAAAGGAGTTTATATGTTTTCCCACAGATTCATGTTTTGTTTCATTATGAGGACAAAACATAATAGAGAGTTTTGAATTCCGTAAAGGCAGGACAAAAGATGGCCTAATATTTTCCTTACTGTATTTCTACTATTTTTTTTCTATCTATTAATTAATGAGATTTGGTCATGAGAAACTCATTTCAGAATACTCAACAGCACAGCTCTGACTGAGAAAACCCAGTTTCTACCTGACCTTTCTACCTCTTCCAATTTCAAAATAATGGTTTAATTCCTGGATTTTTTGCTTTAAACACGATCTAATCTATTATAAGCATCTAAATCTATTTGTTTTACCTGTTGCTGTGCTTTTTCTGGAAATAGAAACAAAGGAAAAAATCTCTTCAGGCAACTAAACAGAAAATTTTCAGATCAGGTAGACTTTTATCAGAGTGAAAATATCATTATTTAAATAGTTCCAATTATGGAAAGGAAGTGCCTCTAACTTTTGAACTTGGTTGTAATTTAAAATTTTGCTGTACTGCAGTGCTTACTGGAAGGGAACTTTGGATTTATTTTACACTTTTTTTTTTTTTGTTAAGTAATGTGTGCTCAGTTTCTATCTGAAATGGTCTCGTTTCATATTGCAGCCATTGGAATTTCTCATATTAAAGATTCTTCTATTATTTGAATTTTCTCTTTTCTAAAACAGTTATAATCTATGACCATGGCAACATATAACCTTGATCTGCTGCCTTTTGTCAGTTCTCAAAAAGAATATCAACTTATCAGTCTATCAGTAAAGCTAATGCATGCAAATGATGTAGAGTATAACAAACAGTATTTACAGTAGATCATACTGACAAACAAGCACATCTCAAAAGAAAACTTTTTTAGCATTCTCTGCTTAATTTTTCTTCTGAAAAAAGCAGGAAATCATTTCTGTTATAATACCATTCTATTTTTTTTATTATCTCTTACACCAAGAGCTAAAAAAGCCATTAGCATGTCTTCAAAGGAGTCATCTTTTTGACATAATAACATGGAGATCACATTTACCTGTACAAATTCAAACTAGAATGCTGTAGAAATATCACCAAAGGGAAGGTCCTTTTTGCCTTTACTAGTTTTAGATGCATGTGTCAGTGACAATAGATTCATTCTATCATTTGACTTCTATAAACTGATGGCAGAATTGGTGATAATAAAAATTTTTTAAAAAGTAAAGCTTCCCTGAAAAAGAAATGGTGAAAAATATGGGTGGAGAGGTCTTGGGAAGATGAACCCATCATTAGAAAGATTGCCTGTCTATAGCGAAGGCAAAATTTATAAGCAATCAGAGGCCTTCCTGAGATAAGGTGAATTAATGAAATCATTTGTATTGATATTTTCCTATAGATAAAGATTCATTGGAGAGACACCACAAATGAAGTGGTTTCACTTTATGTACTTTCTAGGAGAAGACACAATATTTCAAGGAAGACCTCTTTCAGTCTCTTCTGTCATGGCAGCTTTACTTTTTTTTGGGAGCGCTTAAGAGGTCCTTAAGAGGCAAACCTGCTCTTCAATGTAAGGCATAAGTCATACAAGGTATAACAAATAGGCTCTTTTTTGTTCTCTAGTACCTACTCATAAGATGTGGAGAATTTTGCATGGCACTGTAGTATGCACCTTTGCCAGCTTCCAAAATACAGAATTAGAGACTTAGTTTTCAGGATACTCTCATCTGGCTTTCAGTCCCTACTTAAAGACTACTTGCTAATCTATACAGAGTTAAGTTATTTCCAGATAGCCTAAAGTTAGAATATACTCTGACACTGGGAAATGCAGTATTGAGTCTCATGATGCTGAATTAGATACTGAACTTTTCCCCCTTGTGTCTGTCCACTGCCTGAAAATTGAAAGCTTTTGCTTTCAACTTTATGGTTTTCATGTCCTTTGGTTTTATTTCAAGTATTTTAAGTTCAATATTTATTGCCAGAAAGAATGGAAAGAAACATATTGGACAAAATTTTTCTCAGACAAAAAGAAAGGGATATAAGTCATCCTACATGATTTTTTTTATCAGCCTTATGATTTTACAATAAACCAAAGAACAAGTTACTATCAAGTAGAATATCTACTTGAATCCCTTCTATATATTAAAAGTACTTTTCTTCTGTCTCTGCTCACTCAAAAAAAAAAAAGAAGAAAGAGAGACCAATATCTATTTTATGCCATGCAGGTATCTCATCATAGCAGAACAAAATGCAGCTTTAGGGGCATGACCACTTTCTGCTCTCTGTAAACTAGTCTGGCACCACAATGAGAAAACAGAGCTAGAAAATTATGCATCCAGATGCATACTGTAATGTTCATAATACTCCTGGTGCTATATTTTGGACTGTGTTTTGCGCATTTTGTGATGATATTCAGTACTTCCAAACATTCAGATTTGAAATATCTAATATAAAACATTTTTTATGTGGATGTTGTGATATGGTTTGTGGAGTTAATAAGATTTTATTGGCAACTGGATTTATTAAAGATCTAAGTCCTTATGTGTGGTATATTCAGGCCATGTTGTTTTTCTCTTCTGTCTATCAAATCTATAAATAACAAAGGGAATGATTACTATTCAAGCTTGAAAAATATTTTTCCGAAGGCTTGCCTTAGAATTTCAGCCAGATTGAAATAGATGTATTAAGTAGGTGGGACAAAGGGCAAAAACATTAATCACTGGCAAACAAAACAATAACACCACCAACACCGCAAAAAAAAAAAGAGAGAGAGAGAGAGAGAGGGAGGGTGGCTCATTTCAGGAGCTATATTAATAACAAAATCTGAAAAAGCAGACACTGGAGAATAATATCTGTTCAGTTTCTCTTTAGGAGTGTAAACACTCGTGTTGAAAAACTCCTATCAACATAAAGCTATTAAGATTATTAAGCTGCATTTCTATGAGAATTTTTTTTAACTTAATGTCTCTCTGTCCATCTTTATTTAGTTATGTCTGCAGATGAATATTCTCATTCAGTATTATATTTTCAGTTTAAAGAAAATAATTTCTTCAGCAGCATGACTGAAAAGAGAAAATTCATTGAATCTGTTATAGGTTATTGCTGGTCAATGTCTTTGTTCACTTGGATTTTTCTTTTCTAATTAGAAACTTAAAAAAAATGCAAATGTTTTTTGGGGGTTTTATCATGTTTAAAAATAGCACAGTGCAGACATAAAAGAACAAAGCAGCCTCACTTTCACAGACACAGTTTAGGATGTAATCAAACAGCAAGCTCTAAAGGAACACCTGCACTGAAACCTTGCCCACCTCCTCCTACTTATTCTTCACTGGCAGCAGGCCTGATCTGGCCTGCCAGCTCCCATCCGCAAGCAAGGACAGCTGCGAGAAAGAAAGCTCATCTTCATCAAAACACTCTTTGAAGCTCTTCTGAGGATAAACATTCTTCATTTATTAACAGCTTAATGCTTTGATAAAAGCTCACTTTGTTAAGTAGTTTGCCTTTCAAGAACTGCCCACGTAGATATTTGCATGACGTTCATAAGGACTTTAGGACAACATGGGATTGCCGGAAATATTGTTGAAGGCATAGAAATAAAAACAGACACCATATTCCTACTAGAAAAAGAGAGAAAAATCAAAGGAAACTTATGTTCAGCAGGCTTTACCATTTTCTGATTTATCATAGTCCTGTATGAAAGTGCCATTATGCATCATGCTAAAAAGCTGTCTGCTTGATTTTGAGGAAATAAACACAAAGGCAAGTTTAACAGGGTCTATACTGTTATACCTATAAGAAAGCAAAAAAACAACTGGGATTTCAAACCCAGCACTGTTCACCGTAACAGTCACTTGCACATAATGGGATAAAAATAAGCAAGACAAAAATTACTGTCTTGTTGTAAGTCATGTAACTGGTTTAAGTACTAAGTTCTCCCAACTGCAGCAAGGAGCATGATATGAATTCACAAATAATAAAATCTTATATGTTATAAATCACTGTTATATCTTTCCAGCTTTAAGTTGCCTTTAAAGTACTGCTGCTGCCTTCTTATCAGAGTGAAATTGAAAGGCTGCAACACCCCAAAGTGGCTTTGCAATTGACAATCCAGTGAGACTATTCAACTGGATGAACAAAATCTTTTGCTTTGTCTTGTTAGATTATTATTCCTTTCTATTCTATTTGGGTAACTGACCAAAGTAAGATCAGAAAACAAAATATATGGCCTACTATTGAAAAAAACTTGAAAGGACTAAGCACTGAGGAATTTAATTGAAGGCCCACTATAAGAATAGAAGAAATGGGTAAAAAAATCTATTGAAACCAGGCCTTAAGTTTCAGTTTTTATATTTTTCAGATTCTGTGCTGCTGTAGTGTGTAGTTCTGAGCTTCATATTAAGTATTTTTCTGCAAGTCCATAGGATGTCAGTGAAATTAGGGCCACAAAGATGACTAAGCACTGGAGCATCTTTCACATGAGGGGAGGCTGACAACTGAGACTCTTGTCTGGAGAAAAAAAGTTTCAATGTGTGGGATATTTCTTATTGATGTTTGTGAATCCCCAGTATGGAGGTGAGGAAAAGGAAGTGAGATTATTTTCAGTGGTGCCCAGTGTCAGGACCAGAGGCAATGGGCACACAATAAAACACAGGACATTTCCTCGGAACAGCAGGGAACACTTATTTCTTCCTCTGGGGGTGATTGAGCACTGGCACAGGTTACCCAGAGAGGCGGTGAAGCTTCCGTCTTTAGATGCAAAATCCAAGTGAGCATGATCCAGAGAAATCTCCTCCCACTGACTCTAGCTTGAGTGGAGCCTTGGACTAAATGGTCTTAATAGGGCCCTTGCAGCTTCAGCCATCCTGTAGTCCTGTGTTATACCTCCTGGTTTGAGGATAGTGGATAAGGGCCAGAAAATGCTATCCATTCACCCAAATAAAAATCTTAATGGCCTGAGTATCCAAATAACTTGTGTTAGCATTTCTTTAGGATAAGTATAAATCACTTTATGACGTTCGTATGTGTGATAAATTAGCAGCTATTTTTAGCTATAGTTTATTTAATTAATGTAAACTGTCTTAAATTTAAAAATAAATATGTTTATTTGAAGAGATTTCTACAGAAAACCTCATACAAAGAAAACAGTTTATGACACAAGATATTCAAGATAAGAGGTATTTTAAATTTATGTTGATGACATTAATCTTATCTGTCCTTATGAGCATGTTGCTGACACTTTCTTGTTAAATAGGTCAATCACATCTTTTAAAGGATATTAGTAATGCTTCTTTTTTTTCTACTGAGTAAAATTAGATTGATAGGTAATAGACAATAGAATGAATATTTTATCTTCTCCCCTTCCCTACCCGAACCTCCCAAACATATTAAAGATTTGTAAATATGAGAAAATATGATCTACTTGGAAAACTTGCACCGGATTTACTTAGTTCCATAGACAGTAAATATGGCTAATGTCTGAGATGTTAATCTTCCTCATAACAGGTATAATCATTAGGGTTGTAATAAACATGAATTTGAACGAAGATTAGGTTAAAGTTTAACAGACTATTTTTTGAGGAAATAAATCCAAAGCATTTATTTCAAGGAAAGATTCCTTTACTTTTTCATTATAAAATATAAATAATAATAAAATGTTCACTATTACTACTATAAATCCAAAAAAAAAAAAAATGTTTGTTTTATCACCTAAAAGATACCCTCCCTGGGAAGATATTATAGAGTGTCTTTTCATTCCCAGAAGAAAACACCATAGTTAATTTATAGCTTTCACTCTCAAACTAAGAAATTCTGTTCATTCAGCATTTACACAGCTTTTAGGTCTACTACAGATGGAGACTATCACTAATTTAGTACACTACTCGTATTTTGTTAATGTTAGTTTTGATATGGGTTCAGGGTGTTTCATACACCTGGGAAGAAAAAATAAAGCTACTGAAATAATATACATGGCAAAAAAATCTAGTATCTGTCTTTCCGGTGTGAAGAAATACCTTGATAATGTTTCAGTCTTAATGCATTTTTCCCTAGATCTAGTCAACATTTCTCACTAAAACAATAGTTTAACATTCTTTAAAATCACATGGCCTTATTTTTGTCTTTTTTTTTTTTATTATTATTATAAGAACTGATGCAATTCAAAATTAAGAATTCTTCTGTCAGTTGCTTTGGGGATGAGCTGGAAGTATTTAGTTGGGAGAGTCAACAATTACACTGTTAGCTAGAACCACGTTCAAGGAACACACATGTACACAAAAGCAGCAAGTGAATACATTCCCTCTGTGTTTCAGTAGCAAACATTTAATGGAAGAGCACTGCACACTACATATTTTCTTTTTAGTAGACAACAGAGGAAGTCAAATGGAAATCACAGATTAGAAAAAAGATCCTGAAGCATTTCAGAGATTTCCTCTGGTTTCTCAAAGCTTTCCAGAGGGATCTGGAAGTCTGGAGATAGTCAGAAGGGTTGGAGTCCATTAATCTCTTCTTTTGCCAAGCATTTCACAGAGTGTAAACTATATTTTCTATGATTGAGCAGTAAACTGTAACAAGTTTGAGGCACTAAAATTGCCTTTCATGCAATAAAATATAAAATTATTATAATAATTGCAATGATTTATCTCTTTTTTTTAACTGAATGGCAATATGATACAAGTAACTTTTGTGCTGATACAACTCAGGATTAAAAAGCAATACTAGGAGAGGAAAGGAGAAAACATAAGAAAATATGCAGCAATATGTAAATTCAGAGCAGGGAAGCAAAGAATATGTCCTTCAAACGAGGGTTTGTAGTGATTTTTCACACTTCATGGGGCTAATTGTTAAGATAAAAAACTAGAAAATAGTTTCTAGCTTCTACCATACTTACCAGGCATGTGAAGAGTAGCTTGAAGCAAGACTTGCAGATATACATATATATGCTGATGATCCTCTTTGAGCTGTACTGACTTTAAAGAGACATTCTCTTTGAGTAAGGCTTCCTGCTAATGATTGCTGTGAAAGAATTTTGACTTTTAAGGTGCAGAAAAGATAGAAAAACCAAAAAAAATAACTGATGGATAACAAAAAAAAAAAAAGAATTATTAATGAAGCAGCTAGAGAGAATATGCAGTACTCAGTAGCATCAAATTTTCTTTTGACACATAACCTGAATTTGTAGAGTAATGTGTTGGTTTTGCGCCATGGAAGTGATGTTCTCAGATAATCTGCTAGCAGTTTCTTCTGTGTCTGACAAAAACCTAATCAGTAATTAGCTTTGAGAATTGACAATCTGTTAAACTACTGAGAAAGCTGATATGCTTTTGTGAACACTTATGTTAAAAATGAAAAGTCTGGGGAATTCTGCCTTTTCTCTATGGGTGAGATATTAATTCTTTTAGCGTTTCAATCTTCCTCTGAGTGAGAGAAAAGGACAAAGTGCAGTTTCAGAGAGGAGCAACATAAAGATACCAAAGTCAGTAAAGAGTAAGTCAAGTTCCAGATGGGAGGGATAAGCCTTGATCTTGGGGCTAAAATCTTGTAAAGCTATGGAGAAGAATGTAATTGATACATCAAACTTTTTTCTCTCTAACTCGTTGAAAGAATATAGGAGGATGGATTGTTCGAACCTGTGCTGAAGCAGGCAAATGAAATAGCTGTAAATTTAATAAGAAGTTTGAACAGAGAGAGGGAAGAGTGATGAATACCCTCTGCCTCCAGGGAGAGAAGAAGACCTCTGTTCCCAGAGATGAAGATGATTGCAAAGATAAATAAAGAGAACCTTTGCTTTTGAACAGCTCATCCTTAAAATAGTACCCCATAACTTGACATGGCCCATAAACGCAGCTGTGAGAAAAGCCATGAAAAATGGGAGGAACTTCACAATTTCAGATTTTTCTGGGTGGCTGCTATTCATGAAAATTAGAAGCCACAAGAGAACTGTTTTTGCGTGGAGAAGTCTCCATAAATTTACTAGAGGGGGTTCTCTCCCTAAGTAAACAGAAGAAAGACAATTCTAGACATAATAAAGTGACTGAATTGCTTCTGTACATTGTGAATAGGAAAGAAAAGCTTGTACCGGGAGGAGAAGTGTTCTAAAGGTTTTTATTCTGATTTTTGTTATTCTTTCTTTTAGTTACTCTTAATAAAGCTCTCTCTATATCCTTTTAAAGTTTTGAACCTGCTTTGTCTTCCTCCTAATCCTATCTCACAGCAAGAAATGAGTAAATATATTCTAGTGGGTGCACTGACATTTGGCCAGCACTGAAACCCACCAGATTAGTTGGTGCATTAGCCAAGAAATCTCAAATTGGCAAACCTAAACCACTACAGGTAAGAATATTGCTTGAGTTACCAATATAACAACATAAACCAGTTTAAGTGATTTCTTATTAGATTTGTTCCTGAGTATAAAATTTTCCAAACCAAGAAGTGTTATGAGAAAGAGCTTACTTTCTCTCAGTTCATTTTTTATTCCTAAGGTAGGTTTGTTTTGTTCAAAAGCAATAGAAAACCTGCTGATTTTGTAATTGATCAACAATTTTGCTCGTTGTGTAAAGTGTATCAAATATTGCATAAACAGACATACAAGAAATGGATTAATTTTCTGAAACTGCTTCTGCAAAGCCAGCTTTAGTTCAGTTTAGTTAATTTCTATCTACTGACACCTCTTTTTACATACTACTTTCATCAGTAGCCAGCTGCTTTCATCCACTTTTCTTTCTGTTTCCTATACTTGCTCCTCTCTGATCCATCTTGATCCCTCTTTTTCCTTCCTTTTGACTTTTCCTCTAAGCACTCCACAGTATTACACAACTGACCACAACACCCTTAAACTATTCCATAATAACATTTGCACAATTACCAAATATTTTCACCTGCAACCATAATAACCCCTATCTCCCTTATTTCAGTAGCACTCTTCAGATTGCAAGGCTTTCTGGAGACAGCAGGTTTGCTCACCTCATTGGGTTTTGTACCAAGGCAAGAAGCTGCTCAGTCTTTGACAGACTAAGCAGTCACTGATTTGGGTGCCACAGGCCCTCACCAGATTACAAGGTTTTCTCTGCCCATCACTGCTCTTTTTGTCTCCCTGGATCTCTCCTTGTGCAGTGACTAGCCCTTAGTGTAATCTCGCAGTATGACAGAAGAAGATGATTGTAGGAGATCAGCCTGAGGTGGAGGATTGTCAACACTGCAAAATGCCTATAACCCTGCTGCATGAAAGAACAGTTGTCAAACATGTTGTCAGAAATGTGGTATCAACCATAAAAAATGCATGATCAAAGACCTTGAAGTGTGTATTTTCACAACATATTCCACCAAGTTACGCTACAGTAAAGACCACACTCTCTCCACAATAAATTTATTAAAGAGCAAGAAGAGTAAAAGATAAGTCATGTTCCACTAAGGGGAGCTGTGTAGGAAGTTCTTTTAAAAAAGGATGCTCTAGTGTTGTGGTGTGTTTTTGGGTTTTAATTGGGTTTTCCCTAGGTTAGAGTTGTGTCCCTCGTTGGTTTGGAGTCCCTCTGCAGCCCTGGCCTGGTATCTGGTACATTCCAGAGGAGCTGATCGGCCAGGTTCCCAGTTTCTCCCACCCTATCCTGATGCCCTCTGTCTGTACCCCTCCCCTTTCCCCACCCCCATTTAAAAGGTGCTGTTCTGCACCCAGGACCCCACTTTTGTGGGGACCTCGGCTCCAGAAACAATGAACTGAGTTTCTACCCTCAAAACTCCTCCCTTTGTTCCTCGTCATTGCCACGCTTCAGCCAGGGCTGAGATTCACGGGACCAGGAGAAGTGCGGAGAATTATCCTTAAAGTTGGACTAGGGCAAGAGCTAACCGGGCGTAACGAAAGGTTCCAGGAGCTGCGCCTAGCACCTGGCTTTACTCTAGGACAGAATTAAGCCAAATGAGGCAAATATTATATCTGAGAATATTAATTGGTAATGAAAAGTGCGTTGCCTACTAAAGAAGAATTGGAAAGATAGAAAAAGAAAAATAATGAGAGGGGAGACAGAGAGAAAAAGTAGGCTTTACCACCGCCAGAAGGTTGGGGAGTGCTGTCAACTTCCAATTGGCAGGGGGTGTGTGCACACCCACTGCTGGGCAGCCTGCACAGCTCCCGGAGAGGCACAGCTGCACAGGCACAGCTCCTGTGGCCACGGGCAGGCAGACACCAGGTGGGTGAGCGGGCACTTGGGCAGGAGGTGCAGGACCCTGGACAGGGTTTCAGCAGGGATCACAGTGGTGGGCTGGATCAGCGAAGCAGGGTTGGAAGCAGGTGGCCCAGGATGAAGCAGGTACGGGGCTGGGCAGGAACGCAAGGAGGCAGAACGGGTAAGGACTGGAGCACTGCAGGACTGGAGGGAGATGAAGTGGTAGTGCAGGACACAGGCTAGGCAGGAGGCTCAGACATGGTCAGCAGGTGTCCAGCCAAGTGTCCAGTATCATCCAGCATGAGGATGGGTGAGTGAACAAGTGAGGGCAAGCAAAAAGCTTCCAGTGAGGGCGAAAGTCCAGCAGCCTGCAACAGGGTTACTTTTATACCCCCCAAGCTGTGGTCACTGTCAGAAGACCAAACATTTGACTGCAGCCCATTGTTGGAGACCTTTTTGCTACCCAGTTGGAGAACCTTTCTAGAGGGCACAGTGTCCTTGGTAGCCTCCTACTGACTGCCTATTCCGTGTGGGACGTGAAATAGCCATCAGGAGAAGTCTCCCTAGAGAGAGATGCTTTCCTGCATTTTTTCCTACCTGTGTACTGCACGTGGCATCTGTGCAGCCCCTCCACCACATATCTCTGGTCAAACAATGTTGAGACAAAATTCAAAATTTAATTGATTCCTCATAATACATCTCCCTGATCTTTTGGGCTCAGCTGACCACACAGATAGATATGTGTTAGTTTCTTCCCATTATCATGACTATTGATCCAGCATCAGACTGCTTCCAAAGACAAACTTAGATGATAACCTTGTCTTTGTCACTAACAGAATTCTGTAAGAAAAATATTTGAAAGTGCTGAGGTTTGGGTGATGGTAGCATGAAAAACTGTTCAATTGTTCTTTATTTTATCAAAATAAATCTAAAGAGCAAATTTTAATCCCTCATATTCTCTGAAACAAATACGTGGCTTGGAGATAGTCATGCACAAAGGTGAAAGATAACTTTTGTGAGTCATCATTAGAACAGAAGTTTCCTATACAAGATTAATAGGGAAACAACTGATGGGAATATATTAAGCAGATTCTAGCAAACCCATGAAATAAAACCAATCCCCCTACATGAAAAAAAACAAACAAACCCAACCCCAAAAGAATCCCTGAATTAAAAAAAAATCCCCTATACCAAAAAGAAAAACATTCAACCCATTCCAAAACATAAACCTTTCAGTGTTTTCGAGATTTGCCAGCAGTATGAGGTTCAATAAGGCAAAGTGTCAAGTCCCACACTTGGGTGACTGTGGGAAGAGATGGGATGGAGTTGAGTTACAGACTCTGGCACTTGCCTGCAGAAGCACATGGTGGCACAAAGGAGCACATGGGGGCACAGAGAGGCTGTCTCCACCTGACCTTGGGGGAGGAGGTGGCACGTGGCAGAGCCCTACGGAGAGGAGCCTGCCAGAAGTTGCTAGATGGGTGAGCAGCGCATGATCACCCCAAAGAAGGACATTTAGAAAGTGTGTTGCTGGTGTGGCAACATGGAATAGGTCATGTAGTGAGAATTACCATGTAAGGAAATACTGTGCCTTGAAAAAGTGTATAAAACCAGCTCGTTTCTTTGAATAAAGAATTCAGATTCCCTGCCAATTTGAGTCCATGTCACAGTCACTCACAAGTTACAACAGCCCCAGGCAGTGCTATAGGCTGGGGCAGAGGGGGTGGAAAGCTGCTATGGAAAAGAACCTGCGGGGCTGACCAACAGCTAGCTGAACATGAGCCAGCGTGTGCCCTGGTGGCCAAGAGCGTCAATGGCGTCTTGGCTTCTATCAAGAATATTTTGGCCAGTAGGATTAGGGCAGTTTCATCCCTCTGTACTTGACACTGGTGAGGCCACACCTCGAGCCCTGTGTTCACTTTTGAGCTCCTTACAACAACAAAGACATTGAGGTGCTGGAGCATGTCCAGGGAAAAGCAATGAAGCTAGTAAAGGGTGTGGATCAACTGAGAGACTAGGAGTTGTTTATCCACGGGAAAAAGAGGCTGTGGACAAACCTTATCACATTTCCTGAAAGGAGGTTGTAGTGAGGTAGGTGTCAGTCTCTTCTCCCAGTGAAAAAGCGACAGTTTGAGAGGAAATGGCCTTGAGTTGCGGATCAGAGACAGTTCAGATTAGATTTTAGGATTTTTTTATATTTTACGGAAAGGATTGTAAAACATTGGAACAGACTGCCCAGGAAAGTGGTGGAGTCATCAGCCCTGGCAATATTCAAAAAGCATAGGGGTAAGACACCCAAGGACATGTTTTAATGAACATGCTGGTGGTGTGTGGTTGATGCTTTGACTTGATGATCTCTGAGGTCTTTTCCAATCTTACCCAATCCATGATTCTATGAAAACTGAATCTTTGCGATTTGGATTTCCTTTATGCACATTCCCATTATGTGTGCAGGGCACAGTGCAGCTTTCCAAAAGGAGAGAGATTTTAATCAGAAAGAAGAGCTGTCAAATATACTGCCTGAAAGTGTATA
Organism: Irena cyanogastra; assembly: GCA_013397155.1. Taxonomy (NCBI): domain Eukaryota; kingdom Metazoa; phylum Chordata; class Aves; order Passeriformes; family Irenidae; genus Irena; species Irena cyanogastra. The sequence goes on from VWZV01007378.1 coordinate 44,995, forward strand.
TTCAAAATGTAAATATTGAACTATTTAAAATTTTATCCATCATATTTAATATTGCCTTGAACCAGAGGTCAAAGCCTGTTATGCTTGCATTAAATGAAGTTTCAGCTTAAAATTTTCTTTATTCATTATTTTTAGCTAAATTTCACTGTCTCTCTATCATTCAATATATGAAATTCAAATTTAAAAAATCCACAGTACCATCTGTTACTTGGGAACTATGTTTGCATAGTGAAACAGAAATATAAAACAGTTGAAAAAATATTTAAAACATATTTTCTTCAGAGACATGCCTTGTAGAGTCTTAATAATTGTTTGAAAAGTCAAATAAAATGAAATTTTATTGCAATTGAAGAAAAAAGATGACAAAATATTCTTTACAGTGTTAAGAAATTATGAATATAAAAATAATAAAATACAGATTTTGATAATGTCACCACATTTGACTTATCTTGCATGAAAAGGTCAGAGTCAGAGTAATTTGTAAGATTCAAATGAAGTCTCAAGACATATAGGGCAGAAAATTCAGTCTTTTTTGGTTATATTAAAAGGTTACTTGTTCATAGGCAGAAAATGTATCTTTAACTTTGACATGTTGAGTGCACTATCACAAGAAGTGTTCATAACTGAAGTTGCTCTTTTAACCAGTAATTTTTCTGGATATAAAGGGTAGATAGATAATATAAAGAGATTTTAAAATAGTTACAATATTAAAAAACCCAGGTTTATAAACAAAACAAAATAAACCAACCAAACACACACACGAAAACAATCCCCCCCCCCCAAAAAAAACCAAACAAANAAAAACCAAACAAAAACCAAACCAAACCAAACAAACAAACAAACAAAAAAAAACGAAAAAAAAACAAACCCCAAAAAACCCCAGGATGATATTTTGTGCCTTATATTTAAAACTTCTATTTCTGAAAGTGATGAATCTATTCTTAACCATGTCTAGTAACTGTAAACTATGTAAGAACTAGAAAGAAGGTGGAACTACTTGTTTATAAATATCTATATTTTGAAATCTGGGATGTCATTATCTCATATGTCTAAAAGAGTAGAAAAAAAAAATCACACCTGGCATTTTTCATATGGTGCACGACAGATAAAATTCACTTTTGTTTATTGCACCTGCAAGAACTTTATAATTCCTAAGCCTTAACATGGGATATTACGAGGTTTTTGGTTTTCTTTTTTGCTTCTAGCACAAGAAACCCATTTGCTCTGTAATCCTCTGTTATTCTACTCTACAAGGCACTGCCTGGACTTTCATGTCCAAGAAAAGGTGCTGACATCCAAGAAGGGATGCCCCAGGAAAGAGAATGAAGGTCTATGAGATGTTTCAGTCAATAGGGATGGGATTCAGCTCTGCAGATACAAAACATTACCTGCATTGCCCAGGATGGGCAGATGTGGCATGGGACCTGAGAGGTACCATCTGAGATGCTCAAGTTGCTCCTCTAGCAGTGTTTGGGTGCAAGTTTGGTAGTACTGTTCTAATTTTTACTGAAAATTAGAAGATCTTAGGCACTTAACAGTCACATACATTGTTGGCACATAATTTCAATAAGAAAAAATGTAACTGAATACCACCATTCCAATTAATCTGTATGGGAGAAGCTCAGAAGGAACTAGGCAATAAGAAAGATTCTTGGCGTAGGGTAATTTTTTAGTTTTTTGGGGTTTTTTGTGTTTTGGTTTTTTTTTAATTTTTAGGGAAGAAACATCGTGACTCTATGAAATCAAGAATGTATACTACACATAGCTTAAACCCAAAATTTAGCAGCTCAAGTCTTTCTCTGAGGTAAAACTTGGAACACAGTAAGTATTATCAAGATGTTAATGGTTCAGATAAACTGGTATAGTGGAGAGAAAAGATATTTAAGGAAGGTAAGAAATATTAATTTTGAATTGTAGGTACTTGCATAAAAAAAGATGGATCTCAAATAAAGTTTGAAAGCATTTTCTCATTGTATTTCCTTTCCCGTTCTGTCATTATTCCCTGGTCTTGTCTTTCTCACTAGGCTATTTCTCTCTGATAGAGCTCTATATTCACAAATCAGAATTTCTACTCTACAGCACACAGACCACTGATGGTCCCTTCCCCACGACATGGACCCTGGGCAGCAGGGAGCTCACTGCCACCACTGGATGTGCCTGGCCAGGCTGGGGGTCCAGCGTCTTTTTTATAACGTCTCCACTACAGACTCTGCTAGCTGCACTGTCAACATACAGGGACATGTTTCTATCCCCAACAAAGGACTGGTTTTTAAAAATATGTTTTACTTCCTATATTAGACTTATGGCCTAAGCCTGAAAAGGCTTTTCTGAAACTGTAGCCTCCAGATGATGTCTTTGACTTTCTCGGTATCTAAAGCCAAAGAGCAGTCGTCAACTGCTTTTTTGTCATTGTCCCATTTTCCTTCTCAAATTTATTACCAAAGTGTGAGGCTATGTATTGCACAATTTTTCTGATGTGTCTTTGTTTTCCAGATCATCTACATTAATCTAGTCAGTTAGAGCTGGTCAGATGTAGTCAAGGTCTTCTTTGTCAGGGAAGTGCTTTAGGGTAAGCTTCACCCCATGACTCTGTGACATTTTAATTGGACCTTATGTCCAGAGATGAATTTGGTTTTGAAACCTATTAAAACAAAGGAGTACATAAATGCATGTCTTTTGCTATTTATACATATAATTTACTCAGAATACTTTTTTATAATATTTTCTCTCGTTCATTCATCAAAAAATATTTAAAACCAGGAAGTACTATTGTGTTCATGTGATCTGTTAAGAATTCTCTCAAGTATTTTTAGCCTGAATTACTAAGGGTTTATGTGAATAAATATTTAGGGAAGAGTGATGCAATGTTAAACGTGGACAAATTTCCTCTAAAATTAAGTTTCTATACTTAACTTTCTGCATTTATTTTAAATGAATCTCCCATCTTATTTTCACAAACACCTCACCCCCTCATTTTTGCAAATAAAACAATCATATTTTGGTTAGGATTTCAGGCACCCACTGATCATGCAGTATGAGCAGTGAAAACAGGCTACTTCCTACTACTCATTAATAACTCTTTAAAATCCCGTGGTTAATTTGAAAATCATGGATGTAAATATGATGATATTATGAACCACAATAGGCATTTTATAAAGGTGTGCTATTTGTCAAATTTTGTCCACTGTGAAGTTTGCATTTTGTGTGCATTGAAAGTTTATTTGCTACAATTATTTAATGAAATTAAAATATTTTATGGCATTATTACTATATATCTATATAGATATGTATATGATAGATTAAATAAAAGGGGCTAATTCTCCTAATATATAAATATATACGTGTGTGTGTGTTTATAATTATATATTTGAAATTAAATTATAAATAACTGGCAACTTTAAAATAGCGAGCAAGCAAATGCTCTGAGAAGAACTGCAAGACAAAATAAAAACAAGTATTATTTTATTGCAGAAAAATGTCTAAATTCTACATTTTGCCTGTTCTGCCTGTTCTGAATTACATCATTCTGAACAGAGAAGAAATAGTAGCAGAAGCTACTCTAGTTAATCTACAAATATAATTATGCTATAGCTTTCTGTACTTAAAGTGAATAAGTGCTCCAGAGTACACTCATAAATACAGATGGTCCTATATTAAGGAAGGAAAGGGGATGCAACTGTCAAGAACATGATTTGTTTTCTACAAACAAATCTTAATAACTTAAAATAGACATCAAAGGCTCAGTTAATGCAGAGGTGTCAGCAAGTGGCCTAGTGTAACCAGAATAAAATATGCAGTTACGCAAATCACTACAGCAAGCACTCATATTTGAGGTCAGAGAGAGAATGTGTCTCACTAACACATGACATACATATATGTTTTGTCTCACTTATTTCACTGATCTGAATCACAGCAAAGGGTTTCCAGAACTGACTCCCAAGTCATGGCAGTGTGACCAGAAGATGTGATGGCAAATTCTCAACTAGGAACTCTTAAAGAAAAGTGAGATTATCTATATGATAAGGTTGGCTTCTAAAGAAATCAAAAATATGCTAAACCATGGGAGCTGAGGAAATCTGTCCTGGAAGAGAATTTTAGAGTGCAAACAATACTGGTGTTCTCAAATTTTTATAAACAGGGATGCTTATACTTATCTAATAAACTTTATAATATTTCTTCACTTGTCTTCTTTTGGGTTCACTATATACAATATATTATTGCTTGGGTTCTTTTGTTATTTATTATTGCCAACTTATATACAGATCTCCTTCAAAAGGACTTTTGCCATTAGAGGGAGCTGCAAGAAGACCTTGTTTCACCCCTATTATTACAGGAAGAGTAATAGACAAACAATACAGACAGTGGTGAATTGTAACTTTTTATTTTACTCAGAATTATATCCCCTGAACTTTTAAAGAGGTATTCACTGAAATTGTTAGGAAATTAAATGCCAGAGAATTGAAATATATGCTATTATATGAAAGTGCCAGAAACCACTGAAACAATGCAGAAAGATTCATCAGTAAAGTGGCTGGATAATTTCTTCTTCAGTTTAGAGGAACTGACTACTTTCCGTACTGCATCTGATTGGGTCACATGGTCTTTTGTATGTCCAGGTTCCTCAGGTGGCCTCAAATCTGATCTTCCTCAATGAAAAGGTTTTTGTTCCCCAGTCTCTGCCTTGAGGTTAAAGTACTTAAGGGAAGACAGATTGCCAGGGGAAAAAAGTCTTCCCCGTGCTTGTTTTCACTAGTTCTCTTGTCTTAATTATTATGAAAAATATATCTTCCTTTACTGAGAAATATATTTGCAGAAACCCACCTTATAAATTTCCATATTTTCTGCCAAATTTCAGTCCAACTTATTCTTAGCTTTGCTGATCCCTTCCCTACATAACTGCAGAGTCCCAATATTTTTCCTAGAATGCATATCTCTGGTTCCCTTGCCTGTGTCTTTCCTTCTTATGTGTTGGTTTGTCCAGGGGGTCAACCATGCTTGTCTGCTGCCTTCCATACCTGATTTCTTACATGAGGTAATCAAAGAGTTTCCAAAGTCTTTAAAAATGTACTTAAAATAACCTGCCAGCTCTGCTCTGCTCCTTTATCCTTGAGGGCAGTTTCCCAGGGAGGGTCCAGGCAGTATATATTACATATTCAATAGTGTCTTGGTGAAGAAGAGGCAGCCAGCTGTCCACACAGAACAAAAGCTGGGGCGTAATAATTAGATCAGTAGTAAGTGAAATTCGGTGTGTGTGTAGTTCTGTATTTGCTGTTGAATCAGTAAACACACCTTTCTAAAACGTGGACATTGTCTTTTCCCTAATTCCTCCCAACTCTGAAGGTCCTCTTAGATATAGCTTTTAATGCCAATCCCTTTTGAGCATGTTGTGTAGCAGTACTGTTGTCACTAAGAACATATTCTGACTTTGAATTCAGGTGTGTACTGTGGGAGATAATGGATTATGTGGTGAACATCTAAAGGCCTCTAGGCATGTTATGTCTGGTAAGTCTTTAAACCACGTTTGAAGAGCACTGATCTGCACAAATGCTTTATCTTCACTATATTTAATAGGTATATAGCTAGTAGATAATGGGAATCTAACAGTATTAGACTTGTTAAGGCTCTGTGGTAAAAGACTGTGGAACTCTTCTCTTTATATGAGATCAATGGATATCTTGTACAACAGCCTTTCTTGTGAGTTTTACATTTTTGAAGTTTCTTTACTTAATCCTATAAGGTACAAAGATCAAATGCTACATTTAATAACTTCACCACACACAAACCTTAATCCATTCCACTCAGATGGCAGTGCTGCAAGGAAAAGAATATTTTCTTTATTTTTGACATTTCTAATGTACCACGATACAACATTCAGATACAAAATTAAGAGAGAAATGTAATGATGTTTCTTCATTTTCTAATTGTCAATTTCTTCACGTAAGTTTTTTTTGCTTTTATGACTGACCTTTTGTTTTTAGAATATTCTATGTATTTTGCATTTTTCTTGCTCAACATTACTGTGAAATGGAAGAAGAGCAGCTAAAGGGATTTCTGAACTGCCTGTGATGGCAAATTCTACTTTTAAAAGACTTGTTTGGGGTCTAAGAATTCCGAAGACTCCTATATGTAAGAGATCTTCCAGGACTGCAGAGTAGATACTCAGTTTGCTCACACCTTACTGGTGAAACTTCTTCTACATGGAAGTGGAAGCATACGGGTAAAATTCATCTTTAGATAATTAAAAACAAGAACTTGATCTTCCTATGAATTTGTTTGAAAACAAAACAAAAACAGAAACAAAACAGTAACCTAATAATACATATGCTAATAATAGTGTTTATAAGAATAATAATTAAATTGAATAGGAATTATACCGAGGCAGAGAGAGTAACAGAACCCAAGAGGAACAAGTGATGCATAATAACAACTGCTCACCAACCAACAAATTCCCAGCTCATTCCCAAGCAGCAGTCATTGCCCCTCCCAGTCAACTCCCCCAGTTTATATGCTGATCATGACATTCTATGGTATTGAATATTCCTTTGGCCAGTTCATGTCCCCTGTACTGGCCGTGGTCCCTCCCACTTTTGTGTGCCACTCCTCACTGGCAGAGCATGGAAAATTGGGAAGTCCTTGATTTAGGACGAGCGCTCTCTAGGAACAGACAAAATATCAGTTTCTCATATTATTCTCATACTAAATACAAAATATATAGCACTGTACCAGCTACTAAGAAGAAGATTAATTCTATCTCAGCTGAAATCAGGACAGGAAATTTCCCTAAGCTGTGTGCAGCACATTGGTGCAGCATGCTGTAATCAGCCCTGTTGGACTTCCAGCTCCTCAAGGGTGGGCACAGGTCATTCAGAGACCACTTCTCTGGCTGCTTTTTCATGAGTGTATTCTGCAAATAACAATGTCTAAGCCATTATACAACTTTCATTTGGTGGTACTTTGTAAACTGCACAGAATACACAGAAAAATATTCACTTTTCCCTAAGAAGTTTAACTTTTAGCAAAGTGGCAGGAATATTCTTGTATTGAACAGCAGAATAGACAGATGTTATTATCATTATTATTTTAGCTAGAAGAACTTATTTGTAATTTAACAAAGGAATTTGGATTAAGAAGATAAACAAGAAGAATTTGGAGCTGAATATATTTGAAGTGTTTCTCGAAGCCATACTTGACCTTTTCCTGTTTACTGATGTGTAAAGTATGAATGTCTTGTTATTAGAATCGATTTCAGTACATATCTCAAATATCAAGTGTCCATGATATATTCCTTTGGTTCAGGAATTTATAGCCTGTGTCACCATATTTTCTTTTAATAACTTCTTCAATAAATGTGAAGTTCCCCAATAACATACCTGAACCATGTAGTAAACTGTTCAAATTCTACTTCAGCTTTTATCAGCCAGCATAAATGGAGGGCTGGAGAGAGCTCCCACATAGCATAGGCTAATGAGCTGTATTTTTCTTTGAAATAGAGAAAAAAATAGTTGTACTCTAAGAAACAGTTACCTGAATCTCAGGTGGAAGAAGAAAACACATAAGTAGGTGTTACTGTGTTTTGGATAACATGCAGTGTTTTCAAGATGTTTTATCTTCTATTCATGTATATATATATACATGCTTCCTTCTATCCCTAGGAGCATACAAAAATTTATTGAAAGTAATTTGGTTTTGTTTTTAAATATGTCTAAAATACAAACCATATAACTTAATACTTATATTCACAAACATGTATATCGGTATTCTGGTATGTACACAGATGCCCTTAACTTTACACATGGTTATATATCTTATACGCAAATGCATTTGATAAATGTACAGTATATTCAAAGGTGCTATTGCAGAAAACTGAATGAGCTCCTTAAAAAACTCATGCTTCTCTCTGAGCAGTGTTATTGTCCTAGAATGCTCTCAAAAATAGATCAAAAGATTTTCCATGTAAGACATGAAGTAAGAGATAAAAGGATATTCAAAAGAAAATCCAAACCATTTCAAGGGGAGGGGGAAATGGTACTCCAAGCATTTGAAAAGAAAACTGATTCTGAATAAAATATGGATGAAATGTATGCATTTGGATCCTTCAAAATAACGTAAATAGCTCAGGAACGGATGAAAAGCTTAAATTTTATTCTGATCTGATAAGGATAAGATTGGGAAATTCAGCCTGAATGCTACTCTTAATGCTAGAATCTCACTACTCATTTGTTTTGTTTCACCAAAATGTTCAGAGAAAGAACATTGGGAAGAATAAATACTTTGCAAGCAGCCAATTCACATCTGTGCCTATACAGTGAAAGTATGAGATTTGACAGCATAAGCAACAGCAGAAGTTAGTTAGTTCAGATTAAAAAAATATTGTTTCAAGGTTAAGAGCAAGTAAGTATGATGGGTAGAAACAAAACTTTACCTGAAAGAAAGGAAGCTGTTCTCAGCCTAAATTCACTAACAAGGTCAGGCCTGTGCAGATAAGAACAGAAGGAGAAGCACCATATGCCCTTTCATTTCTTAATATGTCTTTGGTCCCAGCGGCCGCTCCAAATGAACTTAAGAAAGAGCAACCACAGGCTTCTGGATGCAGTATTATCAAAGAATGAAGAAAACAAGCATAAAAGCACCTTCAGAAATCAAGCAAGACCTTTTTGAATGTCTTGGACTGATAATCACTGTCATTATTTTAAGTCCTGTAAATATTTTAGTACTAAGTGAAAAAATTATACTTTTTCTTTTACTCGGTTGTCCACCACCGTTGTAATTTACTGTTTTGTATTTATAGATGTGTCCATCACCTTTAATTACAAGGAAGACGCAAGAAAAAATAAAATAAATCCATATAACAAAGCCATGCCATCAGCAGTGCTCTTGCTTCATTCTTCAAGCTAGCTACTTTCTGATTATGTGGAGAACACTGACTAGTACAGTATGGTGTGGAGTAGCTGTTCCATGACTATCTTATTTCAGCCTGCATAGCAACTACGTTTCATAAAGAGCAACATTAGAAAGTTAGTCTCTCCTCACTAGGCTGTCAATTAATTTTTAAATAATTACTGAATTAGATTAGAAAAAATAAAAAGTAAAAGGTGAATGAAAGATAAAAATGAAAGGGATAAGACAATACATACTTTCTCTCCCAAGCAACTATAAAACTATAAACAGAGATGTATGTGATAGCAGATGCAGAACAGTGTATATGTTTTTGAGAGTTCCTAGCAAAAGCTTTCTTCAAAGCTAAATTTATGGCAAAATTTTAAGGCTAATGTTGTAATAATCCCCAAATTAAGCATTGCCAAACTAGAAAATTCTCCAAATTACATTTCAGTTTAGATCAAACTATGGTGAGAGTGTAAGTTTTAATTTTCTCTGTTTTTTTCTGTCTTTTCTCCTTGTTCTAATAATATGGTCTAAAGATATTAAACAAAGTTTTTAACATAGACATTAAAATATGAAGTGTTGTTTAATTTTTAAAATATGCATGAAATTCTTGTTTCCTCTCAATACATTAAAAGTTTTGTGTTAAGATTCTTTTAAGTAACTACAAAGAGACAGAACATGATGCCTAAAATAAGATGCTCCTTTCTTGATAGTTGTTCCTTCCTTATCAAATAATAGACAAGAGGAGAATGCCTTTGTGCTTTTCCAGGAGCTCTTTGGAATGGTCACTGACAATTCAGTGGATGGAGTCAGCCCTGGTGTAAATCTTACTCTAGCAGTGATGAAATGTTTTTACCTGCTGAAATACAAAAAGAGACAACCATAACTCCTTTTTTTTTTTTTTTTTTAATTTGGATGCTTTCCTAAACAGCAGGTAGATGGCCTCAATCTGCCACATGTGGAATCAGAGGGAGCTATCTAATACAAAGCAAATTATCTGATGGTAATTTAATTCCAGTTTCCTATTCCTCTGTACTCTAGGGAAATACTTGTATATCTTTCCTAATTAGAGATTCTAATCCTGACTGTTTAACATTTTGCTGCTTTGCATATGTTCTTATGTGACATAAGTTTTCCTTAATGAGACATCCCACAAAATAATGTCAGGCTATAACGAGACACATTCTCTGATGTTAGAGATTGAATCAGATTTCCAATATTTTAAACGTATTTCTTCATTCTCCTGCTGAGGAAGAATATCTATTTCATACCTACTTACTTCAGACGGTCTTCAAAAGATGGAGTTTTAGCAGTATTTCTGCCACCCTCTGCATGAATTAGAAGACAACAAGCTTGACCTTTAGTGGATTTCAGGGCTCAGAGGAAGATTTCTGCAGAATAGTTAGGAGTCAGAAAAAAAAAATCAGATATCTGAAAGAGAACTGTAGCAAAATGTGAAAAGCAAAAGGACAAGTTTATAATAGAATGACAGGAAGTGGAGTATTAAATATGTCAAAGTTCTCTTTCTTTCTACTTTTTTTCATGTATCTCTAGAGTTGTATAAAAATCACGTTTTATATGTTTTTTTAAAAAAAAACCTGACTACTAATGCTTCTTGATGTTTTCATGGTTTAATAATTTTACCTCCACTGATCAAAACTGTCTGGGCCCCATTTTTTGTGAAGAATTTCTTTCAAATTATTTTTTTTTACATTTTAAATTTGTGCATATTCCTTTGCAAAATTCATGTGCATTAGAGGAAAAAAGATAATTTTCTAGAATATTTGCAACAGTATACAAAGATTTCCATTAAATTGACTTTTTTTTTATGGTTATGGTGAGATAAGAACAGGAGACTAATGCTGAATTTGAATAATTTTAAATTCATTAGGTATACTTCAGCATTAGAAATGTGTGGAAAACTAACAATTTCTACATATGCACAATTTTAAAGTAAGATGTTCTGTTCAGAATAGATTGGTCAAGGGTTTATTTAATAATACTAAATAATACTTTTTGTCGTGTGAAAAGGGGAGATTTCTTTAACAGCCAGTGTGGGAGATTTCCTCAAGCCTTAGTGTTTGGTTTGTCTGTGAGGGTCCCAGGAAAGCTGAGCCCCTTTTCCCAGTCAGACTGCCAGTGTCCCATTAGGGGACTAGTTTCCACAGCCTGATCAGAGAGTGAGAAAACTGTTTTCCCAGGATCAGCTTCTGAGGCCCTAAGTAAGTTAAGCCCAAACAATGATAACTTGTTAGTATAAAAAACCTGCAGGTGCTGTTTTTCCTACTTTCTGTTTTCCTGTTCTCTCGAAGATTGTTTAAAAGAAGGGCATTGTGCTAATTAGCTGGCCAGGTGAAATGTATTGATTAATTGACCAATCTGGTCCAGCTGGATCAGAACAGAGTATAAAAGGAGAAGAATTTGTAGTAAAGGTTGAATTTCTGCAAACCCAGCCTTTGGAGTCTGTGTCATTTGTTATGATAACAGTGACAGGCCCCCACTGAGCAGTCCTGATCCAACAGAGGGTGCTCTGACTGACTTCCTCAGGGACACACCAACAGCATAAGGGAGACCCTTCAGCAGGTCTTCCACTTTATTTGAGTATCTACTCACTGCTGGCAACTGCCAGCACCCATGACGGACTCACACCAACAGTTGACAGAATTACTCTATTATTTTAAGATTGTGACACGTAATTTAGGGTATCTCTTTGTTCAGACATTCAGACATAGCTGATGCTTCATTGCATAGCAGATTTGTTTCCTTCATGAGCCTGATTAGATTTTTTTTAACAGGCAGACAAAATCTCTGAGATAATGACGTTGTGTTCTTCAGCAACTTGCTGAAACTCCTGTCAACAGAGTTCCTGGTGGCCCCATACAATGCCAGAATCTTGTTACATTCCTCCAGTCATTGCAGTGGCACGCACAGAGTTTGTCAACAGCAAGTACTGAAACCTCTTCTAGTAGGAAAGAGTGATTCTTCTTGGGAGGCATGAAAGCAGTTTTGTGCAAGGAAAGAACATAAGTTGGACTGGAATGCCTATCAGATCCCTGGGAATGCAGTGCTCTCAATGCAATAGAGTGCTTCCTACCAAATTGTTCAGAAGTATTTGAGAGTCAATTCATGAAATCTAGCAGCAGTGTGACATATTGACAGGTTGTGCCCTCTAGAGAGGGCATATGAAAAGTATGTAGAGAAAACACATTTCAGAATGAAAACAAAAAGTCTCAGAAGAATGCTTCAATGGATTATTTGTATGCTTTAATGCATGGTTAAGACTGTGGCTGAATAACCATCTTTACAAATGTATCCATAAAGAGAAGCTGAATATAGCTGAGTTTATGAATAGGAAAAAGCCCTTGGCACCACTGTAATATGGGTGGTCCACTCAAAAGAAGGAAAAAAGTTATTAATATTCATTTCACTTTTATACAAGCAATATCAATCCCCTCACATATTCTCATACTTAGAGTCCAATGTCATACACAGTTTTTCACCTGATATTTTATGTTAACTTAGTACCTTGAGAAATTACTGTTGTGTTAGGAGATTGTACAATAAAGTGAAAGGCTAAACTTCATTTTACTCAATCTGTCTTACATGGGCCACCTAACTCAAACAAAGGAATATTATTTTCATTTATATTACCAGACTTTGTGACACTCTGAACATCTTTACAAAATCCTAACATTTTTATGTTGCCTTTACAAAGTGGCTGAGATCACCTCTTGATATTTCTATTTTCTCACAGTTCTGAAAGCTTTCTCAGCATTGTTAAACATAAATTAATAGCTTGGAGCAGAGCACTTCAAATAAGGGAGAACACAGTCCAGATTGTGCAAGGTTAAATTCAGTCTACATATAAAAAATAATTGGTTATCTCCTATAGAAAGCTTTGAATATCTCATACAGTGATTTCTGAAAGAAATATAAATTCTTGACAGGCAAAAAACAGAACCAAAGTCTGAATACTTAGGTAACTTTTGTCTGTTCTTATGATCTCAGACATGAGGGATATATGAGTTTATCCCTTTTGGAATGGGTTGATTAGCTGTTTGGCTCTTTCTCCTCTTTTTTTTTTTCCTCCAAGGGATTGGCGAAAGAAAATAATTTATTCATTTCCAGGTAGGAAGTTTATTTTTATGCACAGAACCAGTTAAGAAGACAAATTTATATTAAACCCTTCAATTTGGGCTAATATGAGACATCAACATAGGACAGTACTTAAGTTGATTTCCTACATTAGTAGGAATTCCTGTACTCTTAAATTGAATTGCAGACCAACCTGAGAATAAATCTTAACGTGGAGAGCCAGAGAATTTGTTTTAGATAAACTTGGGATTTATGTCTTTTGTTGTTGACCTATATTATATAGCTTATGCTATCTCCTTAAAAGATACTCAGTGGCTCATGAATTTCCTTCAGGGAATCTTTGCCCTCATCTTCTTCAAAGACATATCTGTCTGTGCAGAATAGTAAATCTCCTTGGTGAAATAAATTGTTAAATTTTATGGTTTAGTATAAAATGACAAAAGTTCTAACTATCCAATCACCTTCTGAAAATATGACATCCTATATTTGCAGGTTATATTGATTTATTTCACATAAAACTTTGCAAAATCTGGTTCTTCTTAGATCATTAAAAAATTTCAACAAAGGCAAAAAAGGAAACAATTCAGAGCAGGATCTCCTGGGATGTAACCTGAATAATGTAGGTGTAATTTCAGTCTGGTTTCAACTTCAGACACATTCACATTGGCCATTCACATCAGTCTAATTTTTTCCTTTTCCCCACATTCTACAAAAGAGCTTCTTTTTAATCTCTTGCTGTAGGCAGTAAATTGGAGATTTCCAGTAAAAATATTTGCACTTAAGGAATAATAATTAAAGATATACCCATATTGGTAATCAGTGCCTAGAGCTGTTTTCATGGACAGTTTTCTTTCAAAGAAGGGATCTAACCAGCTCAATATATGTAAGAATTGTTTCTGAAGATGCTAAAGGAAAACAGACTTTCACAGTTCCTAAAAGTGTTCAGAGTAAAATAAAAAAAAAAAAAAAAAAAAAAAAGAAAGGGAAAAAAAAAAGTGACTGGAATATGACATTAAATGGATGGCCAAGTAATATTTACTCCTATGCTTCCATGATTCTTCTTCTCTTTTATGAGAAAGCTATGAATGTAAGAGCCAAGAGATCATCACTCCACCATTTTGTGGTCCTATCCATCTCCTTTTTTTGGAGCATAGCAGTTTGGCCAAGAGAATGTAATACGATTCTAATAGGATAAATGAATGCTGCTGCAAAGCAAAGGTAAGAGATGGATGACAACCTCATTTCTCTTAAAAGGAAAGGATGTAACTTCAGAAAATAATTGGTTAGTGACTGTTTTGGTTTGATCCTGCAGAAAGATGACCCAGGCTGGTGTTCCAGACTAAGAAATCATATTAAGACTTAGGATTCCAGGTAGAAAAATGCCTCCCAAAATGCTTCTAAAAGCAGTCTAACTTCAAAGGGATAAACTGTTTTCATTTGCAGTTGGCTGTCATGTCCAGTCTGGTCTGATTGGAGAAAACCAGATGTTTATCTTGATGGAAAAAGGTGTTCTTGCTATGCAGTCAGTTCATGACAAACCACCTAAGCAACTGTAGCCTTTTTCTTTCATAGGAAACCTAAAGTTCACTTTTCCTTTTTTTTTTTTTTTTAACATCTTCTAGAAGGAACGTATTGTCCTCGATAGGACACAATCAGGTAAGCTTTGCTGGAGCAGTTTCAGAAATAAATTTAGTCCTCAAAATGTCATGATGAGATGTTCTTGACACAGAAATAGAAATAGGACCTGAGGGGAAAAGATGAAATGTCGCCTCTGAAATAAAGCTAGGTAGTTATTTGGTGCACTAATATGCAGGCATCTTTACCACTCACAAAGGAAAAAGTCCTTTGGAATTAAATCTTCACACAAGCAATGGAATAACTAAATTACTAAAAAAACAAATAGAAGTATACAGCTTTGGTAACTTTCTATTCAGTGGAGAGTAAACTATACTCTTTCTAAATTGCAATCTACAAAAAAGACTAAATTTAATTTCAAACTACTAAAAATGTTATTAAATTAGATGCAGCACATCTGTTGATGTCTGCAAATTTCTTTAGAGGACACCCTGCAAACATGAAGCACACTTAATGGTCACTCCCAATGCAGAGCCAGTCCTTTAACTTTGTATATCAGCTGGTGAAAATAGGTGAAACCAGCTACAAATTCTAGTGAAGTGGATAGGAAAAGAGTTCAACTAGAAAACAAGTCACCAACCATCTATTCTGCAGATACTAAATTCCCTACAGTTGAAACCAAATCCAAATGAAGATGACTGTTTTCATGATCATAGAAGAAGCATTTATCTCATAGCAGTACAGTAGAAGTCTAAAATATAAAAGAACAAAGAAAACAAATTTACTTTGACAAAAGTTAAGAAATACTAATTTTCTGAAGCTTTTTCTCTATGGCATCTGCTGAGGTATGGTGGAAGGGCACAGATCATGGTCTTCTAAAGGCCACTTTCTTTGCAGTTTCAACCAGTATGAAAGCTGAGTACGTATCCCAGCAACAAAGGCACAATTACAGACACACACAGACCCAGATTTACTAAGGACCTTGACATGGTTAGTCACACAGACTGACAGACAAGGCACTACTTTCAGCCTCCCCTAGGGACAGGGAATAGGGCTCACATCAGACACAAGTGCAGCCAGTCACCTCCCATCTCCTCTTCTTTGGCTGTCAGCATTTCACAAGCGCAGGCACACATGCACACATGCATGCACTCTCTGCTTACAGGCAAACACTTGTGGATGTCACATGTACTATCATAGTTAGGTTTTATGTCTCTTTGTGTTTGTTCCCCTTGTTTACCACATCCTCCTAAGTGACAAGGTTGTTAGTAAGATAATACTACTGAAAAAAGTAAACATTTCCACACTCTACGTATCCTTACCAATTAAAGCATCTAACCAGATTTGTTCTCGTCACTAACCTAGTTTTGTGCTTCTGTGTGGTCTTGCTTATTGTTTTCTCCATTCCTTTTTCCACTGGAAATGCTCTTGCCCATTTAGACAGCCTTTGACCAGATATGCTCAAAAGAGCAGCCAGTGTCCTTCTACACACCCTTATGGCATACACTGGTAACTGTGTACGAAATCCATCAGTATGAAATTACAACTAAATACCAGAATGTATGTGCTTTCCTGTATGGTGGACAATATGTAGCTTGTCTATTTACTTAGAGACCTAATGGAGAGGAGGCAGGCTACTGTAAATTTGTGTCATATTATATAACTTTCCTGGTTTAAGAAATGAAGCCAATTTCATTACATTTTTCATAGATGGAATTATATTAAACAAAACCTACTGCTATTTCAATGCATAAAAAATACACATGGAAAATATCAAAATGGAATACATGTGCTCATTAACCCACAGCTTTGAGGTACTTTTAATTGGATAATCTGGAGTTCACTCTTGGATCCATCATCAATGAAGCAAATCTAGTAGATGCCATATTTCATGAGGCTTCCTTTAGTAAATATTGGGAGAAGAAAAATATTTAATAAATTGTTTTTATTTCTTGCAATACAACAAATTCAAGTGCGCTTATTCTTATGGAAAAGGTTTCATAAAAAAGAAAGTAAGAACCAAGGTTAATTAACAGTTTGGCTGATCTTAAGAGGAAGGGGATTTTATCAAATCTTTACCTGATTTTACATTAGCTGACATGAGAAGAGGAATTTATCATGAGGCTTCTTGGTTGTACCAATTTACTAATATGCATTTCTTACAAAATAGAAATAGAAATAATGTCGATCATCACTTCTTTCTGTCTAACTGTCTATGCTGACAAGAATCCACTCAAGATAAATGTTAATTCTCACTCCCTTTCATGTACATTCATACATTCTTTTTTTACAGAATGTCAAACACAGATTTTATTTTCCACCATTCAGTGCTGTAAATGTTCTATGAACCACTATTGAAAACTAACAAAGTATTATTAAGTTAGCATCAGATAAAGAGATTTGAAACAATTGATCCTGCGGTTCTATTAGCCTTACTCTAATGTTATACTATGACATTTAATCTCCATCCTTCCTTCTCCAAATCAAATAATCTAAACCCTTCCATCATTTCACTGAATAAAATCCTTTACTCTATCCTGCTCACCAATGAAAATTTGATATATTATCTAAATTTTGCCTAGTTCTGCAATACCACTGTAAAATGTTACTTGCAATATTTAATGTATGGATGAATTACTGAAATAATCATGAAACTGTAACATTTTCTGTATTACAGTATGACATTTGTCTCTTTTTTAACAGTGTCAACATCCTGTTCATGCTTTCAATCAATGTTGTTTGCTCAATAGGGTTTTTCAATGGCCTATTGTGGTGCCTCCATTTTCTCTCTGAAGGATACAATCCCATCATTATGTCTGAATGATTTAACTTGTTAGTGCCAATGTGCAAAGACTGCTGGCTCCTGTTATTGTAAGTGACCTCTTTCAGTGCAGAGCAATTAATTTATTTGTAAAGCGTATTTTATTCAATTTCACTATGTTTTTGAATAGTGGGTCTATGCACCAAAAAAAATTTACAATATTGATGCTTAGCTGTTCTAATATCTCAATTTAGAATTGAAAAAAAAAACCAAAAAACCTTTTCACATTAGTTGATATTCAGATTTTTTTTAACATAAAATTACAGTCTTAAAGATACAATTGTAATTCTGCTCTAATTTAGTTTTCCCACCAGGCCAAAGAAAATTGAGCCAAACAACTGCTGAAAAAATAAAAGTACATATAAGAAAATACAGCTTTTTAATTCTGTTATGAATATTTATGCACAATAAATATGCATAATTCTACTTTATATTTAGTAATGAATTAATTTCTCTACATACAAATGAAAGTGAGACAATCCATCGATTAGGGCAGTAACAGGAAATACATATGTCTTTTTTGACTGTCCTCCTTCAGTATTGATGAAATGTAAAGTATTTTATGTTCTCTCTAGCTTGCGAAAGCCTCATCTATATTTTAAAAATAAACGTTAAAGAATCATTTAAAACTGTTCTGGTTTCTGTCAGGGCATATAAATTGATATTTGTTTGATGTATTAACTTGAGAAAACAGGTGACTACAATTGTAATAATTTTACAATTGTCCGACTACTTTCTATTCTTTTGTGCAAGTCGAACTTATATGAATTAAGGTGTGTTCAATTCAATTCTTTACAATCAAGAATGAAAGTAAAGTAGTAGCTCCTAAAGGATTCTTTTAAAAGTGGATGATATATAACTTTCTTTTTTCTGAAATTCAAAACAGAGAATATAATAAACACTTATGATATCAAAATAACATGCATAAAAGGCTGTTTTTCACTAAGTATCATGAATCTATTCAGTTACATGTTTGCAATATTTCAAAAAGCTATATCTAAGGTCAAAGTAATGATTTCTTGGATTAAATTAGTTAATTCCACCCCAATTAAGCTGTATTTGACACATAAAGCTAGCCGAAAGCTTTTTTAAATAGCTGTAGGAATAGAGAGCCCCACTTAGACAAAGATCCTATGCTATATGCTAAACAAAGAATTTAAATTGATTCACTTTGATTTGTGCTTTAGGTTTATGTGAGAAAAAAAAAATCATGTTTAAATATATCAACACTTCTTTAAGAATTTATTGTATTTTATTAAATTTAATTGGTATCTTTGAAAGATTCTCGATTGAAATTATGATTGATGAAAATATTTGCACACAGAAACACACAAGCATCAAGTTTGCAAGACACCTTCAAGATTAACTAGTCCAACCATCAATTCAATTTAATCACCCTAAACGATATCCTCATGTGCCACATCCAGACCTCTCTCGAACATTTCCAGTGACTCCACCACCTCCCAGGGCAATTGATTTCAATGCCTGACCATTTCTTTGGTGATTTTTTTTTTCCTAATATCTAATCTAAACCTTCCCTAGTGCAACTTAGGGCCGTTTACTCTTCTTCTTTCACTTAAGACACAGCAGAAGAGACCAACTCTCTACAAATGCCTCCTTTCAGGTAGCTGTAGAGGGCTGTAGAGGCTCCTCTGAGCCTCTTCTTTCCCACCCTAGACAATCCTAGCTCCCTCAACCCCTCCTCATCAGAAAATGCTTTCTGGACCCTCCACCAGCCCTGTTGCCCTTTTCAGAACATGCTCCAGCACTTAATGTCCTCGTAGTGAGGGGCCAAAGACCAAGCACATGTTTCAGTGCAGCCCCACTGGTGCTAAGTTCAGGGGGATAATCACTGCTCTAGTCCTGCTGGCCGCATCATTCTTGGTACAGGCCAGGATGTCATTGGCCTTCTTGGCCACCTGGGAGTACTGCTGGCTCCTGTTCAGTCAGCAGTCAACAAGCACCCCTAAGTCCCTTTCAGCCAAGCAGCTCTCATGCCACTCTTCCCCAAGCCTGTAGCTCTGCCAGGGGTTGCTGTGACCTATGTGAAGGACCCAGCAGCTCGCCTTGAACCTCATGCAGTTGATCTCAACCCATTGATCCAGCCTGTCCTGATCCCTCTAAAGAGCCCTGCTACCATCCAACAGATCAACACTCCCACCAAAGCTGGTGTCACCTGCAAACTTATTGGGACCTTGCTGTTTGACTTTTTTTGAATGATTTGAACATACTCATTTAAATCATCAATAAAGGTGTGAAACAGGAGCAGCCCCAGTACTGAGCCCTGTGGAACACTACCAGTGACTGGCTGCTTATTGGATTCAGCTCCATTCACCAGCACTCTCTGGGCTTGGCCAGCCAGCCAGGTTTTCCTGCAGCAAAGGGTGCACCCATCTAAGCAAGATCAGACAGTTACTCCATAACAATGCTGTGGGAGACAGTTGCCAGACTGCTTACTGAAGTCTGGAAAGACACCATCCACAGCCTTTCCCTCATGCCATACTCTTTACCTAACGAGGAAAGTTACCATCTCTAGTAGCCTTAAACCTCTACCTGTTCCTAACTGCATCAGCATGTGGAATGCTGAGAAAAATTTGCCTTACAATGCTTGCTTCCATTCTCTCACTGGAAAAAAATGTCCTAAACCAGCCTCCAAAATTTACTTTTCTTTGAAACTCAAAACCAAAACCCTAAATACATGTTATATTTTAATTTTTCTCTTTATATGAGCAAAATTAGAAGTCCAAGTTTCAAAGCAATGATGTCGTTCTCTGCCAATTCTGTCTCAGAATCCTTTTCAAAAATATTTTTTTCTTTTTTTCTTATTTTTATGCTAAAAAAGTAAAACTTAAAGTATTCATAGCCTATGTTCCTGAATTTGATCTGTTTCTGGCCATTGCCTATACAGGACCTATACCTACAGATGAATTCAAACTTGTTCCATCTGATTAATCATGTCTGGCCGTCTGTAAATGATACTGGCAATTCTCACAAAATTTACATAAGAGAACGCATCTTTTGCTGCAACTTTTAAGACAAATTGTCCCAGTTTTCATACAGTCCCCAAACTATATGTATAGTTGGTTGTGGTTCCAGTACAGCCTTCAGTCCTCAGCGCCATCTGTGCTGTGACTTCCCAGTCTGGTTTGTGCTTTTAGCCTGTCAGTCTGAGAGGAGAGGAGAGGTAGTGCATAAAGAACAGTCTAAGACCCTAGACAGAATTAACTTGTTGGGTATCCAAGCCTGGAAGGATAGTGAAGACTGTGCTTACACATTTAACTTTCCTTCAAGACAAAAGTATCTTCTTTGCAGAAATAACAATTACACAGAATTTTCATTAATAGTTGTTATCTCTCTGAGATTCTTGGTCAGAGACTGGAGTATGGCAAAGCAACAGAAGTATCCAGATCGCAGTGCTATGTTGTTAGGCTTCATGTATTTACCATTATGGCAAGTCTGGAACAGGACTGCTATTCCTTTAATGCAGTTAGGAATGACATTGTCATACATATTAAAGTAAGTAATTGTCCCTCAAGATGACCTTGTGTGAATACAGTATTGGAAAATGCCCATATTTCAGTAGCAATACTGTTTAATGGCACTATGGATGAGCAAAAGACCATATGGGAAATGGCAAAATGGTCAGAAAAATATACCAGGTATTGAACTTTTCTCTGAAGGCAACAAAAAGATAACTAATTAATAATTAATTGAGATAACGAATTATCTCAAATAATAATTATTTGAGATATTTAAAGGTACATAGGCTGAGGATGGTCTCATGTCAGGTAGGAAACACTTTGGCATTTGGTAGGGAGACAAGATAAAAGTGCTAACAAGTTGATTTCATTTCTTAGTTTTAAGATTGGATGTGAGTATTTTTCAAGACACTGAGAAACAAACAACATTCAAAAATACATTAAAAAACCCCAAAAAACCCTGAGGAAAGCAAAGCACTAATTACAGCAGTGTTGTGTTAAGTATATAGGTATTTAGCAGAAAATAACCCCCTTGGTTTCCAGCTGATCCTGTGAGATAGGAGAGGCTGGGTGTGGCTGAGGTTAATTTTTGATTATAGCCAATTAAGCACTACAAGTCTCGTTGAGTTCAAACCAGCCCAGTACTGTGGGCCTGCTTGTGTTCAATGAGGACTTACATGATTCACAAACAGTAGACTTCCTTGAAGCAACAGAAAACAGGTTCAGGGTTGCCCATGATAAATGCACTAGCTGCAGAGTATTGATATGTATTAGTATGTGCTGGGACAGACAGTGTGAGAGCAATCTAGTAACAAGACAGACAGACAGACAGACAGATAGATATGCGTGTATATAAATATATAAATAAATGAAGATTCTCAAATATGTTGCAACAGAGTTGGAGGTGCAAAGCTCACCTAAAGACAACCCTTCAGGAAAAGAGAAGAGACACAGTCCACTGGCTGTTCACAGAGGGCAGAGGTGTTCTCCTCCAACTTTTTCTGGAGCTCCTCTTTCATACTATAAATGTTGGCTGGTCCAAGGAGAGGGAACAATCACATGTTGATGGGGCTTGGTAACTCTGGTCATATGTGCATTATAGGTCTCATGTTCTCCTTCATTCGTATCCCAATAGGTGCATAATTTAATATGTTAATGGGCCTTAATCAGAGTCTCAGTCTGAATTTATAGTCTACAAAAGAGGTAAAATAAACACTTTGGTCCTTCTAGTACTGAGAAGGCAGTAAAGACTCTGTCCTTCATCAATGAGTCTTTGTACACATCCTTACCTCCTTAATAAAGAAGATTTATTTTTCAGGGTGAAGGGAGTGGGGCTGTTGGCTGGTACGGAGGCGCAGTGTTCTTCTGGGCCTCACTGGAACATCAGGCTGTGAGACCTCTGCTTCTCTTCAGATATTATTTTGTTGTTAGGCCTTGCTTGAGCCAAGTGCGAGATAAGCAAGGGGCCCAGCTCATGTTTTTCTCAACCAGCCCCATCAATATTTCACTGTCTTAAAACAACACTGTACAATTCTGACCATTTAGCAGAAGGGGTAATACTTTGCAATGGTAGAACCAAACATAAACATGATGTTACTGTTTTGCTTGAGATGAGTTTTTAGATGCAGTAAAGTCACTTTCGGAGAAAAACCCAAAGATTCATCTGCTGTAATGTGAACATCTAAGATAAGAGAAACTGCTTTTAAAAAGTCTTTCTTCAGAGAGTCTAAAGACTTTGATATAGTTTCATTGTATGTGTCTGAAATAAAATGGGAGATGAAACCTTCTAACAATGAATATAAAAGTTTTTTGGAGACATTTCTATGTGAAGATAGATAGAAGCCAGTTTATAATAATTAATAATTGTTATAGCTTCCATTACTTTTTTTACAAGTGCAATTCTTGTGGTTTTACTTCAAGGGTCACTGAATTTAGACTGGTTCACAGAAGGGTGAGAGAACAGATTGGAATGGAATTGTGCTTGACCTCACAAGGTTGAAACCTACCAGCTCAGTTGTTTTAGTTTCCAAAAGTACAAGTGGAGAAGAGTCACATCTTGCATTCTGTCTAGTGGTTAGAGACTGAAGAGTAGGAAGATTTTTCTGAAATTCTCAGTCACTGAGAATTATGGGCAAGGCAGGTATTTATTTTGTGAATTCTGCAGTCAAGAGATTTTTATTCAAAGGTGTGCTTTTCCTCCTCTGCTAAGCATGAAATTCCAGAAACAAACTCTACGAGGAAGAGGGGCATTTCTCACTGGTCTCGTAACCTCCTATATAAGGTTATATCTGTTATTTATTGACGTGGTTTCACTCTATGTGTTAAAGCTGTGCAAATCTCACAAAACTCAAAAACAATCCCATAAAACAGACATTTTCTCTACACAAAAGAGAGGTTCATTTTTTGAGCTATCTGGATTTCTTTCCAGAGAACTGATCTGTTTTCTAGATAGGAAGCCTCTAAGATCGTTGCCTTGCTGGAATTGGAGTTTAGAATTCCATAACGTAATATCAAAATGCAACGGTATAAATGTGACCATACATTGTCCTTTTATTCACAATCCCCTTCACACTAAATAACTAAACAGTAAAATGAAAATATTTTTCACTTTCTTCCCTAAGGTCCTGTGAAATTGAGCTTTGTTTTATATAATACAGATTGCAAGTACTCTTCCCAATTTTACATAGTTGATTTTCAAAATTCTCAAAATAACAAAAAATTTGGTTATTAGCTTTGGGATCTGGAATAAGAGAGCAAAAATTTGGGGGGGTTTTCACTATTTTTCAACATTTACACTCTTGATACATCTTACCACGCAATGGAAATTCAAGAATAATTCCATGATTCCCATGCTTTTGAAATAGAATGTACTTATTCAAGATTTGATCCTGTACTTTTGGAGAGCATTTATCTTATCTCAATCTGAAGACGTTAGATTTGCTGTGAAGACCGAATAATTAATCTGCTTCATGGATCATTGAAAACCAGTTAAGCTGATTATTCAGATTATTTTAGAATACTTTGCACATTTTTTCCCTAATGCTTCACTCACTAGAAAGTTGTAGCTTTCATCAAAAAATAGGCATGTGGCATTATTTGAAGGGAAAAACTCAAAAAGGTTACCATAAAGATTATTTTTTAAAAACAAATGAGATTCTATATACTTTTAAAGCACAAAAATATGAAGGACTAGGGATGAAATAGTTGTTTGCCATGAACAGATAGAAGAAAATCACATTGGAAAACATGTAACAAAAAATAATGTTATTGGAAGATGATTTTTTTTTCCCTGAATATCACCATCAAAGCAATCTGTTGTTTTTTTAGAAAAAAACATGTACAGATGGAAGAAGTCACATGGAACATCTATTTTCTAAGTGCCCACTCAAAAAATAACAAGGCTGCACCATGAAAATAAGTCACTAAAATTCCAAAATAGCAGTGAGAGGATAAAAGGGCTAATGAGGAATAGGCAACTACATGAAAATTCAAGGACACAAAAGTATTCCTAAGAAAATCACATACTATCCTGTGCGTTTCACTGAATATGAAAACACAACTGTCTAGTACCACCTAACTGCAATAGAGCAAAACCAGCAGAATTAAATCAAGGGCAACTTTCTGAATTTGGAGATACCATGCCTTGACACTACTCCACAACAATGCAGGGCATGTGAGGGGCTTTTGGTCTAAATGGGTCTCATTTGGGTCTGAATTAACTCTTCTTCTTTATCTGTGCTTGATCATCAAGTACCTGCTTTTGCTCTTTCCATATTCCAGTCCTCACTCAGGGTTGTAATTAAGGCTATTTCACTTTGTGCTTTAACCTCTCAATGAGCTCAGTCATTTGTGGAAACGTCATCACTAACAGCTCCATGAAGCCTGTTGATCATATCCTGTGACAACCTACTGCTGCTGAGAGGTTTTCTTCTAAGCAATTTCTAAATATCTACATTCTGCACATCTTGACATGCAGTCATAAATAGACAACACAAATAGGTATAGTGATCCCCTGTTTTTCTCATACTGTTCCTCTGCTGTTCTCAAAGACATCATCCACACTGATATCACCTTGAATCTATCTGATTTTCATCCCAAGGAAGAGGACTGTGGATTTTTAACAGCCAAATCTTTTCAAGGTTTATATGTACATTAGTTCAAGGACAGCTCCTGAGAATGTACTAAAAAGATACTAAAGTGAATGCACATTCTTGTCTTAAAATCCAAGGGAACACATCCGAGGGGTGAAACAGGTAGTGTTTATGTGGTATGGCCTCGTGTCTAAGCAGGAGTGAAGAACTCGGACTGGTATCTTTAAAGTATTTGGAGGAACTGGCTCTCCTCTTTTCTTGGTTGTAGCAGACATCTGTGCCTCCTCCCTCTATTCCTTGTTCTGTTTAATCTTTAAAATACCCTTTTTATGCCTGGTCTGAGACTTCTTATTTGCTCCTTCTCTGTTGTCCATGCTTATCTTGAGGATGAATTAGGATCCCTTCATTTAAAAGAAAACCAATATATTTTCTTATGGCAGCATTTTCTCTTCCATAGTTCCAGAAGAATTTAGTTAAGCCTGTTGCATTTGTATAAAGTTCTTTAACTCATCCAGTATGAACTATTTGACCAGGCAAAAATCCCTTCTAGATCTAGAAGATAACCCACCAGAAGTTGACAGTTAGCATGTTGGGGCAAGGTTTTACTTCTCATAAAAGAAGTCAAGAAGTGACTATATTTTCTCTTACAACCTGTGATATTCAGGATGTGTGGCACTATCTGACTCCAGATCTTGATTTCCAGGACCAGTAGCAGCACAGATAAGGGGCATTATGTTATGAAGTTTTTCCATTCTCTCCATGGATTGTCTGAAATCCAGCAAGAACACATGGAAGGTCTGTTGCAAATGAAAACAGAAAAATCTGGCTAGATTATATTATTCCAAAAATGTCTCAGCAGAGTCTCACTGAACTGCAACAAAAAACACCCTGAGGCTCTGTCTCATTGAATGTAGTCTCTTCAAGGATTATAGGAGCTCTTTTTGTATCAGTCATTAAGAGATGAAGGTCTCCGCAGGAGCCAGAACACTAACACAGAAATTACGAGTAGGAGTGAGGAACAAAAAGGATCACTAACGTATCTAGTTAGAAAAGCAGTTAGAAAAAGGGGCCGGATTTGGCAAATGTGATAGGACAGAAAAGCCACAGGAAAGAATGGCAGGGTGAGGTCATGAAGATAATGTGGTGAAATCTGAGAGGTAGCTTTCTGGTTAGATAGCTTCTGCAGCAATTCTGGGGAAATTTTCCTCATCCAAGTTCAAGACAAGTGTCCTTTAGGATTATTCTTTTTTCTTTTAAATATCATTGCATTCTTGGTTCATGTCATCCAGTGCTTTTTCCATTGTCTGCACAGAGATCATCAACTTTGTGATTTTATATTTTTGTACCTCTTGACATTTTTCTTTTGCTGTATTTATTCTTCATGATTCAATTAATTTTGTCTTGTTCGTGATCTTGAATCCTAAATAGTTTCATTTAGAAATTGTCCCCCAAATTCATCTTAAATTGAACTAATAATCTTCTTTCAAATCTATTTTAAGACAAGCTATATAACTTGTTATAATTAAGCTTTCATCCATAGCTATTCTGAAGTTTTATTTCAAGACCTGTTACACAGGGGTAAGTAGTATCTTTCATCAAGCTGACCTAGAAACTAACATTCAACTTAACTGTAAAGCCTTAAACATATCTTTCAACTTTCATTTCTGAAATTTCTCACCTACCTGTTTTAAAGATTTCTGCGACACCAGAAATAACCTAAAACCCCCAATATTTTCCTTCAAAGCTACTTGAATTTTCTGTTTTTTCTTCAATGTGCAATGCTACACATTGCACAACTGTCACTTAAAGAAAAAAGAAAAATTAGAACTCTGGAGATCAGTTACCATATGAAATTCCTGCAATTCTACTCTTTCCAGGCTACTTTTATTTTTATTCATTTTGCCTTGAGAAACTCTGTTTTCCTCTTTACTAGAGCGACTGGTGGGCTTTAAATATTCTGTTTCTGAAAACATTGATGCCAGAAAGATTTTTCTGTTCATGAACGTTGTCAGATACGTAGAATACAAATGTTTGCATGTTTTACATGAAGAGAAAATGTTTATGAAAGTGTTGCCTTCTGGGAACTTTAGGCTGCTGTTTGTGTGAGGGTGTTTTGATTTTCCTTTAGATTTCTAAAGGGTATTAACATGGTGAAAAATGCATGTGGGTTTTTTTTTAGAAGTAGTAATTATCATTAGCTTTTCTCTCAATAATTTTATATCCTTTTGCCATATCAAAAAAATCCTTGGATACAGGGAAGTGCATGCTTATTGAAATTGGTTTTAAATTTTTATCACCTGGAATGTCTTTTAAAGGTAATGCCATTTGAAGAATAGGACCGTTAAACTGTAGGAGGAATGAGCTGAGGTTTTAAAGGTAAAATCTGATTACTTATTGGGGAATTATGAAAACTAGGGAGACATACAAATAATAACATTTCAGTTATCATCATCATAATAGAGAAAAACAAAATAAAAGCAAACAACAAAAAAATAAATAGTGTCTCACTTGTGGCAGTATTACCCCTTCCTGTCGAAAACCTACTAAATTATGGGAGCACTGGGCATAAAAATTGTTGCTACTTCTGCAGTGACTAACAAATTATACTATTTTGTTAAAAAAATCCATTTCTGATACATGATGAATGATACATCATTATGATATCAACAAATAGCTTTACTAAGTATAATCTACTCATTAAGAATATATTTTGTCAGAGAAGTGGAATTTCAATTAGAGCTAAATAATGTTATATATGCAATATCTCATACTTAGTAAAATGTTTATACAGTAAAATTTTTATTCATACAAGTTAACATAAAGTAGTATAGTATGGACTTAGACAGGAAATGAAAATCTTGTGACTAAAATGACTCTATGATTAGATCTTCTTCTGATCAAAGACCAAAGCAAACTACAAAAAAATTAAGTTTGTAAAGATAAATATTAAAAGGGACCTGAGCATTTCAGCTTAAATAAATATCCAATACATTCGAGAAGATAATATACTTTAAAATGAGGAAAGGACTTATTTATTGTATAATACAAAACCAGTTTGTAGAATTCTGCTTGCTTTTAGATGTCACTCAGAAAGTCACTTGGCATAAATTAACAAGGAATTAGACCTCTGACAGCTTTCTAGACACAAGAGTTTTTCTATAAGGAAGGAGGAATTTGGGGGAAAGGTTATTTAGTTACCTTGGGAGGGTGAGGCTAGTGTTGGGCTTGGGGTTGCTTTTTTTTTCTTTTTTTCTTAGGACAGAACACATCTAGTCATTGTAGTTTAAGGCAGTTAAGAAATTCCTAAAACATGTTTTAGAGCGGTAGGCAAGAACTGCCAAGTTAGATCCATCCCAAAGTCTTGCATTTGTACATTTTACTCCAACACAATTCACAGGTGGGATCCCAAAAGTTGTGTTGGCTAAGCTCAAAATCTTGGTTTTGAGAAAGGAAACAATCTCGGCATTTATGTAAAGCCCCAGATTTACTGTTACTATAATTGAAATAGTATAATTCAATAATCTTTAGTTGATATATGATTGTTATTAAAAAAACACAATGGAGTTAAAATTCTTATACATTAATTTAGTCTCTACATCTTGTGCTGAAGTTAGTGTTCTTACCTTTTTGCTAAAACTGGTGGTTTCATTTGGCTGATGGTGGGAGATATTGCAGTGGAAGTTCTCCCAAAACTCAAGGCAAGATGGAAAGGGAGACAGAACTACAGATTGTAAAGTGCCATAGGTGGCATGGGGAAATCTTATGAAACTCAGAATATGTCATGTAATTGTGAGTGGGAGGTTTAAATGTGACTGCTACTGTCAGAAATTCATTTCTTAACACACTTGCACAAGTCTAAGAAGACGTATTAACGAAAACAATCTCAGAATTAAATAAAAAAAAGAGTTAACAGAAATAAATGCCAAATGAAGAAGCTTGCATAGGAAAATTCATATCTTACAAACTTCACTTACATAAACAGGCTAATAGACAATAGGCTTCCATGGCAATTCTGCTTTGCCACACAAATGGATTAAAACTTTCATGTTCAAAACAACTGTGTTAGAGAATTGTTATTTGATTCTTTCTTTGCTTTAGTTTATTCTGTCCCATATAAATTCATGGGCCTTGTTGTCATGAGGCAAATGGTACTTTGAAAATAAATGAGAGGTCTCCACAGTCCTATAGGAAGGAAGAAAAGAAGGAAAATATTTTTGTAGATGTGTTTAACCTGTGATCCTCCAGGTAGAAAAAGGAATTGAAATTTTTGACTGTTAATAGAGATTCCAGTATTCCTTTTAGGTATGCAAAACAGTACATGGAACTTTGTCTACCAGCTTTCAATAAGCTGAAAGTGGTGTTTCTTTACTCCAGTTGGTGACCTATCAGCCATTATTGCTCCACTGCAAATACTTCAAGTGGGAGACATTATGCACACCTATGGGCTGCCTGAAAAAGCAGCTTTATATGGAGGTTTTTTACAGGTTTTTCTCCATGTTTCCTAACACAGATTGAGATCAGACAGGGAAAACATACTATATTCTTTCTTTTCAGCTCAGAGGGAGGACCACACTCTTGCTACAATGTTTGTCTTAAGAGTTTCATTTTTCTCTAATGCATTTGTTCCCACTGGTTACTGATTTTAGGTACATAACGCTTTGCCTTTTCATGCTAGAAGTTTGCTAAATTATGTACAAGCATTTTTATCCATTAAGATTTCTTTCCAAAGTTATTTTTTGTTGTTATTTTGGGTTTTTTCATTTCTATTTCTTCTGTTTATATCTAGGCATGTTGAAAATCTGTTAAGCAGTTAATATTTCTGGGTTTCTTTTTATATGATTCTCGCAAAATATGTTGTAAAATAGCCTAAAATTAATCTAATTTTCTCAAAAACTTTTTTAGAAAGTGTCCAGTTTGATAACAATTCTCAAAATTTCTTGTGTTATTTTAAATTATTATTCTTTTCTTTCTTTCCTTTTTATGTCTTTAGTATTTCCTTTTTGGGATTCATGATGTTGTTGGGTTTCTCTCAAAGAAATACTTTTTACAGAAATACTATGGACAAGGCCCGTAAGCCCAGGTGAGTATCACCACCACTTTCAGACTCCTGGTCTCTATGTATGCTTTGTTATCTGGTTTCTGAGTTTGCTTGGAATTTCTGTAATGCAGCTAGGAATATTACAAAGGTAACAACCAGGATCCCAATCTAGGGAATCAGTACAACCAGGACTCTAGGACATAACATGGCATGTTTTCAATTCAGATCAGTTTATGCATATTGTAAAGAAATGGAGACCATCCTCCATTGCTCCATTTCTATAAAGAAGGAAGGTTCATCAAGTTGTTACCATGAGAAAAATTCCTCGTGCACGGTATTTACTGATTAGACATATATGGAACTCACAAGCTCAACTTTTATTTTATAATTTTGATAATGAAAGCACTAGAATTCTCTACTAGTTCTTCTTCCTCCTGTGTGCCAACTTTTTATTCATAAGCTGTAGTTGGGTTATGATACCTTTATTTCAGTTTTAAAACAGGTATTTCATTAGAATGACAGATAGATCTGATTATATATTTCAGTATACTGTATGTTTGTACTTGTTCTCTAGACATAAAACAGAAGTCATAAAACCAAACAAATAAACAAAACAAAAATACTCCCAAACAACAAAACTCCAAATCCACATTTCAATGGAAGATTTAGAAAATACTTTTCTACTGCATTGGTCTATTAATTAATGTTTACATTTTGTACAAATAATTGTACTTCCAACATAGACTTCAGTATTTAATAGTCTACTTCTGATACAGCTGGAAATCAAAAAACTAATGCAAATAATTTAAGTTCCAGTTTCTTTCTTTTTTTTTTTTTTGTTGTGGTTTCTTTTCTCAGGTAAGTTCTGTTTGACATCTGTCTGAACAAGCCTGACTGATGTGGTTTTACTTATAGTTCTAAAATTACACTGGACTAAAGTGGACAAGGAATTTAAGTGGTTCAAATAAATACTGCACACTTTACAATGTGTGTTGTGGCAAGCAAACAATTTAAGGGTTAACATAACTCAGCTTTCTGTTCAAGATTTTTTTTCTCTGTTGTCAGGAAATCCTAATGAAGGAGCAGTAGAAAAAAAATCTTTGCCTAGGAATTTGTAGTGCAGATAAGACAATGCACTGAACTCCCCTCTATCTGAACCAAGTAATTTATTACTATGGTGCTAAGAAGGGCTGAAGAAATCACACTGGCTAGAGATGCTTTCCATTATTCCTTCTTTCTAGCAGACATCTTCTATTAGATTTAATAGAATCTTCTCCAAGAGCAATTTGCCAACCAGAAAATTGTATTACAATTTAGTAAATGTTGCCCTTCCTCAGTTAATTCATTTTGTAGCCTTCTTTATGCATTATTTTAAATATCTTAATCACATTTGCTTGAATCCTAGAAGGGTGAATAAGAGAAATTGAAAATTTTTCTTTTATTCCTATCTTTCACTGAAGCCAAATTACTAGCAAGATAGAACTCTATGTAAAAAAAATACCATTTATCACCAGTGTGGTCTTTTATTCAATGATAAACATTGTTCTATATTTTTCCCATCTGGCTTTTACACCAACATACAGAATCTGTAATTTTGGCAGTACCCCACACGTCAAAATGTCCCTATACAACAAAGAATCATCCATCCTGCCACAGGGGTTCATGATGAAATGGGGTTGACTATTTCAGAGCCTGTGTATGGCTCATTTCACTCACAATTTCTCAAGTGGTAACCATGCTGTCAGAAGCATCTTGAAACTGTTTTTCTGCATGTCTCTTATTCAAAAAGAAGTTTTCTAATAACAAGGGGAAATGAATTTAAAGAAGCACTGACAATATTAATGTCCCTATCCCAAGGGAGGGTTGTCATGCAGTGTCTTTAGCTGTCTCCCTAGTGTCAGGCATGGTGATCCTTCTCTCAGCCCCCTGGGGAGTCAGTGGTCTAAGAGAAGATGAGATAAGGTAAAGAATGAAGGGCTTTGCCAATTTACGAGTCAGAATTAATTTAATCCTACTTTCCTTATTCTAGGAAGAAGGAGCAGAAGACTGGCACTCAGAAGGTAAAGTCCTAATGGCATCAGCCCCGTGTCTTCCTGTAAAATGCCGAGCATGAGTCCTAGAATGTGCAGCTACACAAATCATAAAATTGAATTGAAAATGTAGGAAAAAATGGACTTCCTTAATCTCTTTATTTACTTGTCATTTAATTTCATATCTTTAATTGGCTTAAAGGGATTAATGAAGCATTTGATTACAGGAGTTTGTGATTCAGCTGCTTTATAAAGCTGGAAGAAATAAATAATTAGCTTTGAGGAGCAGGTAATTCTAAATGCAGGGGCAAGATGTCCATGTAATCTCATCATTATTTGGCACTCATGACTATTGCAAGGAACTTGCTAACTTGCCAGCAGGCTTGAAGCCCTCCCTTTTGTTGTTCGTAAATATAAAGGGACAAGAGAATATATCTGGACTGGAAATAATTTCAGAAAGTTCCATTATACACATTGTCCACTGCACTCTGGTGGTCTGCCCAAAGAATCTGTGGACCAGTTAATCCAGTTCGGAGCAGAAATAATTCTAAACACTGAATACAATGCTCCTCTGTAACTAAAAGGCTCATTTTTGATCCAGCAGAGTCAAGGAAAATGTTCCATGGCAATGGAGATGCTCATTATGGGGAAATGTTCCTGCCTTGTTGGTTGGGAAATCAAAGCTTGTACAATCAGGCCATGTACTTCTTAAATTATTAATTTTCATTACACAAGTTTGATCTCATAGTTTCTACTGTGGGGAGTTTTTTAATTGGTAAATACATCTACAATAGCACTATCTGTAGCAATATGAAACTTAAAGGCAAAGTTTTTGGTTTTCAAATGTCCTCTACATATTTTGACTGTACATGGAAAGGATGCAAGTATCTTGAAAGAGATGAGCAGCAATATGATTCCACTTGTTTTCAGTAATACTTTCATAAACATGGCAATAACACCTGTCAGTATAACTAGGTTTTGTCAAGTACTATAATAAATTTTAATACTAATACATTCATAGATTTTTTTTTTGTTTTATTTTAGTTTGTTTGGGTGATTGGGTTTTTTTTTGTATATGTGTTTTATTTATCAAGAATTGTCAAATATTATGTCTAAACTAATAGGGAACCAATGAAGGCTTTATATAAATTTGTATCTCAAACCTGTCATTTATAAACAATTAGAAATATTTTTTCTTTTCTTTCTTTTTTTTCAGCTGCCAAAAATGCTAGTAAAAACAAAGCAGTACTTTTACTGAAGTGGTTTTGCAGTTATTATAAAACATAATCTGGGATCTTAGAATGTAGCAGCATTTTGGGGTTGTTTGTCTGGAATTGAGGCATCTAGAAATATTAAGTAGTGCTTTTCATTTAGGCAAAGGGCAAAGACTAATTTGCATTCTTCAATGGCTCTTCCTAGGAGCAGATTAACAGAGCAGTGTTGGCTCCAGTCCTGAGGATTCTGGCTGATGGCCTCACTTCCCTGACTGCACGGAGTGTGACTCACGCATTCGCAAAATGTGTGAGGGATAAAGGGATTCATCCTGCACCCATTGACTCCAGTGGGACAGCATCGAACACAAAGACCCATTGAAACTCAGTGGGACTCAGAATCCTAAGTAGAGCTGTACAAGAAACTGATTCTTTGGTTGTGCCACTGATTTTTTTAATTAGGAATAAAAGAGGAAAAAGTGGGACAATCAGAAACATCTCTGTGCTAATTTTCACAGAAATATCAAATATTAAACAAAGCATTGCATTTTCCCTGAATATAATTCTCATTGTATAAGGAGAAAGAAAACCATTATTTTTAGTAATTTTAAAAGTTTCAAACAGAAAAATATGTTTAAAAAATATAAACATTTAATTTCGAACATGTCACTAGGAAACCCTCAATTATTTTTTTTACTGAATCTGTTGATTAATTGTTTCTGTTTCTCCAGATTTCATATTTTGAAAATAAATAGGCTACAGAAGAATGCATTATGTACTAAATTACCTTATGAAATTGGGATATACAGATTTGCTTCCTTAGTGGAGATAACTTGATTAGAGATGAGGGTTTGTCTCTTCCCTTAGAGATTCCCATTCTTACCCCTACTGACTTCCAAAGATGTTACTGAATCAACCTACCTTTTTAAAAAGAAGCATGCATAGACTTTTGTCTTAACTAATATCTCAAGCTGTTAACTGTGCTCATTCAGGATCTTTTCAGATAAAATGGATCAGTCTATGCAACAAACAAGGTGGAAGAGCCCAGGAGAAGAGAGGATAAGTGGAGAGACAGTGACTTCTACTCTAGCAGGATTTTCAAAAGCACATTTTTTGTGAGTCAGAGCCATTGAGCAGACATTTCAAAGATGTCTAGTTAAATATTCCCATGGATTACAGTGAGATGTACCTACAGGCATCCACAGTCTGGTCTTCAGACCTCAGAAAACAGCATGGCTTTGTAATTTAAATATCTTTAAAACTGTAGTCTAGTTGAACTAAGTATTCTTTTCTAGCTTAGAACTCTCTCATTCCTCCTGTTTTTGTCTAGGAAAACATCAGAGCTTGTAACTGTTCACTGGACTGGATGGGTTAATGTGCCACAGCATACTCCACAACATAGGCCACATTCAAGACAGCCATGACACACAATAATCTAGAATAACGCCAAACCTCATCAGAAGGCTTCAGCCTGTCTGCCCAGACAGAGCAACATCATAAACCTCCAATGGCTGCACGTGTCTGCAAGCATCTGCTGCTCCTGCTTCTCAAGCCCAACCTTTTCTACCCCCCATGGTTAGTGCCTTGCACCTGTGTCCTTCATTACATTCTGTGTTGTTCACCTGTTTTTCACAGCTGAGACCCATTGGAGATTAGGCTGTGCTACAGCCCCATTTCCAAGTATCACAAACCAGGTACCTACACGTTAATTTGCAGGAGTAAAGGCTTTTTATGACTTAAAGTCGTCTCTGCCACTTTTTGCTTGGTATCTGCACTCACACGTTACCCCTTTGAAAGATGTAAGAGCAGAAAGTTGGCACCTGGATGCTTAGGACCTTATCACAATCTCCTTGCAAAATTATAATCAGTCAACTACGAAGTAAAAACTCTAAAAGACAAAACACTGTCTGTCATTTGTTATGCAGGTTTAGGTTAGACTTTTGACAAGGCATTTCCCAAGGGATATAAAAAAAAGATACTGCCAAGTTCATGAACTGACTTGGAACACCCTTATAGAGATTGTCTCTTTTCAAGCTAAGACTCTGATAAATAGCTCTGATTTCACAGTGTATCAGATAAAGAGATAAAGGGTTAAGAGACCTGTGGCATGTTACTGGTTTTAGAAAATCTTTAATAAAAACAAGCAGAAAATACATTATTTAACTCCTTCTTATAACTAATTTCAGAACAGTGTAGGAACAATTACCAAAAAGAAAAAATATCTTTCATACTGTAATCTTCATATGAAATTTTAAAAAGTTAAAGACCACTTACTATGTATGAATTTCTACATAATGACAAATTACGTACTCACATAATTAAGCAATCTGCTCAAAGTTCTCACTCTGATTTCTGAAGTACCTATAAAATTAAATTGCTCAAGCCCAGGAAAGGAATTAATAAATGTGAGATGTTAATTAGGTGAAGACACAGAATTAAAGGAGAAGCAATGGGACACAGGGATTAAACAAGAATAAATAAATATTTCAATTGGGAATTAAAAATAATAGACAATAAAAAAGAAATCAAATAGCAATGAACTAACAATATTTAAATTTATTGTCTCCAAGTTACTTTAAAATATAAGATCTCACCTATTTTAAGATATGTTGCTGAGACAGCACTATGACTTGCAATTTACTATAAGATATTGGAAATACTGGGGGTGTTCTTGTCTGCTAGGTGGCTCCATATCATCATAGACATCAGGAATGAGACTCAGAGCCAGGCTTTTGGAGCATAAATTTACAGGTAAAATGGCTCTGTAAATGTTACATTCAAAGGCATATCCCATACTATCAGTGAAGGCTAAAAAAGCTCCTCAGGTGACCAGTGAGCTTATTTAGAATGAGTATGCTGGTTCTGTAAATTCAGCTATGTCCTAGACAATAGCCTAGACATGCTTTCTACAGTGAACTGTGGAGCCCAATATTACTAGCACCCATATTTAAGTACCTGAATCTCGAGGAGAATTGCCCTCCCTTTTGCCACTTGTTCTCAGAGGGTGTTTGCAGAACAAGCAACACTGCCAAAAGGAGCCTTGCATAGCAGATCACAGAAATAGAAATTGGATTCTATTTCCTGAATATTTCTGCTTAATGCCTCTTGATACTTAATATACCTCTGTGCCCAGGAGACGAGTATGTAGGGCAAGATATATTGGAAACCTTCACACGTCCAGAATGAACACACCACGTGTTTGGAAAATACACTGTCCTTTTCCTGAAATCCCTTTTAGTAAGTGAAAAGGAGGTACAGCTGTTTGCTTGCTGCACAGATGCACATAACTCATCTTTCAGGGGCTCTTTACTGGGATATGGAGGAAGCACATTCTGCTCTAGTGATGATTTTCACCATGTTTGACTCCAAGACATTCCTATCATGTTTAACCAGCCCAGCAGATGCTGTTTCCATTTTCTCCTCTAAAATTCACTTTACTTCCCTCATGAAGGCTTTATTTTTTACTTCTTTTCACCTTGTCCTCATTACAACTAGAGGTTTATGATCCACAGTAGTCACAAAGCAATCTAGAAGCTTTGTCTAGTTTCTGTGTGAAAAAATATAAATTAAGTGGAACATATTTGTGGAAATGGAGACATGAAGGAGAAGAAATCAGTGTAAGACAAGCACAAAAAGATTTTACCAGAAAAGTATGTTTTCAAGTATTTTCAGTTTGGCAAAAATACATTCAGAAAGTCACAACTCTATCCATTCCAAGGCTCCATTTCCCAAATTTATAAAAAGAAGTACTTTAAAACGGTTTGTTATCATCCTTGCCTACAATCTTTCTGAATGCTCATCTCAGCCACACAGCATGTCTGTGCATGTTGGTTGGAAGTTTTATTGAAAACGTGGGACATTGACTCTCAAATGATGAACTCCTTCTACCACCTGTCTGCTGGGGGATAAACAATATTCGCAGAAATTAATGTTCCTGCAAGTATGACTAGCCAAATGGAGTGGGGAGGGCTTGCTGAAATGGAAACAGCTTGCAAAGATTGGCAGTCCTTTTCACAAAATTTCATTAAATGCCTGATCATCATGACAAAAAAGGGCATGTATGAATCAGGACAAAGTGAGCGGCCTGATTTTGGACATATTTTGGAGATACATGACAGACTGATTCCTAAAATAAATGTTAGTATGAAAAATAGGTTTATTTTTCTGCTAAATAGGTTTAAAAGTATTAATACACTAGAAGAAGTTGCATGTTTTCAACTGCTTATTTCCCAGCAATATGTTTTTACACAAAGATTGGAAACAAGAATGACTCATAACATAGTTTATTACTAAGTTAAAAACAAGCTGCTATGTAAAGAAATTTACTATGAAAGTATATATTTAATAGGGGGGAAAATGCAACTAAAACATACAGTATTGTAGTGTTATGTAAGTATGTATGTAGATATGCTACATATCACTAAATCAATCTTGTATGAACATTCAATATTTTTTGCTTCTTCTGCTGAAAAAATATATTAAAATAATTTTTATTTACCTGTGAATAGTAGTAAAGCCCTATTGAATGCTCTTTCTAAAGGAGAAATAGTATAAATTACAAGATATCATATTTTTGATATTTATTAGATTTTTTTTAATCAGAAATACTTAATTTTCATAATTGCTGCATGTTGATTCCAAAATAGCAAACCAAAAATAAAATTATAAAATTCTCTACTTTGAAATAGACTTTTTTTAAACTTCTTGTCTTTCCATCACAACATTTCAAAAAAAATTATTCAGTCTGGAATGAGATGAGGGATACGATGAGGATTCAGGTGTTTATCTATTTAATTAAGAACACTTTTAAAAATTTCAATTTTTTGCAGTCCCAAAGATCACCTTTTATAGAAAGCAATAACTTGAGTGATTTGTATCTTTATCCAGCAGAAGGTGCTTCATTTGTTTCAGTGACCCTTTTTCCATTGTCTTTACCCTGAGTAGCAATAGTGGAGTTCATATTACATGATGTTAGTAGCTTGCAATGTAAACTAGCATGGTTCTGCAGCAGAAACCCAACACAAGTCTGGATTACTTTTGCAGGAACACATTAATATTTTAACACAGACATCTCCAGAGAGGTATTGATCGCCATGTAAGGCCAAATTATGAGAAACTGCAGTGACAAGTAAAATGCTAAATGTAATTATGTGCAAGGGAAATGACAAAGCAAGACATCCTACTGATAGGATCTATTGTTAATCCTTGAATTCCCAAGGGTATGAGACTAAAGTCTCATTGATCAAGCCACATGATATTCAATTTGACAATATGTTAGTAAATACAGCGTGAGAAATCCTGCAGGATGGATTCCCTAGGGGATTTAACAAGATTATTTTTGATTTTATACTTTGATACTTCACAAATGGAACAGTCATTGCAAATTATTTGTAAACAGAATAATAGAACTTTTCTCCTTACAATCTATGAGGCTTCCTTTCTTTTTAAAATTGTTCTTCCTCATGCAAAAGACAGAAACAGAAATTACAAGTTTGACAGTATCACTGAGAATGTTCCTTATCTTTGTGTTTCCTTTGCCTAACATTTTTTTAATATAAAAAACAGAGGGAGAAGCAACCAGAATATTTTTACTTTCTTCAATAGCTGAAACATTGCAATTCCTTCCTTAATTTCTTTTGATTTGAAGAATACAATAGAAAACAAGAGAGGAAAACCCTCCAAGTTTTTTAATTTATTCCTGATTTTTTAAATAGTATCTTGTATGACTGGATAGCTGAAGGAT
Source organism: Irena cyanogastra (assembly GCA_013397155.1). NCBI lineage: Eukaryota > Metazoa > Chordata > Aves > Passeriformes > Irenidae > Irena > Irena cyanogastra. The sequence continues at coordinate 83,961 of VWZV01007378.1, forward strand.
AATCTCTGAATGTATATTAAAATTCTGGGGCTATTGCTACGTAGTTCCACAGAAGCAAGGTCCATGTCCAGTCTATTTAAATTCAAACCATTAATTCAGATTATATGGAGTGTCTTGTATTACCGTGAAACAAAGATACAGATTGCATTTTCAAATCATGGAATCTCTTTGTTTTAATTTCAGACAATATATCAAAGAACAACAATATCATGAAAAGAAAGTATTTCTGAGATAAATGCATGGATGAGTCTATAATGTTTCTAAATTCATCAAATTTTTCAGTTCCAGACCTGTAAAATCAGTACACTCCAAAAGTGGTACTTGCTTTTTACATACTTTAAGTTTTCAGCAATACTGACAAGTTGAAGATTAGAGATCTGCTTGATCCTTTTGAGGCATTATTTTCAGCAAAGTAAATCAACATCATTGCAGATATGTGAGTCTGATATAAAAAGGGTGACTTAAGATCACCTTTAGAGAAAGTTAAGGAGCTGAGAGGCATGGAGATGAAAAAGAAAATAAGTTTCACATTATCTAAAATGACTGCTTCTCATCTATGGGTAAATGGTGACATTAGGTTGGGAAGACTTTTTTGACTTGTTCAAATATGGGGAATGACGGGTCACAGGATGAACAGCAGTCATCAATTGGAAGAACGAAGCTCTTGTTGCTATTCTTGTTTTACATCACAACTGATCTGCCCAGCTATTATTGTCAGGGCATTGCAACAATTTAGCAAATTTCAAAATGTAACACACCATGTGAGACCAAAACTTGTAGTTGATGGCAGGGATAATTTGAATTATGTGAGGAGAAGAAAAGAAATAGAATGCAGTAGATACAGAAATCCTCAAAATTATCATAACTTTATCTAAATTCTTTAATAAGGACAATGAGATCTTTGGGGATTAAAAAAATATACAGTTTAATAAAAAAGGTTAGATTGCATGGCTTTACTTAAAATCAAACCCACCTTTCAACTTCTTTTGTCACATAATAGGCAAAAATTAAAATATTCTCTAGCTAATGAAGGCAATTATTTTTTTCAGATTGTCACTAGTATGTAGGAAACAAGTTCTTGTTTCATTGACTGTGATTTATTGCAGTTTAAATAATTAAAAAAAAAAAGTCCTATTCACTTTGAAGACAGCAAGCATTTAACTCTCAGATTAATACCATGTCATATGTGATTTTTCTTCTTTTGTCTATTTACAAATTAATTTTTAAACTGCAATTTGTTGAGATTATCAACTACTTTATGTATTTTTTTTTCTTTATTCTTTTTTGGGTTGTATGAAAGCTATTAAGAATGCACTTGTCTATAAGTCATGGTATAATGTGGATCTGTTAATATCATGTTATGAGTGTGATTCTGTTTCCTTGGTACATAATTTTACTGTTTTATTAATATTGCTTAATTCTTTGGGCCAAATGAGCATGATTTACCTATAATCCACAGAGCAAATTGAGCAAATTTCTAGTTCACTTATTTTGGTGTTCTTTATGTTATGTCTTTATGCTGTCTCATGTTGTTTAAAAAAAATAGCTCTGATTTGAAAAAGTATAAAAAATCAAGATCACGCTGATTTTATATTTTTCAAAGATAACCAAGATTTATTGGTTTATTTCTGGAAAAAAATATACTGAAAATTTCAATATGAATACAATTCAATGGAAAATTTCTAGTGTAATAAAGGCTCAATCACTTTACCATTCCCCCTTCCATCATAGGAAATTCTTACAAACGACTGCATGTTATTTATATGTGAAAAGAACCTAACTGGCAGAATATACATGCTGACAGAAGCAGACATATTAAAATTCAAAGTTACATTCAATTTGCATTTTGTCTAATCTTGTGGTTTTATAACTTCCCTGATATTTTAGTCACCCCATTTTACTACAAATTAGAAAAAGTGAGAATTATGAAAAGGTACCCAACCAAGGTATTTCTAGTATAAATAGGAAATCTTTCTTACAGAAATATGGAATCTCAGACAAAAAAACCCAAACAGAAGTTTTGTTAACACTGGAATATATCAATCTTTTGTATCAGGGAAGAAGTCTGAAGAAGTCTGAAGAAGTCTAAAGTCTTTGAAAAATAAGATTATACCTGCAGCCTTATTCCTTTTCTGAATGTGGTATTTCTATAGAACCTTATCTAGTAAAGTGCTCTCCAAACTGGGTGTTATTTGGTAATAATGAACATTGTTCCCAATATTCAGTGGCAAATTATGACTCCATGACTTAATTTAGAGTTTTCATATATGAGTACCACTTCTAGTGAATTCTTATTATTCTTAACAAATTTTCTTACTAGTTTTATTAAAAACTTGACTGACAAGTGTATTTTAGACACATGTAACTAAATTCTCCAAAGTAATGATAAAGACCTCTTAACTGTAAATTTCTTGCTAGGAGTAAGCTGAAGTTGGAATGTATTATGAGTACAACACCAGCAATTTTCTTTTAGCTTTTAACAGAGAGGAAAAAACACAAAAAAACCCCTCTACATTAACAAATGAAAAGCAACTGCTACACATTTGTCTTGTTTTTAAGAAAGCATGAGTAAAGTTTTTGATTCACATTGTGGAATTCAGTGGAAATATTGCTATTGGTTTTAGAGGGAAGGTATTTAGATCAATATGCACATCTGTGATTAAAGAATTAGGGAAATTAGAGCTTTGCAGGAGAGCACAATGTTCTTTTCAAAGTGACAAACAAGAACGTAGCTCTTCCAGGCTTTACGTCTAAAAGTTATTTGCTCATTTAACCTTGTATGAGCAAACGCTATATTGACTGAGTAAACAAAGGGAAATGTTTTCCACAACACTTAATTGCCTTCAAGAGTTAATTTTGATGTGAATCCTTGCAGTATTTCCAAGTAAATTATATCTAATTATAGAGCACATATTTAAATGTAACATAAAATTAAAGGGGTCGTAATGAAGGACAGGTATTTAAAAAGTAGTTCAGTTTAAAGAATTATGGCTTTTTTCCTCTTAGGGGGCAAATGGAAAAGTTTTCTCAACTACACACCGTGGCCAAGACAATCCTTGACAGACCAACACAGGCATGTGATGTGTGGCACTGGGCCAAGGAGCACCTTAGGACCCATTTAATAGGCATCTTATAGTAGTGGTGCCACGCCAATGAACAAGCCAGGACACTCCAAGTCATGTATATTAACTCCTGACTGTCTCTGGATGTGTCCTTGGGTTAACATCCATGCTCAAACTGGCTAACCCAAGGCTAGGTTAAAATGCACACCTGTATGTGCATGCACACAGGAAAAGGAAGAAAGCGAGAGCAAATATATACTAGGTACATAGCATAGCACAATGGGTGAAAAAGATATTTAAAAAGAAATGCTAATTTTATTATTCACAAAGTGTGTGCTGGCATAGCTGGCTTGCAGTAGCACTTAATATAGAAGGTATTTTAATATTCTACAACTTAGAAAAATAATGAGACTGTGATGATAACACATTAAAGTATTGTGTGTGTTTAGAAGAACAGCTCTGAGCAGAACACAGTACCTTATTTTCTAGTTAAAACAAAATTTCTTTTTACATCTTCTGGTTACAGTCACCTTTTCAGTAGAAAACTGTGCACCTGTGAACTCACCAACCTCACCCATATGCCACTAAAGCCCACATCTTACCAGAAGAAATAAGAAGAAAGAATCAAAACAATATGTGCATACATTTTGCACAATATTATTACATTCTCACCTTCTCGCAATATTTGTGCTTCACCAGCCTCTACCGACCATTAATATTATAGTTACCACATACATATCATATAGATTTATTACACAGAGGTTACACATCTCTATGTAACATTTGTACAACATTTGTACCTAAACATAAGGGGAAAAATGCAAGAAGTTTTTTCAGCCTCACAGTTTATCTGCTGCTCTTCTATTTATTTCTAGTTTTATCTTCTTTTTGTATATATTTTCTAATAGTTATCTCCACCATGATGTCTCATACTGTTCCATTATTCTGCTTTGTGAGGCATGACTATTATTGTACCCCTGTAAATGTAAACCCTGCTTTCACCTATTCTGAGTTTTAATGTCATAGCTCTTCTCTATCTTTACCTGCTGTCCCAACAGCACTTTCTTTTCCATTGTGAAGTCTCAGCACAGAGCTCACAGAATGCTGCTTCTGAAATAGTTGATACAGGCAGTCCATGACCTTATCTTCTGTTTTTGATTTCTCTCACAAAAGTTCTCATAACCATTTCAATTACTCTTGGTCTAAAGGACTGCTAGAAAATGGATTCACTGAGTATACAAATCACTGAGAAAGTCTCCAGGCCTGGCTTGTTCTGCTGAAGACCATGCACATTCAGACTGGTCTTCTAGATGAAGTCTGTGCATTACTGATCACACTTTCTGCTTGGTGCCAGGGAAAACCACTGTGGATATAAATTTACTTAAAAATAGCCAGACAATACAGTTCTTGTCCTACTCTGCATATCTTATATATCTTAGAGCCCCTAGCCTTTAAAGATTCAACTTCATGTTCCAATCAGAGCTGGCCATGAATGTGATTTTTTTCACCTTCTGCAGGTACATAATTTTGATTGCTTACAGTTATCTGAAGAAAAGTATTGGACATTTTCACTAGTCACTTGATTTCCATTACTGGAAAATAATTCTTTACTTAAACATCAAGTCAATCTTGCCCTCTTAGTTTCTACATCAGCTCTATCTCTGAATTTACCAGCTCTAGACCACAGCCCTTCACTTTTTCTACATCTTTTCTTTAAGCCCAGTGCCATACCTCTTTTGCTCCTACCTCCTTCATAGGTGTCTCTTCTCCCTAAGTATTACTATCCTTTCACATTTTTTCTGTTCTTTTTCTGCTAAACAGCTGAATAACTCCAGAGTGGCAGAACTGCCCTGACACTCTCCATTCTCTATCCCATTACTCTTTAATTTATGTTTGGTGTGAGTAGGGTGCATCTGTTTAATCTTTTTGCTTGATTTAAGTTTACTTTATTTAAATCACATTTTCAGCCCTTGTATTCTTAAAATCTTGCATGAAGAGATAGATTTGCCAAAATGAAATACAAGATATTTCTCTTAATCAAGATAATTCAATGCTTTTCCTTCCTCATTCACAACTGAATTAAAAACTCAATACAGCTATATTACCACAGGTTAATTATTTTTTTAACCAAGTATCAGTGGAATTTGGTTTTTTATTCATGCAATTTTACCAAGAGTATAAGATATGGTAACTCTATGTACCCAGTTTTACTTTGATTCTTTAGACTGATGAGTGATTTTCTACAAATATTTTCTTCTGAAAAAAATTTATAGAAAGTTCTGAGAACCTTTAAAAATTTAATTATTCAGTAAATTATTCATTAGCTTAAAAATTATTTTTCAGTACCTTAAAAAATAGCATATTCAAATACTTTTATTTTAATCAATATTTATCTTAATCAGCAAGGAGAACCTAATTCAAAAATTATTCTTTTAATTTGTACTCCTGAAGTCCATAGAAAACCTGTCTTTATACTGCTGGCTACCATATGTGATGTGGATCAGACTCAATATTAGGTGAAAATTTCATTTACTCTGAGATTATGGTGACTTCCATAGATTTGCTCCCCGTAAAATTGTAAGCATTTTGGGTTAGGGTATTTTGTTTGTTTTGGTTTTTTTGTTCAAAGAATCTTTTGCTATTTAACTTGTGGAATGATAGAGATATGTTCTTACATGCCTTTAAACAGAGAAAACTTCAAAATTTAGGCATTGTAGTACATGATGAGATATGAGTTCTCTCGACTGACGTGATACCAGAACTATCATGGAAGTATGAAAAGGATGTTGTGTCCCTTTCCTAGTTAACACAGGGTCTTTTAACTGTAATACCCAAGATTAAGTAATAAGAAGCCTAGCTTTGACACCAAAATCCTTACTATGTGTGGTACAAAAAAGAAACCAGAAATATATCTGTCTGGTTTTTTGCAGAGTGGAGTGACAAATCTACTGCCTATTGCTGTAATATTTATTTATAAGGTATAAGAAGGGAAGAACCATGAAATCACACTGAAATTCCTAATTCGTCCCCTCATATTTTGTAATGAAATTAATTGCCAAAGTGAGCATAATAACATTTCCAAGTAAATTGCATTATTCAGTGCCTAAATTTCACAGTGAAAAAGGATTAAAATCAAATGGGGCATTCAAAATATAAAACCTCTGTTAAATTGTGAAGTTCTTTTGTTTGTTGTGGGTTCTTTATTTGTTTTTTAATATTGTTGGATATGTTTACTCTGAACATCTTCAAGTGTTTGGCATTTTAGGTCAGTGTTAGGAGCATATACCATAATACCAGGGGTACATATTCTCCCACTAAAACACTTTTTAAATGATTTCAGGTTTTTGGGTGGACATAAGTAAATTTCATTACAGTGCTGAATCCTTAAACCACCAGTAGCAGAATTATTTTTAGTATCAAGTGCATGCTTTCTTTATTTAAAAGAGAAAAGAAACATCCTTTCATCAATATAATCTACAAAGTCAATAGTGGGACCTGCCCTTTCCCCTTTTCATAGTTGTGAGCAGAATTAAAAAATGAGCAAGTGTTTTGTAAATGGTTTTAGAAGTTGGCAGTTTAGTATGTATTTTGGGACTGAAATCAAAGGAGCTGCACCATAGTCTGAACTTGGACAACAGGATCAATTAACCTTGATGCAGTGGGAAAAGGCTTGTGCCAGAGGCCATACTGCTGAATTGCTAGTGTGTCAAACAGGAGAGAGACAAGGGCTGCTGCCAGGGCTGCGGGGAAGTGTTGCAGGATGGTTTGCAGCCACAGGTGTCAGTGCTTTGCTTGGAGGCATGGGCTGCATTACTAGATCATCTTTCAGTATATGCCTGCAAAAGGAATCTGTCTCATCTGCTCCACGAGCCCTTGCCATGCACAACAAAGTTCAGTTTGTGAGGAAAGTTTAATAGATGAGGATTGGCATATTTCCTTTAACAGTACATTCCTGAATGGAACATAAATACTAATGTAACCACAGCTTGGCAGTCTAGAGTGGTGTCTTTGTCCTGTGCACTAACAGGACTAAAGTTTCTAAACTTTTATCCTCAGTATTATGGATTTTCTGGTTATTTTCCTGGTTCCTGGTTTATACTTTTTATGAGCTCAGTTGATCCAGCCTCAAACCCCTTCCTGGCTCCTCCTTATGTGTCCGTGGTTAACGGCCACAATTCTTCTGCAGCTCCTGCCACCCTCTTGACTCGCCTTTGTCCATTCTGCATAACTTGCTTCTACTCACTTTTCTGTAACCTCGTTTTTAAAGATGAATGGGATTTTTTCGTTTCTCTCAGGAACAACTGAGGTCTACATTCTGCAACAGAATTTTTGCAGGTGGGAAGTTATTTTCACTAAGTGAGTTTAAATAGACAAGTTATCTTCTCATCTTTCTCTCTGTTGCACTTGTGTGTGGATCTTCAAAGGAAAAGCTTATGCAAATCTATGAAAAAAATATTTTAAAAGAACCAGATACAAAATACTTGTAAAACATTAATATTTTTTGGTATTCTATGAATTGTAAAGAATTGAAAATAGCTTTTATAATCTGACACTGAAAACTGGCAGTCAGGAAGCATATAATAAGCATATATATATATATATATGTAATAAATAGACCTTAATATATAGATGGATGTAGAAATACATCCCAAACATTTAAATATGTAGACTTCTAGACTCAAATGTTAGCAGAAGTTCCTATAAAGGCTATATATTTTCACATCAATCACCATATTGTTTATTAACAATTAAGATGGTATATCTACCAAAAACCATCTTTCCCCAAATTATGTATCCTACAAAATTATATTGCTGTCATATTTTCTTAACATTTCAAGGCTTGCAATGCAGAAACTGCTCTGAAACAACTGCTAAATTTCTAATCACTTACAGTCAGAATTGCTGATTCGGACAATCATACAAAGCTGTATGCTCAAACACACAGTCTCTTTCAGGCAATCATTGAGATAACTGAAAAGTATTAATTTTCCCATTGTAAATTACTCTATTTTTAAGGAAAGCAAGATGACAGAAGAATTCTACAAATTCAGAGTGCATAAACTCCACAACTATCCAAAAAAATCATAAAACCAAATAATTCCAGGTGACGAACAAAGCTGAGATCAGATCTTGAATTCAAAATGGAGAATTATAGTCAGTTTAGTACAAATGCACACATCTGTGCAACAATAAAAAGTGTTTACCTACTCCTCCAGCATTACCTGTGCTCTCCAAATTATTTGTTACATGCCGGATTCGTTAGAATTTTTGGAAATTGCTGAAGTGCTTCTATATCACAGTGATCTTGCTAACAGGAATTATCTTCATTTCTGTTTTGATCATTTTTGATTTTGATTCTGTGGTTGATGTTATTTCTCACATGGTACATAATGAATAGACTTCTCTGTTTCTGACCAGGTTTGTAAACTTGCTCTACAGAGGTCAGTGCAGTCACTGACATGTTACCACCACCCTGAGGGGTAATGTTTGTTTTCAATGTGTGTTAGTCCCCAGTTACAGGGCAGCCTCCTAGAAGGAGAAATAGTTATTCTCAAGAAAACCGTTCATTACACACAAAATCTGGATGAAGGTTAGGCAGCAGGAGCTGAAGAGGAGCAAGTTCCTAACAGAAACCCGGGCTCAGCTGTCCAAATTTCCAACAATTTATGTCTTCATTTTTCTTTCACTGTGTGCTGCTGGTTTGAGAGCTCCTGGCAGCTGTTACATTGCTGTGTCCTTGGCAAACCTTACCTTACATTCTAAAAACTCAGCAAGAAAAGGTAAGTAACTTCAAATTCACTATTTTTTGAAGCAGCAGTTTATGGAGCTGTTGCAAATGGAATTACACTTTATACCTTTGTGCATATATACATGATGATTTATTTTCTTGGCTCCACCAGAAATCTCTGTTGTGTCTGATTCGGAGACATAGTGAAACAGCTACAGTCAGGTGAGAGGATTACCACAATGCTGGGTAATACTTCTCTCACACATACTGGAGCTTTAGTTTTGATGTTAGATTTTTTATTGATTAATTTTTGATCACATCCCTACCGATTTTCTGCTATATTAATGGTGCAGAATTCACAGTCTGGGGAGCAGCATAGATATTTTTTATTGAACCCATTATAATGGGTGAAAAAGAGACTTTCAAGCTTCATGAATCAACTCAGCAGTTGATTGTTGCCCATCTCCATGGGCATCTCCAACTCCCTCATGGACCACTGCTCCTTGAGTGCCTCCATTGCTTTTTTCCCAGTCAACTGAAAACTGAGTAAGGTGCTTGGCTGGCCCTTCCCTGAGTACTGGGGTAAGTTAGTTGCACATCACTCTTCATCTCTTAACTCATTCTGATAGTCCTTCACCAAGAAGAGGAAAAAAATGGCTAATAATAAGTCAGCCATTCATATTTCTCCTTTCTCAGTCCCAGTTCCAGCTTAGAGGGACCTCCAACATATCACTTGTTGGGGATTTTTGAGGGCTCCAGGGCCAGTGGTTAGTGGAAAACAGTATTTTCCAGGGACATTTTCTCCAAGGAACCCCACCCGGAAAAACGAAGAAAAAAGCAGATTTGAAACATAACCCATCTGTTGGGCCCACATGCAGGGTGGTTATCCAGGCAGGACCTGCACCTGCCTTGCACTGTCATTCTTCCCTATTTTTGGAGTCTGGCACTTTATCTTATGCCATTCCCTGAGAAATGTGCACATTTCACTTTGCTATGTTATCTACAATGGCTGCACTGTCTTCTGGTTAAAGTAGGGCATCTTGGGATCTAATTTTATATTTCTCAATACCCAGATGAACACTGTAGATTATGTTCTGCATATCTAAATCCATATGGTATTCCATTATGACACAACATCTTTCTTCAAAATTCCATTATAGTCTCATTTTCTGCAATGATTTAATTTGACTAGTCCCTGTAAAAATGTACCCATTGAGATAATTTTTCATTTTTCTGTTGGCCCTTCACACAGAAGAAATCCATCACATTACTTTAAGGTCATTTCATATCATACACTATCATATTTCTTCCTGTCAAATTAATTTAGAAACCATTTGCATTTGACTACTATTTGTTTTAAAACACTCCTCCTGCAGTTTCTTTGCTGCTGCTGGTAGGCATTTTGAAAGCAGAAACCCCGTTAAAATACTTCTGCAATATCATCTTCAAATTCCAGTCTAGTTTCTGAAGTGAGATATCCATTGACTAAAGTGTACAAAGCACTCGTGCAGCTCAACCTGCAAATTGTTGCCTATGTGAAATAACCACCAGTGCAGGAAACTAGTGCATTTTCTCTGAATTTTACCTTGGGCCTTGCTCACCTTTGACAAGATGTAATGAAATTTTGATGCATGAAAATGCTAATTGTATTTATTTTCCTATGTATGTGAAACAAGTCCCCACCAAGTAGAAGGCAGTATACCATGAATTCTTGTCATACAAGGCTGACTATGCCAGCCCCCCATTGGTTTGCACTGATGGTAGAATCAGGAAATATAACAGCTTAGAAAGGTTTTTATGTTTTGGTGGAACAATGTAATTAACTGTATCTAAACAAGAATTATGAACAAGGTAGCGTTTGAGAAATCTTGCTGTGGAATAGAGTGACATACTAACTTAATTTACCTTTGATTAAAGATCAGTGTAGAAAAGAAACAAATGCCAACAGTGAATAATAACAATAATAAAAGCTGCAGAGTAACAGGAGAGCTGGCTGCAAGCTGGCACTTCCCACTAAGATATACACCGTGTCAAAGCCAAGCTGTTAGGGGGCCCAAAATGCAGTCACAGAGATCGATGCATTTCAAGGATGAGGAATACTGCCATGTAAATGCCCCTCCAGCAGAACTTCTTAAACACTGAAAGCAGCGGGGAAAACATCAGATGAAAATGATCTCTCACAGTCACACAGCACAGAATGGAATAAGTCCGAAGACAAACTTAAATATTGTGACAGAAAAGAAAACACACATGAAAACATATCTGTATCTTTTGGAAAGTGTGTGGTGTAAAAAGAGATAAAAGATATGACACAACATGGAATGAGTGAGGGCTTTGAGTTAGGTACAGCAAAAAGCAAGATATCAGTCATCAAAATCTTGAGAAAGAAAGTGGTCTCTATAAATGCAGTATTAAAAAAAAAAAAGCATAGATAAAGCTCTCTTCTGGTTTTGTGCCTCATCTTTGGCTCTTGGAGAGAAATACAACTGTGCTGCGTAGTCTAAGTCAAAGCCAATATATGTCAGTCCTTTGTCTAGCTTTACCCTTTTATTGAAACTTGGAGCCCTTGGAATGGGATTACTTTGAATCACCCAGATAACCCAGAAGCCCTGATAAAAGGCACTAGAGGAAGAACATTTTATGTTTTCAGCACTTGAGAATTTTTATGTAGAAGGGAAAACAAAAAGAAGTAATCTATTTCATTCTTCATTTACCTATGTGGATATTCCAGAAAGCACTGTCTGAGAAGGTTTTGTTATTTTATGCAGAGAGGAGGTGGAAAATGAAGTTAGGAAAATGCAGATACTGTAAAAAATTGTAAACTTTCCCCTGATAACAATGGAATGTACTTTATTTATTAGATGTTTATTTTACATTTTGAATGGTTGGAATATAACTGCATATTCTCTTTAATTACTGGTGTGTCTTAGGGGAGCTGCAGTTCACTTTTCTGGTTTGGACTTTGTGACTGGATTGTGTCTAAACCATTCCTGAGTGATCTTTCTTTATATAGGTAAAAATTGGATGAAATAATTTGGGCAGGCTACAAAAGACTAAGAAAGCATAACTTCCTTAAAACATAACTTAACTTTTAGAAGACACAGCGAGGAGCTCAGTGCCCACTGTGGAACACCAAACAAAATTGTTTGAATCAATCCTTCATCTGAAAGTGAAATATTATTTATTATGCTACAGCTCAAAAAAGATGTTTAAACGTTTCCAAACCTCTTCTTTGTTTTTCATTTAATTTTATAAAAGGTTACTATCTTACTTTTCAGACTAATTGGATGGGTTGAGAATCTTTTAAAATATTATGATATTAAATTTATAATATCATCATTTCTAGTGGGATAAAAATCCCAGTTTTCACCAGCTGCTAATGACCTCTGGAGACATTCAGCCTGATGAGGTTAGTGATTCCAAACAACTGTAGATGAAAATATGAGAAACAGTTGACAATAATTGAATAATACAAATCTGAGACAAGCACATAATTGTCATGGTATTATTTCATATGATTTTTATGTGATATTAAATACCATTAAATTGTAATACTCTTAGCAAAGCCAAAATAGGAACATACTAATCTGCATATTTATATTTCAGGCAGTAAAGGAATAAAATAACACAGTATTAAGTTCGCATGTACAAAGCTCTGAAGATGTTCTCTTCTTTAAATGTGAAACTGATTAGCTGAAAATAAGCAAATTTATTGAGTTCACCCGGAAATTTAAGGGGAACAATTCACAGAAATGACACAATTGTAACCCCTCTTTGTGTGTATGAATTGTCTCAGAGCAAGATGTGGAATTTTGAAGTGTACCTGTAATTAAACATATTTAATATTTAAAAACTCTAAATCTGCAGTTTATTTGTAAAAGCTTTATATACAAATTGAATATTCAAAATTCAAGCTGCTTGATTAGGTCAGTAGATGCATGTTTCTATCTCAGAAGCTTGATTCTTCATATCAAAATTTTGATATGAATAATTAAGACTTTGATTTTTGCAAATGCTCTTCACTAATATGCTCAAAATTCACCAATTATTATTGTTAGTACCTCTGTTCAGCAGAATAGTTACAGAAAGAAAAAAATACCCAGTTCAAATTATTAGAAGTGTCTACATACCTTTCCAGTGAAAGGAAACCTAGTTGATAAACAGAATCTGACATAATCAAAGAACAAACTATTTACTTTCTCAGCCTTTCAAGGAAGAATGATATTAACATCCTTGCAATGTATGTAAATACCTTAAATGCATATGTATAACATAGGTTGCTACTTTTACATACTTTTTTCTAACAAAACTCATTGTTTACCTAAATTCAAAAACATAAAAGTGAAGTATATTGACTCGTGGAGCTTGGCATATTAGATTTATCTGCATTATTTTGATCCCTAACTTGGAAGATATGTTTTTTTTCATTTTTCAGCTGCTAAGCTATACACTAATATGGGAAACCGCTTACCCAAGCTTTTTTTTCAGTGCCTCAGAAAATACTAAGAAAACAATTAAACCCTTACTTCAATGGGAATTGCAGTGTATAGAGATAATAAATATATGGAGTTTATTTTTTTTAATCTTCATTGTCTGAGTTGCTTTCCTTTTACTGGCAGGCTTATAGAACTACAAAAGCCATGAAAACTCAATGCTAACTTAAAATTGCAAACCTCTGTTACTTTAATATTTTTATACTGAGTATCAAGGCGTTGTTTACAGTAGATAATGAAATGGAGATGGGGCAGAAAACACACCTCTGAGAGACTTTCTACACAAAAGGATGAACACGTAGTTATTTGCACAAAGCATTAGAAAATACCGTGATATTTTATTATTAAAAATGCTGCTGAAAAGTTTATACATATGTGTCCAGCCATATATATCTTCTATCATTACTTAAGGCAAAAAAAACCAAAAAATTGCAAAACAATAACAGAAGAAACCATTGAACCCTGTGTGCCTCTTAAGGACAAGAATATAAGCCTGGGAAAGTACTTTTGTTTTTCTTTTACAGTTTCAAAGTATATTTTGATATCATTATTATAGAATTCTATGAAGACCCTATAAATCTGTTCCCTCTATAAATCATACATCAGTCCAGATGTATCAAATTGTTAAATCAACTTGATTGTAATTACTTTTAAAAGCTAAAATCATTCACTTACAGGAACTTTTTTACCCAAATGTCACAAGCCTGACACAGTACTGTACATATTGCTAGCAGAAGACAATTGGAAGTACTAAACAAATACTGTAATTCACATTACAAACATACCCAACTGATTATGATGCCAAGCATCATTACCTTTTTTTTTACTTTTTTTGTTTTTTTACTTTTTTTTTAAAACCTTTTTTTAAGAGTTATAAACTGCTGCATCTCAGCTGAGGCATTACATAGCTGGTGGAAATGGCCTGGTATAGAGTCAGCATTAATATATTATGTGATGGATCAGTGAAAAAACGAAACAATTTTCCATTTCCTACTAGTTGTACTTTGGGGGTGGTGCTTCATCACATTCCAACCTGAGCTCTTAGGTCAGGTTTAGAGCACATTTACTGCAGATAAAGGATTATATCAGCCACATGTTGCATTCTTATCAGGTCATTAACATTTTATTTCTTTCCTTAAGAATTTGCTCTACTGCCTGCTACAACAAAGAGTTGTGCAGATGAATAGACCTCAGTGAATCACCTTGTCTTTGATTTTATTTGTAGAGGTGACTATTTCAAGGTATTTTATTAGGAAAAAAAAGTGTAGAAAACAAGAAGAGGTACAAGGCATCTTGTGTTAATCATTATGGGACATATGATATCAATGCAGTTTAGTTGTGAATTAATAATAGAAAATACATCTGGGATAGTCACGTTCAAGTGCACACCAATTTGTTCAAAGATCTTTGGTTACTATCTCTCAATGATGGAGTAACTTTCAAAGACAAAATATAAAGCAATCTTCATCTGCAAAAACTGTTTTCTAACTTTTCACATTCAAATCAGTTGTTTGAATCAAACTGCTTGTCCCCTGTTTTTCTAGTGAAGGAAAGGCAGAAGGGAATAACCAGCTAATAATTTTACCTTTCCTGAGAGTGATGCTCTCTGGGATTTTCAGTTTTATTCAAATGCAGAACAGCTGAGGATTTCTCTCCTTCTCTCTCCATAATGCTCACTGACTGTGGGACTGCTGTGCAATGAATTAGCAAATGAGAATTTTCTGACAGGTACACTCTCAAGTACAAAACGAGATACTGGGCTGAGAAGTTCTTTACACATTCACCCCTCTGAACAGTTTGAAAAACAGCCAGCCAATCAATCCTGCATTTCCCAACTTTCAAATTGTAGTTTTATTTTGTTTAGCAATGCTGAGGAGGTGCTTTCTCAGCTGAGATTCCACTGCAACTGCTGGTGAATATAGAGCTAGTTTTCCTTGCAGAAGGCTGACCAAAACACAGGCTTTCATTGCTTTTGTCAGGGCACAAAACTCTTCCTAATGTATCACAATGACCAAGAACTACAAACTGGACTCCAAATATATATTGTTGGATGTTTCTTGGTTCAGTTCAACAAGCTCAAAATAGTAATTCTTTTCTTTTGTATTTTTTCTCTTTGTTTTCCAATCCATTGCTGTGTTGGAATTTAACAAAGGCTAACACAAAATCAAATTATAGAAAAAATGTTTCAGAAAAGAAGAACAGTCTCCTATGAATACTTTAACATGCACTAGTGTAACCTGTAAGAGAAAACACGCAGGTCACACAGACAACTGTATCCTCTGCATGACACCATGGCCTCTTATAAATGAAACATGTTAGAAAAAACTCATGGTTTTTGTTAACCACTAGTAATTAAGAAATTCCTCCTTTGGTCTTGGAGGAAACAGAGGTCATATGACTAATGTATATACACATAGGTCACAATCGAATGCACAATCTTTCTAAAAGCTCTTTTCAAACTGAAAACATCAATAAAAGCTGCTTCTTTTTCTGTTTGTTTTTAAACTCACAGCTATGTACATTTTTACAAAGTTTCTTTAAATATAGTTCAGGCTGGCAAGTCATCTCTTTGCACAGAACTATACGTATTTTACTGCATAGTCAGTCCTCCTCTTTTTTTTTTTCCATTTTTGTTTTTAATAATAAAATTCTATTTTCCCCATCTGAATTTCAGCTTCATATGCTGGGTAAAAGCCCATGGTGATGTCTTTTTTTTATCAATGGCCATGGTATGGCACATAAAGAATCTTTTTTATAATTTTATTTATTTAAAAAAAACCAAAACAAAACACCTGTACAGTCACTGGCTCTGCGTTCCAGAAGACTCTGCTTCGCTTGTTACACTTAAAATACCATTTTAAATTACTTCTTCTGGCCTCAACTTTCAATCAAAGTGGCTGAGATCTTAAAGCAGTATTGTAACAGCAATGTACACTTTTCACATTTCACAGGGTTTGTAGTTGATCTTTAACATCAGTGAGTTTCTGCAGGAAGGATCAGTAAGAAAATAATGACTGTCCTTCTCTTTTACTTATTTTTACTTTAGATTTTGACAAGGTGTTCAATGGATGGTATATAACTTTTTCCTCTTCTTTTTTTTCTTTTTTTTTTTCTTTCTTCCAAGTGGCTTGTGAAGGTAGATGGGGAAGGGCTGAGCTATACCCTAGTGGTCGAATGTCCATGGGGCAAATTTGTACTGTTTTGTCCTCCACTGAAGGTGTTGAAAGTATGCAAAGGCTGCATTCCTGTTAATGTATTTGGAATCATGGTTATGGTGTTGGGTGTCATTAGCGGAATGTCATCTGGGGACCTTCTCAAAGTGAGAGTGTAGTCAGGAGGGCAGGTGAGTCTCAGTGTGTCATGGGCCTGCAGCGATTCACACTCGTGGTCATGTTCCAGCTGCTTCATCTGCAAGGACATGATCTCTTCGTTTTGTATGTGTGCTATGTCGTTGGTGGTGTTCCTCTGGGGGCTGGGGCGCCTGTGAGTCTCGTGACGCCGCTTGTCCTTCTTGTAATACAATGCAGCAAAAGCTAAAATATTGAGGAACAGCAGGGAGGCCCCCACAGCAATGGTGACACTCAGCTCTGTGGAGTAATCTCTCTTGTTCTCTATCAGAACTGTCGTGTCCTCCGGAGCTGTTTTATGGGTGTCTTTCGAATGTTTGGGGTTGTTGGCAGGTGTCATTGCTGGGCGTTTGGTGGCTGGCCATAATTTACCGGGAGAACGTCGGGTCACGTATGGAAATGAGGTCATGTCAGGAGGGGGGACTTTAGTCGTTGTGGAAACGTACTGAAATATTTCATTCAGGTTGTGAAGGTGTGGAACGAGCTCCAACCAGAAGGCAACTTTTGTTGCTCGATAGTGATCGCGAACTCGGGGTTTCAGGCCAATGTGTAAATAAAGTTGGTCTTTAGGATTGTACTTGGACCAGGCCACTTCTTCAAAGCGGTTGGGTTTTGTGTGGATGAACTTTGTGTCCTGTGGAACAGGCTGGTTTGGATCTCTAAAAAAAAATGAAAACAGATAATATTACAGTCATTAACCTTCCCATAAAAAACCTACAACAAAACAAAAGCAAACAAACACAAAACCCTCTCAATCTTACAATTAATAGTTTATCCAATACTTACAATAACCTAAAAGCAGAAGCTAAAAACCTTCCCTAACTTAAGAACAGTGGCTAATAAATAGTCAAAAGAAAATTACTTACTGTACAAAGCATCTCAGATACTACAATATATTTTTTACATGAAAATGTAGAAATTATAGTGTTTCAGCTCCCAAAAGGTCATCTGAAGTTCTGTGATTCACGGTCATTCTCCAAGGAGCGTGTCTTAGAGACCTACCATCTTAGAGAAGTACCAACTACCTCTTCCCATAGTAAATGTGTAGGTTCAACCCTTCTCCAGGTTTGACACTAACTTTGTCCTTTAAGGTACCACTACTTCCACTGCTGTAAGCAGTAAATATGGGCATTTAAGTCCCATGGCAATATTGGAAGTCCTTGTGACCACACAAAAGTATACTCGCTGTGTATATTACAAGGAGAAAAAAAAAAAAACCTCTTCAAACCCTGAAGTCGCAGGGCTAATACCTATACCCGGGAACAATTTCTGCTTGTTTTCCTTTATTGAGCTATTAGTCCTTCTGCAGCTAAATATCTGCTTAGGGTAAAACACCTTTGAACTACCTTTGTGTCACAAATCTTTCCATCAATTCCACTAACAGATGACTATTTGAACTTTCAATGTGATCATTGCTCTGAAGTACCATATTTGGTGGCCAAAGGACAATGGGCCTTAACTGAGATGAGAAATATTTTAGCTAGGATCAACCAGTTTTAAAGTATTTCAGTAGTAGAAGAGATAAGAGTAGTACACAAGTCAGAGTTAATTTGAAAATTGGTAAACCAAATATTTTTTTTTTCTTACAGGTTCAGAATAAAGAAAAACCAATGCCACAAAGAGCATTTAGATATGGTTAATGTATGCATATCCTTATAATTCTAGCAAAATTTAAATAAATAGCATGAAAAAATACAGAAAGTTAAAATTACTAATACCAAGTTTAATAGTATGTTGCAAATTAATTTGAATCATTTTTTCTGGGAATGAGTGCTTTCTGTAACTTTGTGATGTATTATACTGAGAGTACATTATTCATTCCCTGTGCCTTACTCAGAATTTTCCATTCTCCTTTTTATTCATTCATATGCATTGGTTTATTTCCTGTGAAAAAAAAATCCTAATATTTTCCTTTTCTTCCAATATATAGTTATGTATATTCTGAGAATACCAAACCCCATCCCTAAAGATTTTAAAGCATGTTTTTTCTTTTTCCATTTTCAGAAGCCCATGAATCTGATAGCCTACTCCAGCTTTCTTTGCTGTACATAAAGAGCTATTTCCTAGTTCTTAAATGAGACAAGTAATTTGACTTTAATAATCTTATGATTCCTGTATTCTTTTATACCTGAAAGAAGGTTTCTTACTTTTTTTGAGAGAAAATAAGAATTTTTTTTCTATATAATTTTAGGTTTTGGCTTACTTATGCTTGTGGTTTTAGTGTTTGGGGGATTTTGGGGTGGTTTAGTGTGCTGATTTTTTTAAATATTGAAATATAGCCAATCCTTCCCATTTCAATAAGATATAAAAAATACAAACCAGGGGTTCTGAGATGTTACCACTTCTTTCTTTCTTCTCCCTCCCTCCCCCCCTGCCCCTCTTTCAACTGTTACCTTTTTTTTCTGAACTAACAGAATTTGGCTAATTTTTTGGTAATTGTTCATCCCAGTTCAAACTAGAGAAGTAATATTCCCTTCTGAGCAGTACAGAAACAGATGTATGCTGCTGCTTTGAGGGATTCTAACACGGACTGAAGAAGGGAAATAAAGCTATTTCTTTTGTTATTAAAGAACAGGCTGAAAGATCTGGAAAATCTAAACACAAAGATATTGGCCCAATTCAATACATCAACTTTGAAAAAATTTTGGGATTTCAAAATATAAATTCCAAAGCAAATTAAAAGTCAAAAAGGTTATCTAAATGCAAAACATTTTTCTTCTCAGAAACTCAAAATACTGCAAGAGTTCTGTCACAAAATCTTGTGTCATCCCCCCTTGCTGTTCTGATTCACATCCCAAAAGACTCTGGGAATGGTCCTAGAAAGAACAGATTCCCTAAGTTAGCTCTTGTAAATGAGTTGCAGTTGATACACGGTATAGGAGACGAAGAAGATGAGCACTCACTTTAAAAAGCAGCCAAGTTGGACATGCATTTTAAAAATTTTTAGTAGTCCTATAGAAATTACTATTATCATCATAGCTGGTGATTATTTTAGCAAATAACATTTGTTTTAAATTAGCATTCTCACTGCAGTCCCTTCCAACCTTACCCATTTCATATCCTGTGATTCCCTTCCCCTACAAAAACCCTACAAAACAAGCAAATATCAGCCTCCTTTTTCCTCTCTTCCATCCTCTACTTCCATCTGTCATTTTTAACTGTATTTATTGGGAGCAGCCAATTATGCTGCCACCTCCTCCAAACACAAGAGAGAAAATAACATGACATGAGTCTGGGCTTGTATCTGAATATTTGTTTACATGGCTCTGTGTGGGCATGAAGTTGTCCATTGAAACAAGAAACAGAAAAAAACGGCCATCCCTACAGAGAAGTAATTTCTTTGCTGAAGATATCAGAGCTCTGCCTTTGACATCAACTGTAGGGTTGATCACTTAAAAATGAATACAATGGTCTGAATAGGTCCCTTTGAATTAGGAAGAGAGATATCTAAATTGTTTTGGGTTTTTTGTTTTTACAAGAAACAGGAATAACTAAGTCCAGTCCTAAATAAAGGATCTAATAATGGCCTTAGATCTTGGTTTTATAGATTAATGATAATTCGCCAAAAATATTCAGTAGATATAAACAAGAGAATTTTTACTTCCTTGGCCATCCTGCCATGTACACTGCAGAAAATTCTTGAAGTTACAGCTTATGACTTATTAAGTTTTTTCCTGGGGTAGTTGGCCAGCTTATCATACTATGAACCATTTTCCAGTTTTATTGGTAGGCATAAAACATATATGTTCAACCATTTGTCCTATCAAATCCTCTGTTCAACAAAATTCTTGATCTGTTACTTTAATTTCAATTTTTCCTTTGCCCTTTTAAGACTCTCACAATTTGTTTGTGTTTCTAGATGTTCTTGAGGCTCAAGTGTGTAATTTCATAACAAAGGCTGCCAGGAAACCTTCCTTTTAAAATCCATTGCAGTCACTATGATAACAGTATAATCTGAACAATATATTTCCAGTTCTGTACTTCTTACAGTATTGGCTCTCAGAGGGAAGAAACTTCTTGCTTCCCAATTTGTCAGTTGTTAGGGAGGCTTTTTCTTTTCTTCGTCCGACTACTATAACAAGATCGACAATTATTGTTATTTTTTTGCTATCTCATTACTTATTTTTATCACCTTTAGAATTCAAACAGCTTATCCATCAAAAAGTGTCCCCGTCATGAAATGCCTAAATTTTTTTTCCACATAACAGAAGACCATGTCTTCTCTAAGGTATATTTACATTAATGTGCAGAATAATCCCATTTCACCAGTCACTTTTTTCCTCTCACTTTCAGTCTGCACTAATTTTGCACAATTTAAGATGTTTTTGTATATTGTCATTCAATTCACACCTCATGACCTATAGATTTAAAATCAAAACACCAGTTTTTTCCTCAGGTGATAGAAAGTAAATATGCCTGCAATGGATGTTGACTGAAGAGCAACGCACACTCCTGTTCACTTAGATTAGTAGCTGGACTAGGGCAAATGAAGGAAATGGGTATTTCATATCTGATGATATTTTCATGGGAAGAATAGTGAATTAAGAAGTTTGTTCATATCCCACATTCCTTACAAGATGGTGTGAAACACCATTTGTGCTCTAACTACTTCTGCCACAGTGTTGACTATCACTCAGGACAACGGAACTATTACATTAATGTATTTGAAATGTTTTATTTTTATGTCCTTCTCTATCTTTGCTGGAGAGTAAAATGTCTTCAAAGCTACATAATCTTTGTCTCCAACACTCTGAAAGGCCCCTAGATACTTTATTTTCTTTCAGTAGTACTCTTTTCTCTGTATGATTAAAAAAAATGGGAGAGAAAAATTAGATTTTCTTCATTCTTCTGTTGATTCTTTTCACGCTGTCACAATACTAATAATGCCACGGCCGTTCCTGCTTGAAGGACTGGTACACAGGCATGTTTTCCCTTACCTCTTTTCCTCAATTATCACCAGGTCCCACTGTTGTCATGATCTCTGTCAGCTAAGGACTAACAGCTAAGGAGTCCTTATAAGAGCTAAGGAACACAAACCATAACTGCACTGTTTTGTTTGACTAACACAGATTTGCCACTGGAGACAGTTATTTCTTCAGACAAAAACGTCAAAAAAGAAATGCAACAGCCTTATAAAAGAGTCGCCTGAGAATTGATTTGAAACTACACTTTAATAATTGCAAGTTTAATCAAGTCTTCTATTAGAGAACCAAACTGCATACAAAACACAGACATTCTGAATAACTCAGGTTTGTGCTTCAGAATCAATAGCGGCAAAATAATTCTGGATTATTTACCTGAAACACAAAGAAAACAAGAATCTATCCTCTAGACCTTTATCTTTCCCAATACCAATACAGGTAAAGCTGGATGAATGGGAGAAAAAGTAGAGTACTGTAATTCCTCAAAAAACAGGGCAATTTTTAGAAACCTTATAGGTGCCTCCAATGAGAGCATGACTATGTGTCTACTGTGTGAAACTTCAAATCCTTCTTCACAAGAGCACAGCTGGCAGAGTATCTGTGAAGGACTGGCACACAACACCTCATGTTGTTCACTCTTCCCCTGATGATGTGTCTGCAAAGGAGGTAACATGGTCCTAACAAACAGAACACTTGGCATACAAAATTACCATGACTGTTAGGACAGTACTACTGGCAGCAGACTGAAGCTCCAAATGCACCTCTTAATGAAGCTCTCATATATATTTCTGTGCATTGCAGAATTCAAAACTGTATTTTCATACAGTTTTGTATCCCAAATGTAATAGCTCAAACTTACTCTGTAATAAATTGTGTTCCTATTTCTAAGGCATGTTGGAAACCTGCCAAATGAAAGGCCAAATGAAAAACGCTTAATAATCATCATAATAATAATAAAAAAAAACCAGTCCTAGCTAGGTAGAGAATGGAAGATTAGCAAAATGCAGTTTCCAGGCTATCATTTCAAGCACAAACTCTTTGCTATTAAACACTTTGTCACCTCTTATTTGCTAGCTTCAGTAACCAACTTCCAAGTTAAACACAGTAAAAGCACTGTGCCCCGTGTTGTGTCTTTCACCTACTGATTTTACAAGATTGACCTGCCCTGCAAACCCAGCCTTGGCAGCAGGCCCATTAAACAATGTGTCCTTTTTAGCAACGGATGGCCTGTCATTAAAAGCCTAGCCAAGTCCATCTGAATGATGCACCATCTGAGCCATAATTTTATAATAAGTACCTGGATGCAGCCTCTGTGGGAGAGTCATAGAGATTGGAAAAGTCTCAAACACATTAAAAATAAATAAATATATCTGCAGTTCTAATGTTAAAAGCTTACCTACAGGGAAATGCGAAATAATAAAATCTTTCAGTTAAAATATTTTTTATGTGTTGCCATGGGTACAAAAACAAAGCAAGACAAGTATTATCATAATAAGGATTGGAAATGATCAATTAAAAATAGGGAGGGAAAAAAAACCAAAGCAGAGCCCCCAGCAATGCAGTCTTGAACTATATCACTCATCTTGAGAGTTGAAGGGTTACAGAGGTTTCCGATTGCAAGTGAGTGAGCAGAGCAGAGAACAGCTACCCCAGAGATCCAGTTGCTCTAGGCTTGAGGTGCTACAACCTTTGCCTTTCTGTTTGAGGAACCAGAGGCGCAGAACAAATGTAATCTTAAAATACTATTTGCCTCCAAGTATTCTCTTGTACTATGCAGAACGATTAATCATTGTTCACTCAAACAAAGAAAAGACACCATCAACATAATATGTATTGTGTTTCTCTTTTCTGTTCCTCTGAAACTGAAATTTTACAGCTAGAGGCCATTTCTAATGACACATCTTTCAGACTGCCTGCAAGAGAGTGAGTCTGTAATAGAATATAGCCCATTCCTGTCTCATCAGCAATGGGAAAGTTTCAGAAATGACTAATGGCTCTCCCAAAGCACCTGTTTTTGCCTTTAGGTATAGTATGACGATGCCTTTAAAACCAGAAAACTGGGTATAGCCTGCTGAAATTAGTTTTCAAGTAGCAACAGCTGGAAAGTGCTTGAAATTATGAGTAATGGTGGCAGCTGTGACTGTGCTGAGACTGAAGCTCCTATTAGCCTCAAAAACTGCTTGAATACAACTTCTTAATCTACAGGGAATAGTAATAAAGTAATTGTAAACAATAGTGAGACCATGGAGGCCTTTCATCTCCATAATAATTCCAATGAAGTATATTTGTAAGGATCTGAAGAACTCTATGCAGTCATGGCGTTTCATCTACCAAAATAAAGACAAACTGATGGTGTCATCATCTCTGAGCATGTGGTACATCCATCATGCAGCATTGCCTGCCCATAAACCAAGATTTTATCACGAAGTTTGCCCATCCCAATACTGATGACTTCTTGTTGCCAAATACATCTGAATATTACACAGTTCATTCATTTTTGTTGCTGAACTCCAGGGTTTCTGCATGCTTTTGCACCTGTTTTTCTGATATGCAGTATAACAAAATAATTTTTTTCCTTGTACATTGACCTGAAGCATTTGATTGTTTTTTACTCAATTTATGGCAGAGGTTCTTGATAAGACTGCAAAATCTCTCTCCCTTGAACATCATTTAAATTCATGGAAGGCTATGAGGGCTGCTAAAGCCTCTCAGTGTTTCACAATAGGCATCTGAGTTTTTCTCATATAGCTGCACACTGTTCACTGCAGTGCAGTAAAGCTGCAGTTTCCAGAGCCCAATCCTGCCATTAAACATTCAGTGGAAAGATTTACAGCCCCTTTGTGCCACAAGTATCTTTGTTTTAATTCAGTACTGAAGACTCAAGGTTAAGAAAAAAAGCCCTTGCCGCTGAAGTAAAACACTGCAATATTCTTTAAAGCAATCTTATAAGAAGAGAACAGAATTTATTAATATTGCTCACAGATTAAGCTGTTTTGAGGGTTGTTTCCTTGATGTTTACAACTCCATTTCAGCCAAATATTGATGTCTTTATTTTGTTTCGTAAGCAGAATTAATTCAATTTTTTAACCTTCTCAAAGCAAAATTTATATCTGAGTCTCTTCTTCATTACAATCGAGTGCTGATTATTGCCATTATAGCCCTCAGAGGGAAAAAAATTTCCAGTGTCTGCCTTTCTGTTCTAATTCTTCCCTGAGTCCTCATCCCTGTGAAGGTCACCGAAAAACAAGAACTTCCTTTCTTCTGTAGCAGATAAGTGCTATCTGCCTGACAGTTCCTTCTTCAAGCAGCAGACATGTTGCCTCTGATTTTTCAGTATCTTAATGAACCACCTTTTCTCTGAGACATGCTTTTTGTCTTAGCAATGTCCTATTTTTTGAACCAAAAATACAGTGTGTTATTATCCTCATTGAGCTAGTGAAAAAAATAGTTTGAGGGAACACACTAATTAAAAATCTATTAAATATGAATAAGCCTCATTTGCCTCCTATCTTAACACAAATATTTCTATACTACTACTTCAAAATCAGATTTTGAGGCCACTGGAATGGGATACTGACTATTCTAGAAGAATGCTACCAACAAAATGAATGCTAGGGGTCACACTTACCCAGTTTTGGCAAAGTTAGTCCAGTATGTCATAACGACTGCACTGAGCATGACATCATTCTTGGAAAAGTTGCAGTTGAACAGCTCTGTGGGACCAATCATAGGAATCCCAAACACATAAGGGACTTCGTCACCATGAGCTGAATCGGCCCAGCTGGGTTTCATTTCACTTTGGCAATGGTGATAAAATGCATAGAAATATGTTGGAGATCCATACTGGGCATGCAGGTCAGCTGTGGCAACAGCTGGAGCAACCCACTGGTGGTCTGTAAAAAGAGCAACCAGGGTCTTCCGTCTTGTTTCGGGGTTTTCTTTGTCTGCCCAGTCAGTGTACATGAATTTAATGGTCTCTCGCAGTGTGTCCTTCCCTTCTGGATAACCATACAGATTGTCCACAAAATTGGAGACAGAAAAGTCAAAATCATTGGGAGAAACACCATCCTCGTTGTCTACAATGCCGTCCACAAATTTTAAACCTTCCCCTTGATTCACACCCAGCATTATATCATAGTTAAGGAATTCCCCTTGCTCCATTAGAATCTGAGGGTCATCTGGAATCACGTCTCCATCTATCACAGGCCCAAAGGCAATGTGGTACGTGGCTGGAGTGATAGTCTGTTGAATGAGTTCTTTGTAATTCTTATTCCGCAGACATTCAACCAAATCCGTGGTATCCAGCATGTCGCAGCCCACTTTATCTGCCAATATCCGAGTGTACTTGGCAGGCTGATAGTTCACTGCCCAGCTGGACAGGGCTGTTCCACTCTGTATGATTGCCTTTTGAAACAAACCTGCAGGTGCAAATTGTTTAAATACAGATCCAATTAGATATTAAAAGAAAAAAAAAAAATATATATAGATATAGATATAGATATGAATTGAAAAAATGAAAAGTATTTCTTACTAAGGAAACAAAGCTTTGATTACAGAATCCCTAAAGGATGCATGCAATGAAATTTTGAATCAATTTCCACAGATCCTACTCACTGCTCCCTTTTTATGCTGTGTAGGATAGGCTACTAATTAAAATGTCTCATGTTCTTGATGCTCACACACATAAAGCATGAAGGCTTCAGGTTACTGTTTCAAGAACAAAGCTCATTCCTGTATTGCAGTTTTCTTGTGTCTTTGGTGGAAGTCCTCTGGCTTTACCAAATTGGTATTCCTGTGAAAATTTCTTTGAAGGACTGGCAGCTAAAGGCAATCATCTCTTTGCCATGTAAATGACACTCATAAATGCGCCTTTCAGTAGTTTAAAGGTCAAATGAAAATTACAAGTTCTTATTTCCTTCACAAAAGCCATGCATCATTCTAACTTGAAAAAAATCAGCTCTAATAAAAGCAATTTCATACATTTGAATCTTCTACTCTGACATTTTTTATTTACCATTTAATTTTTTAATTATTATTGTGCACATATTTTAGCACTGCCTGTATGTTGAATTTTGTGTGTGTGTGTGTGTGTGTGTGTGTGTGTGTGTGTAACCCTGCCTATATGTTGAATTAAAATAGATTTAAATTGTTTTGCAAGAGAGTAAGATGATACTCAGTGGTTCTTTCTGGTTGTGTTATGTACATTAATATAAAGAGAAATGAAAACCCAGTCTGAAGAGCTTCTTTGATTGAAGCACTGAAAGGCAAGGGGAGCTTATTGGTGAATCTGCCTCATCTGTTTTGTTTTTTTTTTTTTTCTGGTAAGACCACTAAAATGGCCTACTTTATATTTAAACTGAAATACTTGGTGTCTTCTGCATGTGGTTTCTACCATCAAGTTCTCAAAAAGCAAAAGACAGTAACAGCGACAAGAGCATGTGGGGTTATTGTTGATACACCTTTGAAGATGATTACTGAATGCACACACTACAAAATTTCAATTATTTAGTTGGTTAAGTTCTTCATGGTTCAATCTCCTTGATTTTGGCATGGCTTGCTCAACTGTTATTCACTGAAATTTTATTTGTATCAACAGACTGAATTGTCAAGCATAATTCTACGTATTTCAAAATTAGATGTGTTTTCCAGCCTCCCTGCTGTAACTTCTGGCTACGGCTTATCTGTTACAAATTTCTGTCATTTTAATGTGATAGAAATGGCATGGATTAATAAATACAATAGATATTTTGGTGTTGTCTTTTATCAAGTCTTTGTAGATTTGGTTTTATCACCAGGAATATTTATAATTCTGGTACTAGCACCAGTACTAGGACTGGTGCTGTACATTCTTGGAGCTTGGGTTTGGGTTTTTTTGGAGGGTGAGGTGTTGAGAGTAGAAATCCCACAACTCACAAAAATCTTAAGAATACTGTGTGGGATCACACAGTACTTGTGGGGAGTTAAACACAGTTTTTAATAAGGCTTAGTTATGTTTTTACTAAGTAAGGAAAGCATCTACATATATGTTGGAAGTGCAGCCAAGAGTGTACAAAAAATCAAAAAGGTCATTGCTCTTTTCCATTTTAATTAGGGCAAATTTTTTGATAGAAGAGCCAGTGGAATCTGTTGATAAAGCTAGAAAAAGCATATTGCCCATGGCATTTGTTCCATGAGATTTATGCTGCAATAGCATTAAGTTTTCCTTATAAATATATTTATCTTGACTAATACAAATCCAGAATTCTATCTAGTAGGTATTTTACAAAAATTACAGACCTCATGTAATTCTAATTCAGCATACCTTGTTTGGCACTTTCACTACATTTTAACATATATTAAAAAAAAGTACTTTGCCTGGAGGATTGTTACCTTCTGAATAGTGGGAGAGTGTCAGGAGACTGACACAGGAAGCTCCTGCCCCAGATCCAAAAATAGTAACTCTCTTCGGGTCTCCTCCAAAAGATCCAATATTTTCTTCAATCCAACGTAGAGCTTGGATTTGGTCAAGCAATCCATAATTTCCTTTTGCAGCTTGGTCCCCAGTACTTAAAAAACCTACAAGGCAAAACCCCATAATTTTAGTTCACCAGATACAAAGTTAGCTACAGGGTATCTATATATTCACAACACATGTTCCCATCTTTTCATCTTCTGTGCTTTTATTTTTTTTTCTTCTTTTTAAAGGTCACAGCCCTAGTTAAATGTCTCCTGAGCAAGCAGAGAAACTCATTCTGTGTGCTGTTTAGCTTGAGTTTGTTTTTCCCCTATTTCAGAGATACCATTTATGAAGAATCACTATTTCCTTGTTGAAATATGTCTGTAACAACGAAACAATACAGAAAGAAGATTTTAAACATTTTATAACTGGATATGAGTAGGGTACAAAAGCTTAGGAAATTGTTTTTGGGAAAAGATATGAGATAGCCAGTCTATGACTGAGAACAACACTACCTAACACATTAATTTAAATACTTCTTACCAAAATTGTCCTGAATGACACAGCTCTTTAAATTTCTGTACTTGTGATACGGATAAATGTACTCAGAAACAGAAAAAAAGAAGTCTGTAAATAGTAAAAGGAACGTGAAAAAGCCTAGGAAAAAAAAATTACACTTCAATTTCACAGAGGATACTTATTAGAAAGATAGCAGGTAAATCCAAGGCAATATGGTGGGGAGATTTTATCTGAACAAATCAGGTCTTGTCTTTTTCCTTGGAAATTGCAGGAAAACCTGTGCTGCTGGCTTTTGTTCCTGTACTGTGGTTATCAGATTCCAGAAAAAAAAGCATGACATGTTTGCTGCTTGTCTTGCAACTGAGAACAAAATGATCATAAGATTAGGACTGAGATTAATTTTGGTTTTTTGAAACCAGCTAAGGTGAAACATTGCAGTTATCCCTGCTGCCTATCATTCACAGTTAAGACCTTGTGCTGTGTCCAAATTACCTCATTGAGCCATGTACGCACAGTCCTCTCTTTAACTCCCACTGACCTTTTCCTGTTAGACAACTGCAAAGTCAGAAGTCTGTTAGAAATACCTTACAGCATATGGAAGTTTTCAGATGGACATTAGTGATTTAGGCACCAGTGACAGCTGTGAAAGACAAAACAAGGACATTGCTTGGCAGGTTTTTTCCAGCTAATTATCAGTTGAGAAAAATTTGATAGAAGAGGGACCCAGGACTCAGGAGATCTATGGTCTGGTGCAGTTGGAAATGAAAGAGTCTGTTATCATAAACCACATGAGCCTATCATGTAACTAAAGGAAACCCTGCTCCTGACTGGAAAGTGAATCTTAGGTCCCTAGGGGAAGGAAGACTTTACAGTACAGGCTTTGGAAAAAGGCAACAGATCTCTTTGCACTGGCTGTAATAATTTTTTTGTTTATAGGAAAAATGAAAATACACATTCACATCATGGAGGAATACAAATCATATCCATATTGCTACATAACATTTGATTGAGATTTTTCATTTAAAAATCTCTACTAATGGCAAGCACAGTCATAAGAACGACAGTAATCTTTTTTTCTCTTCTGAGTAAATGGAGAAAAAATAAACCCTTAATCCATAATTGTCTCAATTTATTTTTGTAACAGATGTGTTTTTCCTTTTTTTCACATGCCTTTATTATCTTTTTAAGCCTGTCAAAGAAAGAATAACCCACTTGCTGGCTTTGTTGCTGCAGCTCACTGCAATATTCTACAATACTCTATAATTAAGGCTTTATTCAATCAGAACTATGACATCCATTGGATAAAGAGACTGTTGTAACCTTTAAAGCAGGATGGTAATTAATATTCAGAGCCTAAACCTGTTTTAGTTGTACTAGCAGCACCAAACTAAAGCTGTTTGAACTTTGTAATTTTGAATTTTTACCAAATGTACTAAAAGGTGAACTTGATAAAAAAGCAGTCAATGAATATCTAATGTTCAACAGGTGAAGATTTTTTTGTTGTTGTTTTCACAGTCGTCTGCTGATTCTCATTAATTGCAAGAACAAATTTTCTTAATTTAAAAACCAATCACCATGGCCAAGAGTCAGCCCCACATTACACAACCTGAATTCATAAATCTGTCTTTTCTTGATGAGGGTATATTTTCTTTTATGCTCTGAGTACCAGATCAAAATATTTCTTCAAAGCTATTTGAAGAAATTCAGGCAAATAGCAACTATTTGTCCAGAAATACACAACACTAAGAGGTTTTTGGCTTTTTTCTATATTACTTCGGTGAAGAGAAAAAAAATGCTTCTTTAAACTGAAATTCCTGAAATAACTGTTGGTATTTTTCTCTGATTCTATGAAGGAAAGTATTCAAGAAAAATTCTTTAATTTTAAACTACTAGATAGAAATAGTCAAGAAGAAAAAGATTACAAATGGAAATTGCTCGGAATTTTTCTTTTCTGCAACCTTTAAAAATGCATGTACTCTAAAGCTGCATGCTGCCACATGCACTGTTTTGAAAACACAGTGAAGACACAAAGCTACGTACACAAGACTCCTTTAGATCCCACTTAGACAGAAAGGAATCCCTAGCTCTGTCTTTATGGTCAGTTTTCCCATATGCCACAGAAATCTTACTGAGATACTAAGCCCCAACATACTAGTGGTGATATTTCCCCGTTACTACTAAAGCGTCATGCAGACACCCACAGGGACAAGTAGAAGAGAAAAATTTCTATAAAATCCACCCAAAGAGTTTGCTTTTGTTCAGCTCCAGCCTTGTCTAGTGGTTGGAGGCCATCCCTACACATCCTTAGTATGGCTGGCAGACCTTCAAGAGTCAGTCTAAAGAGAACGGGTGGACTGCCTGTCCACTGCACACATTTCATGTACTTTATTTTACCATGACCAAACTATTGTCTGGTTCATGGGCTAAATGAATGACTTCTCATGGACACAGTGCATAAGGCACAGGACATCTTCCAGCTGAGGCTCACCTGGAAGGGCCCAAGCTGTAAGAAACTCCCTGCAATGTGAAACAATGTGCAAGGAGTGGTGACAGTACTGAGGTTTTCTGTAGAAATACACTCTTGATCTGAATCAAAACACTAGTGGTAAACATGGTCAGGATCAAAATCATATTTTCCCAGCCACAGGACTTCAATTTAACATAGACAGCTTTAGTAAGAAGTAAAGGCAATGGAGAAAACCCTTTAAACACCATTATGTTAAAGATCGTAAATTATGATCTGAGAGCTATGACTTCCCCCTTAGAGATAAATAAAATCACCAAGATAACTGCAATCTTGCAGCAATTTTCATTTTTAAAATTTATATTACCTACTTTTTCATTCTTTTTAATTTATTAAAAAAAAATTATACAACTTTCTATTGACATTTTGCAAACAGTAATACCCAATATTAAATCAGTGCAGGAAAAGTCCATTCTTTATCTTCATATTTTGGCCCCATGGGCCTAATGCATATCAAGTCAATTTGATAGCTGGCTGAAAGCCTAAATTTCAACTGCGAATGTTCCTCTGCTGCTTTGTGCATTTTCCCCTTTCTCTCCCTCCCTTCCAATCCCCAAGCTGGGGGACTATTTCCCAGTGGAAACAGATGAGGTTGCCTTGGTGAAAGCTGGTATTGTATTGCTGGCTCAAAATAGTATCAAAACTTACAAATACATTTTGGTACTGGTAAACTGCACTGACCCTCAGATTTACATAAAATCAGAAATCTAATCAATCGTATTTGATTTTTGTTTTCTCTTTAAGAAGGGAAAATATAAATAATGAAAAATTAAACTTGATTCCATCATGAATTTTACTGGGTACTACAATCAATTTTAAAAGTATATCTTCAAATGAGACATGCTTTTCTTTGCAAATGAAGTACTTATGCTTCAACTTCTGCCCTTCACAGGTTGTCTTAAAAACAAAATGTTTAATTTCTGAGAAATAGCTCTCAGATAAAAAATAATGCCAAACTTAGTAAGACACATTAAACAGCCAAGATGTCACAATGAGAAATTAATCACCAGGAAATCTGTAGAAAATCAACAAGCTAGTGCATTTTGATCTATTTAAGTCCTCTTTTTTAAGCCTCTGCTTCATTTTCTTAGTTCACATTTCTTTTGTTTTTGTGGCTTTTCCTGAATGCTGTCCAATAGCCTGCTGCAGTTTGTTTGTCAGGCGACATACAAAAATTGATTTGTACAGCAACTGATCAGAACTACCACATAAGCAATAAATAACATACTGGAGCCTATGCTTTGTAGTACCATCATGTCTTTTTTGTTTACATTTGTGAAATACCAGAGTAGGGCCTTTTCAAAGCAAAGAGCAAACGGCAAGCATACAGCAGAGCCTTCATATTTTCTAATAGATTTTGTCTGTACCTATCACATTTACCACTGTAAAAGTGGACCAGTTCAAATGCAAAGTAAAATTCACTGGGGATTATTGAGAACACAGAGACTACAGTCGGATCAGGAAGACCCTGAAATATAAATAGTTGGAGAATAGAGAAGCTTTAGAGGGAATTATCATATAAGTTTGTCCTACGCTTGCCCTTCCCTAACCATTCCCAAACAACCCAAATAGTGTTTGGAGGCAGGATGTTTGGCTGGATGCTATCTTGGTTGGACTCAATATATCTATATATTTCTTTTTTTTTTTTTTTTTTTTTCTCTGTCTTTTT
>VWZV01007378.1:116667-142068 GCA_013397155.1 Irena cyanogastra
TCTATTAACAGTACAATGTAAACATTACTGAAAAGCTGGTAGGATGCAAGATAGAGTGATGGTGTCCTTGGCACAGGTTTAGCAGAAAAAAAAATCAGACTCCTGCAGCACGACTGGCCTATGCAAAGCTGAGTAAGCATCATGGCTGCACCTGAAATTCCTACCTAGAGACTAAAACAAATGAGAGGACGGTCAGCTGGCTATGTATGGGTCTGTGCAGAAATAATGTTACACAGATATTTCTTCATCCTGAAAACAAAACAACAGTGCCTTTTCTCCAGCTGTAAATTGGTTTGAAATTTGAAGGTGCTGTGCCAAAACAAGTGCTTTAATATTCAGCAACTTAAGTAGTAGGATAGTGTGTGATTCTGAAGGAGTGGTCACAAAAGAGAATTTCTGCATGTTATGGCTATTTACCCTATCCAGCTGCAAATTTAAATTTTAACTCAGGCTATTGTAAGTGAAGAGAAACAAGCAGTGAAGATAACTCAGCTTACAATTTTTATATGAGTGTATAGATTATGTTAAAATACAAAGGACAGTGGTGCTTTTAATTCGATTTTCTAGCTCGGGCTTAAGAAAACAGTGTCTTCTGATTCTGCCTTGATGGATTCTTTTCAATTACTTCTATTGGGAAGGTAAAACATAAATCTGCTTGTTTAGAAAGAACATCTCATTACTACATGCAGTACAAAAGAATAGGTCAGAGATGGTGAGGTGAGAATATTATTGGTTTCTATATCGATTCAGTACTGAAACCTAAAATCCATTTTTTTACAATTCAGGAAAACACCTAATCTTAAATATAAAAAAGTATTTTGAAAATGTCCTGGATAATAAATGTGTATAAGAACACTTAGCAGTAAAAGAATGAGAAAAGACAACAGGATACATTTTAATAAGATTTAAAACCTACTTTTATGCATATTTCTAAACAGTGAAAAGCTCCTTAACATAAACTTATCAGTACACCAGGGAGATCAACAGTTTCCTTCAGTCGAGCCATATGATATCCTACAATGAAATGTTTTTAAGGAATCTAATTGAAATTAGTACATTAAACTTAAACTGCTCTTAAATTTGCCTTGTTCATTGCAAAATGCTCTGAAGCTATTGTGCAATGAGGTTAGGCCAATGAATGTTATCTAAAATATTAGAGATTTAAGATATTCACAGCATTCAATTCTATTGCTATTATTCATGATGAGTAGCATAACTCTATAGGAAGTGCCACTGAGGAAGCTTTTGCCAATCATTAGGAATGCAGATTTTTTAAAAATATAGTAAATAATGATGACAGCATCAAACATTCCAGAACACATTCAGTGATCTACTGTCTTCTTGCCTACCATTTAACCAAATATTCACAATTTAAAGCTGCCATTATGTAATATACAATGAAAAAAACAGCAGGTTCAATAAAAAATATTACTGTTGAATACATTGTTAACAGCTTGATTAACAGTAAAATATACCAAGCTAAAATCAATTAATTGCTCTGGGAATTTTATTGCCAGGAAAAAAAAGTGCATGTGTTGGAGGAGAGACTAATAAATATCTGGTGTCATCAGCCTATGATTTGAAAATATTTCATAATCACTGATCAAGACAGTAAAATCCAAAGGCATTTAACAAGAAAAATGTGCCATGACTACCTATGAAGCAGTAATGCAGTTACACACTCTTTCTTCTCAGACGAGGAAATACAAAAAACAGACACAAGAAAAATTATAGATTGAGACAAAGCACAATAAGTAAAAGAAACAGAAAAAAAAGTAACTAAAGGAAACGACAACACCTGACACCTCCCAAAAGCAGAGTGAAGCCTTGTCAGTCTCTGAACAACAGCTACTTAGAAGTCAGACCTACTCCACTTCACATTGTGTCCTCTGTGTGATGATACAGCATGGGACATCAGTTTGGTCAATGTGGGTCCACTGTCTTGGTTCTTGCTCACCCTCCCAAACTCTTGTCAACCTCCAGCTTATTGTCTCTGGGGTAGCATGGGAAAAATAAAAAGCCTTGGACCTGTGCAAGCACAGTTCAGCAACAGCCACAACAGCCACATCAGTCTGTTGTCAACACTGTGTTAGCTATAACACAAACCGCAGCATCATATGGGCTGCCCTGAAGAAACTTAATTCCATCCCCACTTGTCCCGGTATATTATTCCACAGCTATGGCACAATCTCTACTTCTAAAGTGATGCTGTTTGGGTTTTGCCTTTTTTCTATGTTTGTATTATTCACACATCTAGTTGTAACTCTGTCACCTATTGTATTAGTAGCTACTTTTCCCAGTACTTTCCCATAGGCAGAAAGACAAAGCAAATTCCAGAGCTTCAAACCCAGGGAGCTGCAAGGTCCCAGTGTTATCTTGGTTCTACCTGGGAGCCAAGGCTGAGAACAGCTCTTTGAGACACATTTCATGGACAGAGTACAGCTAGTGCTGAAAGGGGACTCCAGAGAATGAGCGTGATCTGGAAGGGAATTGCATCATCACTTGTCCTCCTAATTGGTGCTTTTTATCAATTATGCTAATTTCTTAAAACCTATAAATGTGTACTCATCCCTATAGGGGTAGGATTTTGTGGATATTTTTCCATAACTGCTCCTGAACGTCTTTAAATAAAGATCCCCTTTTATATTACCTCCTTACTAAAATTATCTTGAGTTTCATTTTCATTGGGAAAAAGGCAACAAAAGCATCTGGTTGCTCTGTAGAAGTGCCTGTCTCATCCGGAAGAGGTGTGCTGTAGGTCTATGAAAGCTAGAAATTATTTTATTACTTTCATTATAAAATAAAGATGAAACTTACACAAAACTAAGACTAAATTAACATACTTTCAATTTTTTTTCAATTAATCAATATTATGATGAAGAGACAACATCTGTAGCTGTATATCCCTAAAAGAGAAATAAGACACAGGAATTTTACATATTTTAAAGACATAAAAAGACATTAAGTTTACCCTTAAAAATGACAGGAAAGTTAACCTGCATGACACAAATGGCAAGCACCAGCTTTAAGAACAGCAAGGGGATTTTTATCCTTAATTATCAGCTTCAAGAGGTTAGAATCTTTCAAATAAAAGGGTCATGGTATATTAGATGTGATTTTTTTCCTTGTAGGAAAAACACCAATTGACCGAGCTGACAATATCATTGCATTAATATACTGGTGTCAAACCCCATGTGTTTACAAGCCACTGTGAAAATGAGAAAGGAAGGGTTCACAATGTTTATGCTAAGAACTTCATGAAGTATTTTTTTTTCCTTCAGTATTTAAGCAAATAAGTTGCCCATCATATTTTGTTGCTTTTACACAATGCTTTTGTCTTAAGAGAAATAAAATCTCTAACCCCCTACCACCAGCATCCATTAGACCAGGCTGCTCATCTTGGCTACATCTAACGTGGCCCTGAACACTTTCAGAGATGGGGCACCCACAGCTTCTCTGGGCAAACACTGGGCTCACTTTGCTGCAGTGCTTCACCACACTCACAGCAGAGAACTTCTTCCTAATCTCTCCTCTTCCAGCTCAAAGCCACTACCCCTGCTCTACCCCCCACTACACCTTGTGAAACCTCCTATCCAGGTTTCTTGTAGCCCCTTTAGGTACTGAAAGGCTGCTACAGGGTCTTCTCAGAGCCTTCGCCTGTCCAGGCTGAGTGACTTTAACTCTCTCAGTCTGTCTTTATAGGAAAGGTATTCCAGCTCTCCAATCATCTTCATGGCCCTCCTCTGGACTTTTTCAGACAGATCCACGTTTTCCTTAGGTTGGCAGTCCCAGAGCTGGGCAGAGTACTCCAGGTGGGGTGAAAAAAAGTAGGAAAATGCAAAAATTCAGCATTTAGCAAAAACTACATGTCTACTAGTTTGCCAGACATCATGGACCTGTTAGAAAAGAAAACGTGATTTCAGATAGCAGACCTCTGCAAGGGCAGACCACAGGGAAAAGGGTGCTGCTTAACCAGTGATCATTAGCACTTGCTTCTGTTCCATGGACAATCCTCACCCTCTTACACACCATTTTCTCTTGCAAGACATAATGAGTTACCTCACTGGGTTGTGTTGCTTCCTCTTCTCAGTTATGCAGATAACCCACTTTTCATTGCTTTCATAGCCTCAGTAATCCAATCACTTGAACAGAGGTCAGAATATTTTGAAGTATGCCTTGACTATTCTAAGTTAAAGCAACTCTAGAGAAACACCAAGCAAAACATCTATAACTATGACGTTTGCCAGAAGACTTTGATAGAGTCATAAATTAGACAGGTTTTTTGTAATCTGGGACATTCCTTCAACTTGGAAAAAGAATATTGAAGATAATAAAATGTTATGCTCCAATCAATAAAAACATGCAGTTACTTGATTATTTTCAGCACCTTATATCATATGTTTTCTCTAAAAGTCTGAATAAATTTGGAAGGTCATGATCAGTCTTAAGACATTATCATAACAGGTGAAATATTATTTATATTTTGTACAAGTTTTGGCCAAAATATGATGATTTAAAAAATTTGACTTTGCAGTTCTTAGCCAATTGGAGATTTTGCAAGGCATTCAGTTAGGCTTATTCTGAATAATACTATATATATGCATAAATCACAAACATAAAAATATAATAAATAAATAAAAATATAACCATGAAAATAAATTAGCAGGTGGAAATGACCACTATTGTATGAAGTGCGGTCCTGATAGGAGACTGTTCTGCTCATGGTTCACTTTTTATTATCTGGCAGTATTTTTCTCTTTGTATGTTATTATTCATGTCATTGGGGATGCAATTTGATTTTAAAAATTGTAATTACAAGGAACTTAAAACTTATCCTTTAAAAGAAGATGAAAGAACCAACATTTAAATTTTGGGCATTTTAATGAGTCACTTGTTGATAGCTGAGTTTGTGGTACTATAGCTACCATTTCATAGGCATCATACAAACTTCCTTAAGTGGTATATCATGGCTTCCTAATGGAATTACTTATGGGCCTTAGGGAGGAATTAGATTTTCAATTATTACATTCATAATTTAGAAAAGGAAATGTTGATTAGATTTGTTTAATTTAATGTTCCAGGTAATGTGGGATTTTCCTCACTAATATATTTATTCTAGGGTTTGGGTTTTGGTGCTTTCTTCTGTGCTTCTCTGATTAATAAGATATGTTTTATAGCACTAAATCAATATAAAGGTTAACAGTAATGAATTATTATCCTCTTTTTTATTTGTTCAGGGGTTTTTTATGAACCTCAGGATGCACTTACTATGTTCAGCTAATAGTGATGGTTTCAGTTATTACACTGTTTATGTTTAGGTACGCATGCAGTGATTTGCAGACCATGTGAGAAAACTTGAATAAAGAACACTTGAATAGAGAGACTAAGCTAGAATTGTCTTTAGAACAGTTTTTGGGATTTCTACGTATCTCCAAATTATGCTCTAGCTCTTAATTTTTTCTCTAGGATGGATTCAGTTTCGTGTTTTCTAAGAGACCACTGGAAATGATGAAGTGACAGTTCCCAAGTGTCAGATATGATTTTTGGGGGTACCCTTCATGTTGTCTCCCCAGTGCTCACTGCTGTTGTACTCAAAACGCATTTCGAAAGCAAAGTAACTCAGTCCTTAATCAGTTGCTAGAAAATATTCCCAACATATCAGTAATTTGGCCTCTCAGACAGAGATATGAATTGTAGGAGGACCCTACTCACAGGGGAAAATTTTGTAAAGGAAGATTACTCTCTGGAAAATCTATTATACATAGTGGCAGGAGAGAAAGAAAAAAAAAACACCACCTTTTCTAGAAGCCAAATTAAAACATTGAATCACAGTCTTGCTCTGATTTGGCACTAAGTAATTACTCTTCACAAGACAAGAAAAGTTTAATAGGAATAATCTTTAAGGGCAAGACAAGCATCACCTCAGCTCCTCCCGACATGTGCCACCAGGAGTGCAAGGGAGGCACCCAAGAAGGGTGTCAGATGGGACTCATCCTCCAACCTAGCAAGGTGGTGTTGAAAGAGCAGGGAAGAAGGTGATCAGTTACTCTCTAAAGAAAGTACATGAAAGATGGAAATTACAGAGATCCCACTTGAGAAGCGGTGCAGGTCAGAGGGATGGCTGGACAAACTGCTGCTGTCTGTCAGGGCTCAGCAAGGTTGTGAGAGCAGTTCCCGTGCTCTGGTAATTTGTACTACTCCTTCTTTTGAGAAAATGAAACATGCTATCAAAATCTCCCAGATGAATCTTATTCCTGTGGAATCAGTCCAGCTCTCCTGGCATTAGCTGACATGCATTAGAGCAGCAAACATTCTTGATTCACTTGCACTCCAAATATCACTACTAAAAATTGTATGTCTGCTAATTTCTACTCCAAAGGATCCTCAATGTGTTTGAAGGCAACTGAGACCCTCTACAAAACAAGCAAAGCTAAGAAGTCTCAGGGCTCAAATTCTAGCAAAGTAGTTTTAAGAGTATGATAATTATCAGCAATCAGTAGCAGGCATAAATGTTGAAGAAAGAAATCAATCTGCAGCGAAAGAAAATATAGATGAATTTTAAAAACTGGTAATAATGACTGGATTCAGACTTGACTTTGGTTACTCCAGTGAGAAAAAGACAGATCCTCTGAAACGATTATTCATAGCAGATGCATCGGAGACCTCTGAAATGCTTTGGTTTAATTTGTTTATAAAGCCAAAAATATTTATTTCCTAGAACAATTCAGATGTTTTCCAATTCTTAAGCATAGAAAAAGATTAAGAGAGACAGTTCTAAAAGACGTATTAAATATACAGAAAAGCCCAAATTGCTTCTGGATTTGCACACATGAATCTTATTTTATGAAATGTAAATGCCGAGTATATGGACTTTGTTGCCTTCATCCTGAATTCTTCTGGTTATGAAACAGATGTTATTGTGGAGAAAAAAAAAGATAGACACTGCTAAATATTCATGTTTTAAATGTTTCAAAATAGTATTATAAACCAAATAATTTTCTATTTGTTATTTTCAACAAGTGAATGTAATAGAAATAATTGCTTCTTTAGAAATCAGTTCTGAGGGCTTGGTATTCACATTCTGCAGTTTTGGCTAAGCTCTTTAGGTTGATTTCTACATCTTCATACTTCATATTTCTCTCTATTATCATGTATTCAAGAACATAATCCTAAAATTAAGACTCTCAGTCCTCTGACAGTTAATGAAAAAACCATTAACCACATTAGAAGCACTTCTGCTGCATGTTGTCTGTCCCTAGATTAATGTTCAGCAGAAGGAAGAATATCTAGGAAGGACCAGACACATTTTTTGTTCCTTTTCATTCTATCTTCCTTCTAAAGAATACTAACAAGAAATACAATACAATGCTGTGAAGTAATAAATAAACTGGGGGGGGAAAAAGCACTAGGAATTCATTTCCTTATTGGAATCCCCAGAAGTCACTGTTTCTCATCTGTCTAGGTAAGGCATTAATAAGAATGACATTATTCCTCCCAGTGAAGAAAATCAATAGTAGGGGTGACTGTGTACAAAAGTTTCTTCAAGTTACATCATTAGAGACAAAATTACAGCACTTTTTCATATTTAAGCTTGTACTTTGTTGAAAGTTTCTAGTAAATATAGTTATTGTTGACCCTTTATTCAAAAAATGCAATTTTTTCTTCTTTCTACCTTCAACAGAAGGGTAAAACAGTAATTTATTTCTTCTGCAGTATGTCCCTATTAAAGTGATTATTTGCGTTCATACCTTACTATTAAAATCGAGTAATTTTGTGTTGCCTAGATACAGATCAGAAGGCTACTTTATATAACTAATACACATGAACAAACAAAGCAATCACAGATGAAAACAATTCTTTATTCTAATATTTTCTTTAACCTTCTTTGCCCTTTTTTGTTATCATCGCTTGTGACAATAAAAACATTCTTACTGAAGATACCTACAACTCCAGCAGGATTTTATGGTTTTTCTTTTATATTCAAAGCATTTCACCAGCTCTTTCTTAAATGGATTGTTGTGCCCATTCACTAGATTGTTGGCACAAAGAAGACAATAAACTATGGCAATCAGCATTTCTAGCTTTACTTACTGGTCTGGTTTTATTTGGATGTAAATATGACACAAAGAATCTTGCAACTTGCATCCATGCAACTCACACAATTATGTAAAGTTGTATTTTCCAATTTAAAATTTGCAATTTTAAAGAAATACTGTTTCTCCAAATTTGTTCTTATTTAAAATGGCCATCATAAAGTGAAAATTTATAGATTAATAACTTATTTCACATATGTTTGCAGAACTTAATAACTTATGGTTATCACACAGAAATTGTAATTCCCTTTCTTCTTTTTAATTTGAACTGTACTTTTTTTGCCCTATGTTTATATACATATTGGTCTCCAGTGGAATTTTTATACACATATAAACACACGAGCACACACACGTGTGTGTGTGTGTGTGTATGTATGTGTGTAGTTACTGTTCATTAAGTAAAAACTAAAAAAATACAAATCTGTCTTTTGTCAAACATTTCAACCGACCAATTGATATTTATTGCAAGAAAAGGAAATGTAACATAAACAAATTGCTAAATGAGAGAAGATTGTAGAATCTACTTTCTACTTCTACTGTCTCACAGTTTTGGTTGTTGTCTTTTTTCCCATGGGAATTTAAAGAATAATGCAAATGAAACCTAAATAAAATAAAATTATTTGCTCAGTTTTAATTATTTTCCCTTCTCTGAAAGTTTTCAATTATTCATGCACACAGCTTCCTTTTGCCTCTTTGTCTTATGGCCCCGTGATTTTTCTAGCCTGTCTGAAGTCACCCCAGTTCACCAGAAAGATGAATTCTATCCTCAACTGGAATATCTCTTTTGGGGCTGAGTAAGTTTGTGAAATAGGTTTCTTCATCTTGTATGAATAATATCAAGGTAAGACGAGAAACAGCTGTTTGTTCACACTGCCTGCTCCTGAAGGCAAGCCTTACCTGCTGCCAAGGGGAAGGCTCCCAGCAGTGTCTGCTTCCTGTAGGATGGTTGCTTCGTCTTAATAAGGAAAAACTTGACTAAGGAAAAGTCAGTCTTTCCTATGGTCTCCAGAGCTGCTTATCTTTCTCCACTGACTGCATTACTAATAAACACTATTTTTGTAGAATAGACACTAAATATGAAGTCATGCATCCAGAAGCACCATAGAGATAGTGTTTGGGTTCAACATCTAATCAAACACAAGTAACTAATAGGCAGTGCTATCAAATA
Organism: Irena cyanogastra; assembly: GCA_013397155.1. Classification (NCBI taxonomy): domain Eukaryota; kingdom Metazoa; phylum Chordata; class Aves; order Passeriformes; family Irenidae; genus Irena; species Irena cyanogastra. The sequence goes on from VWZV01007378.1 coordinate 125,929, forward strand.
AACATCCCAACATCTCTACAAACACCTAAATTAAACTCTCCAGAAAGGCTTTCCAGCACTGCTTAGTACAGATTTTTTTAAAAAAATAATCTTCAGACTATTTTTAGAAAGCTCATTTTAGATCCACACACTTTGTAATATACAGAGGGCTTTGCTTTTGCAATGCAAATATATACAGAATACATGAATAGAAGTAAAACAGGTAGTGGCAGTTGGCCTTTTACCTAACAGTTACTGAAACTTTTAACTTAGCCTGGCTAGTGTGTTCTTTTCTGTAAGCTGGTGAGTTGTTTGCCACCATTTGCTGAATTTGTTGCATTATGAACAGAGACAATTTTGCTAGCGTGCTACTTTGGAATCAAAGCAATGACTCACAAGCACTATTTGTCTGTTTGTGACAACAAGTCTTTGTACTGATATTCTTACTGAAGATATCAGGGCTCCCAACAGGATGCAGAATTTTTTATGGCATCTTTTTCATTCCCTAACTATTTCATGGCAGGTCACCAAATATGTTTCTAAGTGGGTCATTCAGCCCATTCACAGTTTTTCATTTTTTTTCCTCTATTTTTATCCAAGATTTTTAATCGTGTCAATATCCTCCTGAAAAAGAGCTTTAGGGACATAACATCAGTGCAGATATATTTTTTTTTGTGTTTAGTTTGATATCAAACATAGCATCTGAGAATGAAGATTAGAAATCAGGAAAATACCCAACTGCCTGGACAGAAGTTCAGCATATTATTAATGTTTGCTTGTTCTGAAATATTTAACATACACAAACACACGTATTCAAAATACCCCCTAAAAAGCATAAATCTCAATATTCACAATCTTCATTACAATGAGAAGATAGATGGATACAAGGCTCTTCATTTTCATAGGATGACCAGAGAATTTTTACTTCCTTGTTAGTGCACCATTATTATTGCTTCTAGGGTCTTAAACTTTAGGTCATATCCATTCCACTTAAAAGAATTTTTGAGCTACACAGAGGGACAGAAATCTGAAAGTGTCAAGTTGCCTTGTACTTCCAGGCTCACAACTTTCTAACTTCATAATTTGGATGTAAACCCCCGTTCTGTTTACACCAAATTTTAGAACCTAAGACTAATGTCATATCAAGTGAAATAGATTGTGTGAAATTGGGTTGAAGAAAAAAACCCAAGAGATTTTTTATTTTTGACAGATTAATATCAAGGGATTTTATCTTAAGTTGCCAGAAGTCTGTATCAGTGTTTCTTCTGTTATTGCTCAGATAAGTAAGGTTGCAGTAAGTACAAGAGCATGAATCCCCTCTGCTTTGCTCTTCTGGAAAGGGAACTGATGGAAAAGGTGTGGCAGCGACATAGAGCTGTATACAGATACTCTCTAGTGAAACTGGCCTCTGCTGACTGTAGGTCTACAGTGCAATTTCTATTATAGGATTACTTTTATCTCACTCCCTCCTGCCTTCTCTTCACCTCTTATCTGTTCCCAATGTTTTGGGTTTTGTTTGTTTTGTTGGTTTTTGTTTGTCTATTTTTCATTTGTTTGATTTTGTTTGGTTTTGTTTTTGTTTCATGTCATGGTACTTTCTTGGTGCCCTGCCTTTAAAAGTGAGAAAATACAATTATCCTTCTTTTGCAAATGAAGAATCTGGAGTAGAGAAACTGAAAACCCAAGACACAGAATACCACTTTTTGAATTAATAATAGAATAAAGAAGAATATGGCTTCCAGCTCTAATTCAGCAAATGTTGCGAAGCAAATATCTTCATCAATGAAAGTAAATAGAAAGTAAATAGAATGAAAGTAAATAGAAAATCAGAGATGATAAATCATACAGATGACTGATCTAAAGGGGATACAACACTCAGGCAGCAAACTACAAATGCACTTAGTATTCTGCTCTTTTTCTTTCATGCAAAAATTCTTTATCCAGAGCAAAGCAGAGATGTACACAGGAGCATGGGATGGAAGCCATAGCTTTGGAATGTATGTGAATGTGAGAGGAGCAATGGGCAGTAACCTACAAATCAATGACTAGAAAAGCCCCAAGGGGCTTGCGTTTTTTTTAAAGCAACTAAAGAGATGATTCCACTGATGCTATCTTTGGATATTTAAGGAGAAAGCAGTTTGTAAGAAAAGAGAGATGACTTCACCCCTATAAGGAACACTGTAATTCATTCTGAGGTTTTTATTTTAAGAGATTAACAGTGTGAATGAAAACTGAACCAAAAAATGCAGGATCTTAGGAGGATAGAAAAAAATAGGAATCATCTCTCTTAGTTTCAAATATTGTCAGTGTAGAGAACGAAGTTAGATCTTTAGGTGTCTCCTCAATCTTAAGGGTAACAAGTACCTACTACATTTAAGGCATACACATACAATGAAATTCCATTTTTTTGATTTTGGAATCCAAGTCTGCTGAGGTTCTGCAAAAAAAATTGAGGTAGAACTTGATTGCAATGTAAAAATACATTTATGATCACAAAAACTCGCTTACTTGGCAAGGAAAAGTCTCAAAAACAACAACAAAAAGGCAGTAAGCTAAACTGAGACATATTCAAATGAGATATAAACATGGAAGTTTTTTTCAAAAGAGCAAGTACTGTTGATAATTTAATCTAAAGGTGAGCCCACAGTGTTGATACAACCCTTCTAAGAACAGATCTAGTAGCACAAAATTTATGTAAGGAATTATTTTATTTCATAAAAAGCACCTCTGCCTACTGAAAGGCAACCTTGAAGATGTTATTTTCAACACACACAGATTATCTTTCAATCCACCAATAAAGAAGGGAAATGAAGTTTATATTCTAGTCCTATGAATCAAGAGATGATTAATTTTAAGTTACTGCAGAGCCATTAAAAATTACATATAGACTCCTGTGTACAACTACTGAATGGTATAGCTGACTGTGAACTCACCAGCATCAGTTACTGGGGAATATCCTTAGAGTGAGAATTATATTGGCAGCACTAAGCAAAGTTATAGCATAAGAAATCCCTCATCAGGTTTGACCCTTTCATTAAGTATTTCAATTTCATACATAGATGGAAGCTTCTTTTCTTACAAGAAACAATTCTTCTTTCCATTCCATTTTTCTATTGATATACAACTATTTCATCTTTAAGCTATCTTTCCTGACCAAATTTTCCTTCCCTTCTACTATTGATTATACCAGAGGCCAGCCACTGGAATTTATTCAGTTTCACTTCCAGAAACAGAGGCAGATGATCACAATGCTGTGAACGGGTACTGCTGTTGGTCTTTAATAATACAGTGATTTTTATATGGCAGCTTCTAATTACCTGTTTAACTATTCCAAAATGGAATTACCTGTTTAACTATTCCAAAATGGAATAGTTTATCCTTTCATCTTGTTCTTGTTTAGGATAGCAGTTCAGCTGCCTTACATTATGCCATTAAATTAACAATTCTCTAAGAAATTTTGCTTCTCCCAAAATCTCTGAAAGATGTTGCCTTTTCATTACAGCAACAAAAAACACCAGTAATTCCATCTAGAACAAAAATTTAGGTTTCATAACAAAGTGGATATTAGCTTTGCCTATGATTTCCTCTGAATGCACACTACAGGTAACCCAGTTTTCCTGGTGTCTTCTACAGGGATTCTGGGTTGCCACAAGTGTAGTTGAGGATTACTTTCTTCTAATGAGGACTCAATTTTTATAAAACATTGATCATGTTCTGAGAAATAAAGAGAAAAATTCATAGACTAGGTTTTTAACACATTTCAGGGTGATTAGGGGAGGGGGATAGAAGCCCATATTCCTTTCAAATCAGTAATTTTTATTACTAGAAGTACTGTAAGACATTCTATGTTACTACTGAGCCACGAATATATCAGAATTGATAAATATATTATTGATATGCTAGCCATGTTCATATTTATATAAGGCAAACAAAATATTTTACACAGAAATTTACCCTTTGCTAGTAGATTTTTTGAGAAAGAGAGCTTAAAATATAAAAATAATAATTTAATTCAAACAAAGCACAAAGACAGCTAGACTACAAATGTAAATCACTGAAAAAAATATGGTTCAAATCTGTATGTTAAACTAGATTTCAATTCTTTCAAAGAACCAAGGGATGTAGAGACATGTCATGGAATGAAAAACAGAGAAAAAAAATTAATTTTTAATCAGTATTTTCAGTGTCTGGTTAATTAATTTCAAGATAGCAGCACAGACCAATCTATCACAACTTTTAGGCCGAGCAGTTCACAGCAGAACTTACTTGATTTTGTCTGCTTATTAATGCCTCACAAGGTGTGTGAAAAGGACAATACAAGAATGCAAAGAAATTAAATTAAAACAAAGCACAATACAACAGATTAATTGGTGGCTTAATAGGCCCCCTGTGTGAAACAAAATAAAATGATGAAATGAAGTATTACCTTCACCTTTTTAGCTTAAAAGTACTACAATAACTTGTTTGTTTGTTTGTTTGTTTGTTTTTAAGGCAGAAAATCTGCTTTAATTCCAGACTTACAAGTACTTATGAAAAAGGAGAGCTTTGCACATATGATTAGGTCTTCTGAAATCAATGACTCCTCCTCATATTCTTAGATGTTTGCAATTTCAGACTGCATGTCCTGCAGGAGCCATTTCCCAAATGCAAAATCCAGTAGCTTCAAATTTAATGTTTACCATCTGTGAGGAAAACAGGTTTTATCTAAAAATACCAGAGTGCAATGCACTTTTCACTAGAGAAGATTTTTTTCTATTACTCATTTCCCTGATAAGTCTAAGGCTAAATGAAGTGAAATTGTCTTTGCCAGTTGCAATCACATCTACATTACAGGAAGAACATCTCCCCCAAATGGCAGCCTGTTTATCAAAGCAAAGGAGGGTTAACAAATGCCTCTTCTGGCAGTAACCAAATCTGTCAGACCTCAGGAGAAGCATCACAGCATTTCTTTCACAGTAAACTCTGCCAGTCTAAAAAAGTTTCACAGGCAGGTAAATGAAATCACAAGAATTAAAGAATGAGAATGATTCCTGAGAAAATGACCCAAACTTAAAAGTTCATGAAAAGTAATATCAGTATTAAATGGAAATTCCAAATAAATACTGTAATCATAATAAATCAATGCAGAATAGAATAATATATGTTACATATATGTGTATATATATATATATATATATATAATCTCTTACATAACATGCATTTTACATTTGACATAAAGATATTTGTGATATTACTAAGTTTCCACGATCAGCCCTAAACAGAAGGGAAGGATGGGAAGGTCAGTATAAAATCAACAATTTGGAAGCAAATTCTGACAAGAGAAATAACTATAAATACATCATGCAAAAGTATCGTTAACAACACATTGAGAGTTTTGTACAGATCCCATTATAGACGAGAACTATATCCATAAAAATTGCAAGGAAAATTCTTGCAAAATTACATCTTATGAGTGGTAAACAACAATAAATTATTTATATTCCAGATCTGAGTTATGGGCAAAGGGGAGAGAGAACATGGAAGAACTTCCTCTCATCCACAGCAGTATCAAAACATCACTTAAATTACCAAAAATATCATTTTAACCATCATGATTTCATTGGCTTTTGCTCTCAAAAGGTTGCAGAAGTAGAGAATAGATGGGATACTACAAACTGGACTTTGAGGCAATAGGCACTGTCATTGGACAGCTTTTAGTGGCCTTACATGTACGTCTTTTCACATCTCTCTCTCTCTCTTCTCCCTCCTAGTTATTCCCATGAAAGGCTAGTTTCTGAGTATTACTAAAATGATCTAGGAAACCCTCTCTGTGAATAGCTTTTTATTGAGAACTGAAAGAGATCTTGCTTCTTAAAGGATTAGGCAATACCTGAACAGGGATTTCAAAAATAGCAGTTAGCCATTAATATAAATACTTACCTGCTTTAAATTTTGTCCCTAGACTGCAGACAGATAAGTTGAGCAATTTGTGAGAGAAACTGTAATCATCCCTCTGTTACAGAAAAAGCAATGAGACATAACTGTGCAATACAACAAAACTGATTTTTGGATCCTTATATCCCTTCACTAATAAATCCAAGATCAAGCCTAAGTCTGCAAACCTTTGGAAGTGAGCCCCATTCTCTCAAGCTTCACTGAAAGGGTGCTCTTCAATGGCATAAATCCCACATCCATGCAAGTCCCTACAAAGATGCCCATTGACTCAAGAAGACTTGGATAAAATAAACAAAGTAACAGATGCAGTAGTTTTCATTCAGGATAAACTCCCTCAAAACAAATGAGAGTTTCATTCAAAACTGTGAATAAAAAAAATTAAGGCCCCTAAGTACTAGTAATATGAACTATGCACAGGGACCACACAGAATTATCTATCGATAAAGACTTATCATATTATTAGCACAGGAGTATTCAATTAAAAGATGACATTAGAGCTTTAGCAGACTGTTCTATGGCATTATGTAGAGCACTAAATATTTTAAATGTCTCTTCAGCCATCAAAAGAAGACACAGGAATGACAAAACTAAACAATATGCATCAAAATATGAATGCAGCTAAATATCATGCATCAATGTCCGTTCAAAGCCCCATAACGACTGGAAAATAATTTCTTGCCCTGAATGTTGAAAAATGTGAGTCAGTTTAAACTTTTAATATAGTTTTGATGTGTTCCCAGTCATTTTAGGAAGTAATTTTTGCTTTATTTCCATCATTTTTAACACATCATTTTTAAGTGAAAATCAGATTGGAAATGTTATGTCTTCAATTGATGTCTTTTTTTTCAGATTTTTACCATCCTTTTCTGCTTATGACTTTTCTTATGCATACTGTCTGAACACACACAGAGCACCAAGCAATGAGGACAGAGAGCTGTATTCTCTCCTCTACAATGTGCCTCAAAATGCTCAGTGATGAAAATGATGGGTCTAAGAAAGCCCAAACACAGGTATTAAGGTGTTATTCGAGCTTAACCAAATTTAGAGACTTCAGGGAAGATTTTAAGAATGGGATTCTTCTTCATCTAATTCTTCTTCTTCATTTACTAAGGTTAAGAACCTTGCTGAATCTTATCATCTAGCTTTTTCTTGCAGTCAGTCAATGAAGACTGCCTAATGACAGCTCTGCCTATTTTTTTTTAGATGTGATAAGAGTTATTAGCCTTTGTTTTAATTCTTGTGTGCTGCAGTTAACAGCAAGGGATTACTACTAGATGCTTCAAATTTCTGGAGAGGATGGTAGAGTGAAAATACATGAGTGCTGTATGAGCATCTGCAGTTACAAATGTGGAACTTACATGGTGAGTTTTATACAGGATCTGCAGAGCTCTCACAAACCCCTGCACTGGACAATATAGCCAAAGAATTGGAAGCTTTAATATATATATATATATCAATGCATTTTAAGTGATGTACCTTTTCACATTCCTGTCTGCTACACAAGAAGACAAATGGTAGAGTAACATGCTGTATAATCAGTGCTATAAAAGGATATTGCTTTTTTATCATCATCACTATGTATGCAGAAATTGCTGAGTGTCCATATGATGTGTGGAAAAAGAAGAAAAGAAGAAAAGAACAAATGCAAGCAAAAAAAAAAATCTTGAGGAAAACTGAAGTTCTTTGTATCATCTAAACAGCTAAGAAGTAAGAAGCTAGGTATGCCTGCATAAAGATTGACTGGATGTTGGTTATAAAACTCTTCAGTATCTCTTTCAAATTAGCTCCCTCTGCAGACCCATTACCCTGAAATGGGAGTGGGATTATTCCTTTACAGCTGTTGGTTTTTTTACCTTCACTTTAGATTTACTCTTACATCAGTACAAGTTGTCTCACTTATGAAGACAGGAATATAATTTGTCAAAAAAAACCATTCATGCATTTCAAACCTGGAAATAAATTTTACTGTGAGAAATAGATGATTTTTCTGAGATTGTTGGTAAATCTCCTATGCTCAATGCTAGAAAATTACATATACTATGTACACAGGTCATTATCAGCAACATTTCTCATTTGAGTCTTAACTGACACTGGAGAATAGTAACATACACACTTAACAGTAATGACATTTGGATACCTATTCCATATCCACTATTAGAGGTCTTTAAGCTTAGAAGTCATTTTGTTCTTGCTCTACTTATCTTCTCTGGTAAAAATGCTTATTTCAATTCCCACTTTATTTGTTACCTAATCCCTCACAAATACTCACGGTCAGATTATTTCTATATTTGACTGACTTCCACAGAAAACAAAGCATTACCAATGCCCTCTGATTCACTGTAGTATTGTGCTCTCAGAGTGAAATTGTTACACAAACCTAGATTATATCAAAGATTAAATGAATGTAAAATTGGCAGGACTTTTAAAAAACATACAGTGGGAGAGATATTGTTGTATTCTCACATTATCTTTCTGAAACTGTTTTTCCATAGGAGACTCTTAGAAACCTCCTATAAATTATTGCCTATTATATATTTTTCTGAATAAATGTATGCAAATAAGAGAAATAGCAGAGTCTTTCAGCTTCTTTAACTGTGCACTTGATTTCTTACAAAAATGAATTACTCGTAACTCTTCAAGGAAACAAAGAGAATCTTTTAAACAGAGAAGAAAAATTACATGAGAAAAACTTAAATTTATTAAATCATTCATAAGTGAAAAAAAGGGTACATTTCTTACTGTTATAAGAACAAAGAACTTGTATATTTCCCTTTCTCAGTAAGGACATCATGCGATGGGTGAGCAATTGGCCCACAGGTTGGGCACAAAGTGTTACTGTGAATGGGGTGACAGACTGGAGGCCTGTCACCAGCAGGGTTCCACAGGGCTCCATCCTCAGCCCTGTGCTCTTCATCTTCATTACTTAGATCCCAGACTGGAAGGGATACTGAGTTCACAGGCAGTACAATAGTGGGAGGAGCTTTGACTCCCTCAAAGGCAGGGAGGAAGGCCTTGCAGAGAGTCCTTAACAAATTAGAGAGCTGGGCAATCACCAACCATAAAAGTTCAACAAGGGAAGTGCCGGACTGTGCACTTGGGATGGGGCAACCCTGGATGTACAGACTGGGAAATGCGATGCTAGAGAACAGTGCTGCAGAAAGGGACCTGGGGGTCCTGATCAACAGAAAGTTAAATATGGATTAGCAGTGCCCTGGTAGCCAGGAGGGCCAACCCTGTCCTGGGGGGCATCAGGCACAGCAGGGCCAGCTGGGCAAGGGAGGGGATTGTCCTGCTCTGCTCTGAGCTGGGGCAGCTTCACCTCGAGTGCTGGGGGCAGTTTTGGGTGCTGCAATAACAGGAAGACGTTAAACTATTAAGAAAGTGTCCAAAAAAGGGGAACGAGGATGGTGAAAGGCCTTGAAGGGAAGGCATATGAAAAGAGGATGAGGTCACTTGGTCTATTCTGCCTGGAAAAGAGGAGACTGAGGGGTGACCTCACTGCAGCTACAGCTTCCTTGTGAGGACTAGCAGAGGGGCAGGCACTGATCTCTGCTCTGTGTGGTGAGCAGTGATGGGACCCAAGAGAATGGCTTGATGTTGTGTCAAGGGAGGTTTAGGTTGGATATTAGAAAAGGTTCTTCATCCAGAGGGTGGTTGGGCACTGGAACAGGCTCCCCAGGGAAGTAGTCACAGCACCAAGCCTGACAGAACTCAAGAGACACTTTCAGGCAGATGGTCTGATTTTTGGGGTGGCCCTGTACAGGGCCAGAAGTTGAACTCCATGATCCTTGTGGGTCCCTTCCAACTCAGCAAATTCTGTGTGATTCTCTGTGATTTATATTTCTTCACCTATTGTTTTTTTGTAATTTGTTTACAAAATACTATCTTGTTCTTTCTTCCTTTGTCAAGTATTGCTATATGCAAGCAGCACTGAGTTTTAGTGAAAGCCATGTTTTAGAAACATCTAAAGAGCAAAGATTTAATATAACACTGAAAAAAAACCGTTAAATCCTTTGTATCAAAACAGAAATACTCTTTGGTTTTTGTTTGGTTTGGCAACATGCAGTAGCTAGCTCACCTTTCCATGTTATTCCATTACATTCCTATTCTATTCAGGCATGATAATGATTGGTAGGTCTACAAACAAGACGCTGCACACAGAGAAAAGACTGAAGACAAGGACTAGCTGAAACTGGTCAGAGCACAAGCAACCAAACCAAAGGCTGCACTGCCTAGAGACCCTCCTTCCATTGACATTCTCTTGAGGCAAGCTACTAAAGCTCTCCTCAGATATAAAGACATGGAATGACTTTGTCCTTGGTCTCATGCTTGTTCCAGGAGAGCAAAGACAATAAAGAAGTCAGACTAGTAGATGCAGGTATGTAGAAACCAAATTTAGGGATGTAAATTATAAGTAGTTTTTGGATGAAATTTCTTTGTACTTTTGTAAATTTTCTGCCCCATTTTCATTTTTCTTGGCTGTCCTTTCTTTATCACATTCACTTCAGCTATCATCCTTTGTCTATTTCTTATTTCTTTCCACTAGAATACCCTCCTAAGAATGACTTCTCTTCAAACAAATTATCACCCATTACTCCTTTTACCGTGTGCCTCTGCTATCCTCCTTTCATTAGCCTGGTACTGCCTGTCTAAAAAAAGATTTTAGGAGAGAGAAAGCCAAATGCTCTGTGGCTGTGTGTTCTCTAACAGGGTCAGGTATCATTTCTGTAAGTCCCACAGGAATAAAATGTTATTAATCCTAAAGGCAAGTGCTACCTAAAGGGACCACAAATATCTGACACCACCAAAGTTTAGCCACATTCCTTAGCATATATTCAGTCTACATATTAGGATTACAGAAAAAAAGAAAACATCCCCCCTCAAAAAACCCAACACCACACCCCTAAGAAACCCCAGACAAATCCCAAAGGAAAAAAAAAAAAAAAAAAACATACACACAAAACCCAGAAAAACCCCAAACCAACTAACCTAAACAAACAGACAAAAAAACCCCGAAACATAAACAAAAAACCCCTCACAAACAAACCCACCCTCCAAAACTAAACCCAAAAACCAGCATAAAATTTCCTGCTTAGAGAGACTAAAGAAGAAAAAATTAGTCCCTCCATTTTTTCAAAAGACTCTCAATCATTCTGTGGTAACTATGAAACACAATATTGTCTGTCATGTCTAAGAATTGTGAGTCAAAGTCCTATATAGAAGGATACAAAGTACAAAAAGAAAGTAGAATTTTGGTCTTGAAAACTAGATAATTTAAAGGATGAACCTCTGACTGAATTATTAGAGGAATGCATACAGCAAAGTCTATAAAGTTTATACAAAAAAAAGATTTGCACTTTCAAATCTCACAAAAAATATGCAAATAGTAGCATTTACAGCACTTACATCTCTGAAGATCAGTAGAATTTAATGATGCTTAGTGTTTGTGAGAAATAACAATATGCTTTCCTGGCAATAGCTAGAATGCATTGTGCATGAATCTTGCATATTTAAGATATCAAATTCAATTTTCTGTGATAATGGAAATCTGTTTACCTAGCACAAAAATACTACAGTTTAAATAATACTGTAATATCATTAATAATAGTAGCAATAGCACTATTTCAGTAGATACTAAGTAAATCTAACTTCAGTAGATTTTAAGTAGGTTTTATTTAGTACACAGAAACATTTTCTTGTTGTTTTCTGTCAGGTCAGGATTTTACCCACAATGTTTATACAAAACCTTGCAATTTATTTGACTTAGACACTCAGAATATTTGCATAGTGTTATGAAGGCATTTTATGTATTAGAACAATCAGTGGAAGATTTCTTTATGTAAAATATTCTAGGGAGTGGGGGGGAAGTAATATCTATATATACATTTTAGATGTTATTCTAATCCTGCATTTTTTTTCATGTCACAGCCCAAAGAACCACTTTCAGTTTCCAAGTAGTTTATTTGATCATTTTACTATATTGTGTCATTTTTTCTCAATTATCACAACAGTAAATTACTCAAAACTGTATATTGTCCAAAAGCTGAGACGAATAATAAATACTCATAAGTCAAATTTGAAAGGCACACTTAAAAGTCAATAAAAATGTGCAATAAAAATGGAAAATAGGTGTGAAAATGAGTGTGTAAAATGAAGATTTCTTCTTCATAGTGCTTAATATTTTATTTTAACTAAGGAGAAGCAGCATTTTCTTAGAAATGAATACACATCCACTTTAAGCTTAAAAGCAATTTAAAGTTTAAATGCTGACTTATTTAGACGGGTATATTTAATTTGATTTTTTATAGGAAAATTCCATATTTTTTAAAAATAAAGTAGAAATTCCTCATGATTCATGTTCACATAGTCATAAAGAACTTATGGCTGGCACAAAGACTTTGTTAATGTTTAGCACTGTTTCTGAGGGGGAGAATCATGCAACATTTCCTGTTATGTAAAAGGTGGAGGCTGCAGAGTAGCTGACTGTACATAATGATGAACAGCTGCACTGACAAACTGCTCTGGTGGGAAATCCCTGTAGCAGGAAGCCCTATTTTGCTGAATATTGCCAGCAGGTATTCTTCATGGATTCAAGGCCTCAGACCAACACCCTGTGTGGGTAAATTTGTGACTATTATAATTACTAACTGTACTGGGGCTTTAGTTCATCATCTGATAAAGTGAAGGAATCACTAACCTTGCATTCCTTAATAAAGTTTGTAACATAAATGGCTGAAAATTTGGCCGAATTTTCTGCTGATGTAAATACGTAGCATTTCAGCTACATCAGCCTAGATGTTTTATTTTAATTTGGCAGAGAATGTTGTTCCTTTTGCAACATCATAAGGCAAAATCCAAAGACAAGTCCAGTACACCAGTGCCAAAGTAATGGAGTACTAATGCAGAAAAAAAAGGGGTCAGCTGAGGTAGAGTTGGTGGCAGTAGTTGAGTCAGGGATCTTTTCAAAGCAGCATAAATAATGTGTGGATTGTGAAACAACATAATGGGACTTCTATATTCACATAAAGTAGAGTTCAAGATAATCTTGCAAAAAAATCCACAAACTACCAAACCTAGGCAGATAGAGAGGGACATCTCTAGCATATCAAGAGAACGTATTAAAAATATTTCTGCATTTTCCTGCTATTTCCAAGAAAATGCCAGTCATTTAACTGAATTGTCTTCCTGGGTCAAGCCATGGAATATATAATGGACTTAGTAGCTCTGTTGAATAGACTGAATTCCATCCTTCCATTTCCATTGTCTGAAATCCATTGGATGAATCTCTATAGGCATCAAGGGAAGCTGAGACGGGTGTCAGAAAATAAAAGATAAGCTCTCTTTCTCTGATTCTCAGTTCTGCTCAGCCACATAGGAACTGAAATGCCATTTCACAAACTACTGAAGAGTGTCCCAAACATTAGGCCAAAGAGCATTCTAAAAAAATCCTTTTTATAGAATTTTTTTTCCTACTGACACTAAGCTGAGCAAACGGGAATGCAAGAGGTAGGAAGCAGTAAAGAAGACTCACTAGAGAAAGAAAATGGAATAAACAGAAATAAACAGAAAATGTTCTAAACAGCTCAGATGTCTAATCCATTGGATTATATTTCTGTCTAGGAATTAAAGTACTTAAAATCCACTGATGCACATTTTTAGCTGTGAAAGAGATAGATTTGTGCACATCACTGTGGCTGATGCATTCTCCCATAAATCAAATTGGAAGCCTAAGTAGGCCAAACAACACAAGCCTCAAAATTATTCCTTAAAAATAATCCTATGTAAGATTAATAAGAAAGCAAAACCATCACCCCAAATACTATCAGCAGAGGCCAATTATGAGAATTTTTGAAATTTATTACAATACAATTTTGAAGTAAAACATTATTTAGGATCTTGCCAATCTATGATGTTCATGAAGGAAATCTGAATCTTTAGTATATCTGAATACTTTTTCTGTCTAAACTGGATCTTTGCATTTTTGTGGGAAAACGATTATTTAGCCAGAAATAAGAAAAAAGGCTCAGAACTGAATTTCTTTACCACACAGTGATCATATTTCCTTTTATTTTACTCAAATTGGTTATTTAAGTTGATATTATTTTAGGAATTATCTGTATTCTATCCCTAGACATTGAAAATAGCCACATGAATTTGTTCACTCCAGTAATATCATAGAATATCTACGTGCACTTTATCCATTTAATATAAAAAATTGTAAATTCAGTTCTTTTCATGCCCAACCTTTATGAAGGACAGTACGATGTCCTGCTGGTTTCTGATGTGAAAAAGGGATGTGAGGTGCACTGTCAGAGTATTGCTCCAAGCTGGGCAGACCACATGCATAACCAGGTGTAAGATGTGAAGAAACATAATAATGACGCAAAGAGAATCTTGTTCATGAAGACATCCCTAGCAACATGCTCATACATCTATAAGCAGCTGTTGAGCTCCTGTAAATTATGCTGGCTGCTTACATTGTTGTCAAGTTAGTCCTGCAGACTAGGACTGACAGTGCAGATGTTTGGTATTGCCATATGTTCTGTACCTGTAGACAAAGATGAGGATGTCTTCAAAATAAGAAAAATTCAAAATATCTTTAAGCTACCCCTAACATTAATATTTAATGGAGACACTGATGCCTTTTTTCCATTTCTTTCCCATTTGTTGACCATTTTGAGACTTAGTGCATTAAATACTTTGCATACCAATGCTTTTTCTAGTTAAAGTAGCAGTGAAATTTTAAATGTCACCATTTGGAAATGCAGAATGTCACTCATTTTCTCCAAGAGAATAATGCACTTACGTAACTTTCCTCCAGAAATCTTTTGGCTAAAAAATAACTGTCTCATGACTGTGTACACATTTCAAGAATTCTAGGTAACTATCTACCTTTATACAGAAAAATGCATACAGATTTATCAATCAGAATTCAATTTCAGTCAAAACTATAGGAGTTTTTAAAACCAAATTGTGGTGATTGAGATTCATAGCTTCCTTCCATTTTAAAGACCAGTTGTCTTGATCTGAACGTTCATTAGAATTTAAAATATCTCCCCAAACTGCAGAGAGGAGACAGAGTTTGAGTGCAGTATATAGTAGATGAAGTCTATTAGAGTAACTGAGGAGAAAGAATCAAATGCATATTAAATGTATCACAGTAGCTTTTCCAGAAGAAACCAATTCATATATGTAGGTATTTTATAACTGAAATGATCACAAATTTTTGTGAAAACTAAAATTAGGTGTGTTAGAGAAAATTCAGACTATTTAGGTACAGCCATATCTCAAAGATTCCACTTTTATTTATTGTCAATACTGCCTTGCACTTGAAGAACAAAAGAAATGGCAAAATTATCTGTCCTTTTCATGACTCTAAGTTGCTATTTTCACCAGTAACTCCATTTTCTTCCCCACTGGGACAGTAGAAGATAAATAAATTTTAGCAACTCCAGTAACTAAAAACTGGACTTAGGTGGTCAAACTAACTTACAAAGTAAGTGACAAGATAAAAGATTTTGTTTGTCTAGGGAAGATATTCACTATAGGAATGAAAAACAAGTACAACCTTCTCTTTATAGAATGCAAGTAAAGAAATTATAAAGAAAGTAAATAAATGTGTTCCCAACCCTTTTTAGTCCACTTTTCATTTTTCATTCTGATTCTTCATTCCCTTCTCTTTCCATGAGCTCCAATACCTTATGCAACAATTAAATGTAATAGTTAAAACACTTTTTACACGAAAGTATTTTTGAGGTGACTTACACTAAAATAGCTAATTTAATCTGAAAGTCATGCATGTAGCAGCTCAATGACAACCTGAAAATTGCTAGATATTCATGACAAAATTGGAAAATGATGTTTTAGATACATAATTTTATTATTTTGTCTTATTGCCTTTAGATATCTTTTCAGGAACTTTCAATTACAATGAAGATACTCTCCTCTGGTATACAAAGAGTTCTCTTGTTCATTGGTTTCATTGCTATAAATCCAACTTCTACAGGACCATTAGGTGAATAAGACATAGCTGCTAGTGTGGTCATGCAAAAAGTAAACTCATTTTAATTTGTTGTTTTCCAAATACATGAAACTCTGTCATATTTTTTAATATACTGTTTCTCTGGTATAATGTTTTTTGGACATGTAATAATATAAATTGCCACCTTTGGAGGGAGAAAAAATTAAACCATAGTATATGTACATATTTATGTCCTATTCTGCCCT
>VWZV01007379.1:3178-67739 GCA_013397155.1 Irena cyanogastra
AATGTAAAATTATAGAATATACAGAATATATCTATGATGTATTCAGGAAGTTACATGAGTGAGGTAGTGGAAATGTGGGTGAGTGGAAATGAGTCTTCCTAGGAGATTCTTCTTATGCTTAAGCAGAATTGTTCTGAGTACTATTTGAAACAGTCTCCTGGATGTTTATCATATTGTTCAAAAGTGCCTTGTTTCATTAAATTTGCATAATTAACTTCTGCTAGATAACCATGGCAGAAGAAAAAGGCGTTTCTTTGAGAAAAGATACAGGATTCCTTTTGAGAAAAGGAAAAGATTTTTCCCTTCAAAAAGGAAAAATAAGAAAATTCAATAAAATGTATTACTAAGCCAGCAGCAAGGTTCCTAAAGCTGCTGCCTAAAATATTACTGAAAAATGAAAGGGAAACAGATACCAAATTTCTTCAGTACTAATTTGTGTAGATGGCAGCAGTGTTGCATAGCATTCTTGATACAATGGTGTTCCCCTTTAGATTTAATATGGTTATATGAAAATACAAGGAAGATCTTTTGGTTCTGATTAACAGAGTATTTTATCACTAGCTTTAGTAATTTCATGGTGTATGAATCATAGGCATGTTACTTATCCAATAGCAGTTTCAAAAATAAGTCAGATAATTATACATATATAATTTACTGATTGCACTTGAAAGATCTGATTTTATGAAGAACATTGANATTTTATGAAGAACATTTAAGAATCACTTTATATATACAACGAAATGCTCACTGTGCTCCCATAGATAATATATTACTTTTTAAATTAAATGCCTACAAATAAAATATAAATATTGTGAATTTGGGCAATTTGTTAAGCCCAGATATGTTTGGAAGATGTTGCTATAACTTTCTACATTAATCCTGATTTAAATGTTGTTAAGTCTTATCATGTGTTGGGAGTTATGCCAAAATCAGGGTATACAACAAATTAGTGACTCTAGACCACTGATTTACAGGGACACTTGTAAAAATCATAATGAATGTATGATTTCTTGTATGCTGTCAAATTAAATCACTGTTTCCATTATGAAAGCACTTGATCTTGCAGATGATGGAACATTACTGCATGTTTGTACTGACAATGGATCTTACTCTTCTCCCATCCAAGCTCTCAGGAAGAAGCAAAGTGGCTGTGGGTGTGTATGTGAGGGGACTGTGATTTAGCTGGAGAGAGTAGCTTGTTTGTGAGCTTTTGTTTCTTGCAAGGGACTCTTCTGTTGTAATGACATGCTTAAATCCATTAGTATGTCTGTCAGCGTGCAGACTGAGAAATGCAATTAGCAAGTTGTTTACAGCAGAACTGCAACTGCTGTGACTAAAGTGTTATTGATAGCATGAATGAATTCTGAGAATTGTTTTCCAAAGATTAGTTCAATAAAGCTTTGATATGATGCTATAACTTAGCCTTGATTAGTTCAATGTAAGGCTTGCTATTATTTTTTCACTATCTAATTGCTTCACATAAAAATGACGTGATATTTTGCCTACGTTATTCCAGATAGTTAAGCCTGTTCTTACCACTTTTAATCCTAGGAGTTCTATTAACCTTGGAGACTGGAAGCTGCTTGATACTAAACACTGTTGAAGTTTCGTTTATTTGGATGCTTGAATCTGAAGGAAGGAATGATAATAACTTCCATACTTAAGCTAGAACAATTTTCTGCTAGGAAGTGAAGTCAAAAAGATGCAAGTGAAATGTAGTGCATACAGGAGAAGAAAGAGTAAAATTAATGCTGTCTGTTTAATAGCCTAGTGCCAGTCATCTGTTTTTAAATTCTTTCCCAATGCTGATCGTCACAACTCATGCGTAAACAGGAGCTGATTTTATCTGGCTCGTGCATTTTGTGTGTGTGTTCTCCTTGTTGCCCTAGTAACTGGAGTAAGGCTGCCACTAGCATATGCACTTTCATCTGAAAAAAAAAAATTTATGTCTACTATGCCTAAGGAAGAAAGCTTAGAGACATAGCTCAACTTAGTAACATAAAGTAACATAAAAGCTTAGTAACATAAACCCAACTTTTCAAAGTTGGCCATGAAAAGAAAGAATCATAAACCACCCCTCAACACTGATAACATTTTCTGCTCTTTTCTGTGATAATTTGAAGTTATGATTTCTATAGTTCTGTCATAATTTTCAGTGTTGTGAGAAAGGAAAAAAGCCCCCAAGGGGACTTTGGGATACTTGATTTGTGTTAGATATGCAACCGATGAGCTGTCCATAGGAGAGTTAACTGCCCTGTTTGTCTCAATCTTCCTTCCATAACTAGGTATAATATTACCTTTTATAAATTTCCTTAGATGCTGTTCATGAAGAGCATTAAGTAAGAACTGGTACATGTGTCTTTATCTTGCATACAATACATTATTCTGAGTATAAATAACTTAAAAAGTGGGAAGCAGGAAACACTGCATTAGGCTGAAAACAGTATAAACTTGATTTCCAATATCTCTATGACAAAGAAGGTATGGGTACCCTTTATTTTATTGTTCAGAGGCAAATGAAGGTGTCACTTACGATCATTCTGGTTTCCTTAGTGAAAGATCACATTTTTTGCACACTTTCAAAGGCAAAGGCCTCCAGACTGCAGATTTTATGTACGCCCAAACACAGTTTTCATTGTCCTCTGTATGTAGAATCTTATATTTAAGCCTGAGGATGTACACTGCTGTACTGAATTTCTATCTTTTAGAAACTGTCACAACTTGGATTACACTTCCTTCTTGTTCTGTTACATTTTTGTCAAAACAAGTTATATGTTCCTGCAGCATTTAGGCCCTCTGATAACCATCTCTTTACACAGAGTAGCCATTACTGCATGATGCTGGGAAACCTATTTTCCAGGTATATTTAATCAGTATTTTATAGCTATTCCTTTACACTTGGCATCTTTTAAGGGTTTAAAAAGAAAATACACAAATCCTTTTATTTATCTATCAATAGGAAACCTACTCAGTAACAATGTCTTTGTTTTCTTGATGTTGTACAAAATCTCTAATAAAAAGGTAATTAGAGTAACTTCAGTAACATTCAGTCCAAATTATGCGAAATCTGTCATCAAAACTCTAGTCAGCAAATCTTTGTCTATTCTTTTTTTTTCTCTTTTCTATTATGTACTGCTTCCAGATGTTGTACAGATGATTCATGGAAACATTTTAGCCTTGAATATTATAGTTTGTTTTTGATTCAATATCCATGATCTGATATTTTCCACATCATTGACTGAACATTTCACAGAAGTGACTATTTGAATACAGCCTTGTGTTTACACTCCTGTTTATATTTGAATCTCAATTGAACAAAATTTTGATTACAAATGTTTCCATGTTTCTCTGGCCCTAGTCTAAGTCATGGGTTAACTTTTCTTGGCAAAGCGTAAAATCCAGGCAGGACACAAAGAAGTAACTTCACATACTTAAAAAATGCTCCTGCTTTTCATCATACAGTGGGATTAGTAATTCCAGTTGGTGATGACACAAGTTATGAGAAGGCTGTGAGCCTCTGCAGCTTTGTGTCAGTGGCTAAGGCTGGAAGTGTATGTAGCAAATGTGGGTACAGGAGTGTTACTGGCCAAACGAATCTGCTGACATCCTACCAAGCAAGAGCAGAAACATTCAGTTGCTACAAGTACATTCGATTTTAAAGAAAAACCAAGCTAATACTCATCTGGGTTTAGGGTCCTCTAACATGAGAACAAAGAATGAAATTTTGAGCTGTGTGAGGACTTTAACTAAGTAACAGCACTGTTGGAGTGAATGCCTTTAGCCACTTTCCCAGGTTCTCTGGCATAATAGGTATGAGGATCTATGAGCAGAGCTGAACAATAATGACAGTTAACAAGGACGATAGTTCATTTAGCTTGGAGGTGTCAAAGTTGCACTATGGCCTTCTTCAAAATTGCTTCCATAATAGGTCAGTCATGGTCAAAGGAGACTCCATTCTGAAGGGAACAGAGGGCCCTATATGCAGCCAGTCTTCTGGCTCCCTGGATAAAGGTGTCATAAAGATGTGAATAGCCTTCAGATTATTATCCATGATAACAAGAACAAATCCAAAGGCAATCAAGAGAGACTTGAGGGACAACTGGTTAAAGGATCAGGAGAACAAGTAGTGCCCTCCTCTCTCCTTCCAGGTGCGTTGAAGGATGGAGAAAACAGGAAGAGCCAGCAGATCAATACCTGATTCTGAGCCTGTTGTCACAGGCAGAGTTTTGGGGCTTTTTATCATGGGTCAGTTTATGCAACACCAAGCCTGCAGGTGATGGATGGGGTACCACTAGCTTAAGAGTTAGCAGAGCTCATTGGAAGGGCTTTAAAAGAGATTTGAGGGAGGAAAAGGATAAAAAAAGGCTCACTAGACGAGTGTGTGTGGACAGCATGCCAAAGTTTGGGGGATGGTGTGCTAGCGAGGTCCTTGGGTTTGCTGTCTCAGTGGATGGAGATCCATGAGGCAGCAAAGGCACAAAGACCCAGAGAACTGCAGGCCTGTCCTTGGTGCTGGGGAAGGTCATGGAGCAGATAATAAGTTACATCACGCAATGCATACATGGCAAACAGGTGATCAGGCCCAGCTAGCATGTGTTTATGAAAGGCAGGTCCTGCTGGATCACCTTCTGTGACGGTGACTCAGTGGATGAGGGAAAGGCTGTGGGTGTTGTCTACCTCGACACTAGTAAAAGCCATTGACACCTTTCCCACAGCATTCTCCTGGAGAAACTGGCTGCTCATGGCTTGGCCATAAGTATACATAGGTGTGGTGCTTAGGGAAGTGGTTTAGTGGAGTTGCCAGTTTGACTTGATGACCTTAAAGGCCTTCTCAAAGGTAAGTGATTCTATGAGTCTGATTCTCTGATTCTGTTACAACAGAAGCAGTATTATGGTTTTCAAAAGCATTTGGGAAAAGGATGCTGAACAATAAATGTGGCATGGACAATTAAAATTTGCTTCATACCTACACAGTAACTGACAAAGGCCTGTCTTGTAGATGTAGTGCAGCATATTAGACAGGCAAAATGCATTAAGTTTTGCATTGCTGAACAGCACTTCAGACATCATTTTGTATAATGATATTTCTGAATATTTTTAGATACTGCCTGGTGAATCCTATAAATTATTTATTTTGGCAGAAAAGGAAGGAATTTGAGGGCATTGTGGACATTGATAATCCCAGGAGTAAAACATAAGAAAAATTATGTTGATCTTAATTAACAATTTACTATTGGTCTTTACCAACCAACATAATGGATTTGATCTTCCTATGGCTTGTAATAGACCGATGGCTTCTTAGTGCTCCTCTTTGCTCAGAAAAAGAAGAACTGAAGACATTAGGAATTCTATGAAACTAGCCTCTGATTGAAACTCAGGTTTGCTGAAGTCCTTCTATCAGAGGATCCATTAATTTTCCTCTCAGGTGTAAAAATTGCTGACTCTTGTGCTGATTTTTTTTTTTTAGGCAAAGATCTTTTCTCTTGATTTTTTGCTTCTGGGAGGGTATTTGTTCTCAGCACATTCACCTTTCTAAATGGCTCATCAGACAGTCACTTTTGTTTTCTTGTAATGAAGGCTAAAGGCAGGAGGTAGAGTTGGCAATACTGTTTCAAAGTACTTCTGAAGCCATGTCATGAAAGATAAAGTATCTGTGAAATCTTTTCTGTTTCGATAGTGATTCACAGGTTTTTCAAGCAATTAAATTGAATGGGTATCTTTATTGTATTGGAATTTTGTAATTTAAAAAATAAGTTTAAACAAACACCACTGAAGGCGATCTATAGCCAGAGGTGTAATTTGCACCAGTGTGCCTGGGCCCACTGAAATTACTTTTGTCTGCCTGGCACAGTTTTTATCTTGCCTTGGTGGGAGGAATAGTTGTTTGATAATGCATCTAATTGTTGTTAAAGTAAATGTCCAGACCAGTAATGTAGCATTGGCTGGTGTTGCTGTGAGCTTCTCTTGCTCTCCTATGTTTTCTTGTTAGGAGAGCATGTTTTCCTTTTTGGGTTGGTAAATTTAGGCATCTTTAGCAGATGCATATACAACTCAAAAGTGAAAAGCAGTCTGAGTTAAGGCGAGGCATCTGTGTTTAGTCAAAGGTAGGCCTTGACTTTGTCAGGCAGCTGACCACCAAGACTATAGGTAGTGAGGAGCTGACAGCAAGGATTGCAGAGGAAGGATTACAGCACAGACCCTTGTATCCCCTGGGCCTGATCTGGAAGTGGCTTGCTGCAACAGCAATACAACTTCTGTAATGTTTTTTGAGAAGTACTGTATAGTCTATTAATTAGATTACTGAGATGAAATTGTTTTTAGACAAGGTTTAGTCACAAAATACTGGTTTTATTTCATCCTATTCATGTCATGTGAAGATGAAAACATTGTTGTGATGAAAATGATTGTGAAGGACACAATCACACTTCAGAATTTATTTTGAAAACTTATTTTTTTCTTTTATTTATTTTTAATTGTTCTTTATTTGCTGCAGCATTTTCTGCTTCAGGAGGATGACAATCTAAATGGACTCGTGTATCACAAGGCTGGCATTACTCATGAAATTCTCCCCACCTTCCCTGCTTCTGTTGCCAAAGTACTTTTTGCTGATCCTCCACTCACTTTACCTGGAAGTGTGTGCAAAGAAACAACAGCTTAGTGAATCTTGCTGTTTCTTGGTCAATCTGTAAAACATGAGTTGCGTTTCCAGTCCTGTAGAGAATTTTCATTTTTGTTCCACCATTAGGCAATGGGAAATCACAGGACAATAGAAGGTTTCTGTCTAGCTGTTAGTTCTGCCCTTCATCATGCAATCTTCTGAATTAACTCTTTTGTGTTTCAATTAGTACACATTTTTCAGCTTGCCTGGCTGCTTCTGTTACAACTCTTTGAAGATACAATAGTAAAACTTCATAATCACCTGACTTGACTCACTCATTCTTCTGTGATAAGACAAACATACCACCATGGATAGTTAAAGATGGTAAGATGATGTTGGCACCCATGTCCAATTAGCTTCACTGAGATCTTTTCTGAGGACTCTGTCATGGTAAAATAGCCCCATTATTGGAAATTTAGCATTGGACTATGCACCTTGTGCAGATCACTTGTAGCCAGGATTTCCCTACCCTCAGGGGTCAAGACTGTGAACCCAGGAATTATTTTTAAGAAGATGAAGCTAGTTCCAGTTGAAGCAAGTTGCTCAGCCATTTCCAGCTGAGGACAGACACCATTCACATCACCCCAATTGGCAGATGACAGTATAGAAGACTCCTGCTTTCTGGAACAGGAGGCATCATCTGCTGCTCTGTGAGCTTCATGCAGATCTCCCCCATCATTACAAAATTTTTCATCTGCTGTGAACTGTCCCAGAAATGCAGTTCAAACCCAGCTGCCAGCAGCATTATTTCATGAGTGGTGAAAGAGCATGGGCAGTTTAGCATGGCACAGTAGTGAAATTAAATTTCTTTCAGGAAAATCTATCATTCTCATCTTCTTTACTTACTGATGATGTAGCTATCATCAGGGTCTGTGCTGCTGACAAACTCATGATGAGAGCTTCTTACACAGCTACTGACTTAGAAACACAGTTCTGAAATCATATCTGCATATATGTGATGAGTAATATTACCACTGAGTCTAGGTTCTTTAGTCAGTTATTCTATGTAGAAGCATCTTGAAATAGCTAAATAGAATTTAGAATAGCAGAAGAATTGAGAGACTCTGAATTTTCTTTTAAATTTCATAATTATTTATATTTGACTTCTTCTACAATGGAATGGTTATAGTTTGAGGGGAAAAAGGCCCAGAGACATTATTACTTGATCTTCATTAAGAGACTTGGTTATGCAAGTACTGACATGCTGATCATTCAAAAGCAACACTTAAGTACACTACAATTCAGGGGAATTTGGTATGTTGTCAGATCTTAGGAAAATAAAATACATAAATATACCTAAATATTTTTCATGAAACAGAGCTTTCTTGGTAAAAGAATTTCCTTTTAGGTTTAACCAGGTACAGTAGTTAGGAAAATAATGTGTTTAATATAGCCCCTACAGTTTTACTTTCTTCTTTTTTTGTTTTTTTGTTTTTTTTTTTTTTTTTTAATAAGAATTATTTCCAACTCATGCTGATCTAGTTCTAATGAATGTGTCAAATTTGGTTAGCTGCAGGAAGGATGCAACCTTACTGGCTTTGGAACAGGACTGTGGAAAATTAAACACCTGAATAGCAGGTACTTGCAGAGCAGCAGCAGCTTTCAGACCAGTAGCTATGCAGAAACATATGCTGTATTGTGTGCTGTTCAGCAGATTGCTAAAAATATAGGGTTTGGACCTGCTGTTAATCTCTGATAATAATGCTGTTAACCTGCATAAATATTTAGAGTGATATGCACTGTATACGAAGTTAAACTGGTTTAATGATAATATGCACTTCGTGATGATGTGGTCAATGCTTTAGTAGAAAATTATCCAAAATGATCCATCAGCCTGTTTATTAGATAATTACACACATTTTGCTAGTTCATGTGGAGTAGTTCATAGGAGTTTTTCTGGCAATGCTTGTGTGGTCAGAAAGGGTAAATAGAAGCTGCTGAATCCTTCAAGGTTGAAGTGCAATATGTGACAAATATTGTCTCTATCTTACCACAACTATTTAATTATGAACACTAAGTATTGGAAAGGAGGATAAAGCTCCTTCACTATTCTGTTAACATCTCACTTCTTAGTACAGGAGAAAAGTGTAGGCAATTTAGACAAATGTTTCATTATGTGTCTTGAGGGGAAATGACACTGGGGGCTTGTAATTACGCTCTCATGATCAAGTCCTTGGCTACAGCTCTAGGCTGTACTTCCACTGTTTCTAGTACTGGAAAAGAAGAGATGATAAAAAAAAGAAGAAAATTAGTCTTAGGGAGCTGGCAGATAGGTTTGTGGGGTTTTTTTTCCAATTTCCAGATCTGGGGTATTTCTTTATTTGTGCAAGTATAGTTGGGGTATGGGATGGGAAAAATACAGCAGAGCAAATTACATTTTCCTTGGGGGCAAGGTAGTGCTTCCATTAGATTTTAAGGGAAAAATTCAAGCATTAGGTTGTCAACCAACACACAAGAAGACCCAAACCTATGGTGCTGACTGTATCTCTATTTTTCTTATAATTCTACAGTGCCTGAGTAGGATAAGGAGAAATAGTCAAACATCCAAAATATTTTTTTTTATTCATGAGCATTTCAAATTTGTAGATGAAGAAATACCAATAAATTTCAACATCCACTGCATGTGTATCCTTTCAATGTAGAGTGTATATATTTGAAACCTTACCTGATAGGCTAAGGCAGAATTCTGGGTGTTAATATTCTGAAATTTTGAAGTGAGAGCAGCTCACATGGGTCCAGTCAAAAATGTGAAACCTTGTGGGGTTTTTTCCACTGCTGTCATTTATGCTTCTCAAAGAAATATTTCTGAAAATCTGAATCTTAACAATGTTAAAATGAAGCAGAACCCTGATATGAAGTGAATTTGATGATATACTAGTGAATTTTCTTTCCAGGATTTCAGAACTGAAATGCATGACATATAGTTCCCAAATCTCATTTTCATGCTTAATTAAATATCCTGATTTTCAAAGTTCCTACACTTCTAGCATCTTGCTTTGAATCTTGGCAGGAGCATCTATAAAAAAGGTAGATGCATCAATCTTCTTTTTAAAAACTTGGCCACCATCAATTAATTACTTCGTTAAAAATACACAAGCCAAAACACAACCTTAATCAAAAAACCTTAAAGCTGCAAAAAACCAGAAAATTTGAGTCTGTAACCAACAGGTTTTGAAGCTTAAATTACAGAAGCATGTAGCAAATAGTAATTTTGAAAGCAAAAGCTTTTATTTCCTATATAAGTAAAAAGTTTGAGCAGAACTCTTATAGGATAGAAATACCTTAGAAGTATGATGAGATGCCATTGAGCTGAGAACTTAATCCTAAGTAGCTAAAATGTTAAGTGGAGCTGCTATGAATATAGTAGGTGGGATTCTAACTGGTCTCTCTCCTATGCAGCAATGAAGAGGTGACAATCTTCTGATGCATCTAGCTAATCAGGAGTTTGAAAAAAGAAGTCAGTAAATACAAAAACAAATGGATGTGGTGGTTTACTTTAGCTCTTCATGATCTGCATGTGGTCTGTGTTGAGTAAAATAAATCCCCATGGGCAAATAGATACAATGGCTGCCCTTGCCTTGTTTTAATTTGGAGATTGTCAGTCTGAGGAATTTTCTGCATCTAGATTAGAAGAACTGTAAAATGATGGGGACTTTCAAACTGGTAGAAAGTTTTTCAAGATAATATAATCGAGAGACTTGAGATCCTCTATCACAAGTGTAATAAATCAACAGCTACTCTTTTTATCTGGGCCTAAACAAAAGAGAAAGCACAAAGCCATTTGTTTTGAGTAAGCACTTACAAAACCGTACATATTGCTTCTTCAGGGAATAATAAACTCAGTTTCATAGAATTCCTTCAGTTTTTGTTTACATGTGATGTGTACATCTATGATACCTGAATAAATAATTTGCAAGATTGTCTTGATTACCATGACAACTACTTTGGGAGTCAAACTGACAGGATCAGTAGTTCTAGCAGCCCCAAGCAAAATAACAGAGAAAATAATTACTTAGGAAAGATGAGTGGTGTTAAAAATTTTTGTAATCAACCATCTGTTTTTGACCATGACTGTAAAAGCATGTCAGACCAATTGTGCATCTGTTTCCTGACTCTGAGAACGGCCAACAGTAAGTGCTTGGAAAAGAATGCAAAAGTGGGCCAAGAATATAGCAGGTTTTTTTACTTGTCAAATTCTTTATGAATTTTTTTCCAGTATTTTTCTGCTGTTTTATTGAAATGCAACCATTATGTTCTCACTTAAAGAGTATTTGGGGCTGAGGAACAGAGGAAGGCTTTAGGAGGCTGGCATGGAGGACTAGGAAGAGACTCATGGGAGTTCTGAGGGTCTGCTGGAAGAACATGAGGGAGTCTGTGAAGCTCAGATGTTATGCTGAGACATTAAATTTTCCAATGGGTCATGGTGGATGGCCAGAGATTGCTGGTGAGGTGGGATTCTTGGTAAGGAAAGTGAGCTGGGAGTGCTCAGAGGGTGTTCAAAGACTGAGGAATTATTTCCCTTGTCTTGCTCTCAGGTGGGCCTGCTCCTCTCCAGTGCCCTTCATAAAAAGCCACTATACCTGCACTTGCATAACCACAGGAGAATACTTGTGTCTCCCAGCAGCAGCCTTTGTGTCTCCTGGGTGACTGCTGAGTGAGGGAGCAGCCTTCCAGATGGAAGCTTTCCGTAAGGCTTCTTTAAGGAGCCCAGGCAGATATTTTCCTGATGCTGCCAGGAGGGGCTAGGGTAGTGGCTCTTGCTGATGTGGGAGGCTACTTCCCAAAACAGTAGCTAGCTCTGACTACAACTTGCTAGCACTGGTCCAGAAACTGCTGAAGGACAGAGACCAGCTGGGCTGTACATGGCACTTAACAGCTAATCTCTGTTTCCTTGGTACAGGTGAGGAGCTGGTCATCTGTTTGGCTTATGTTTACTCAATGTACCATTCATTTTCTCTGGGAATGTAGATACTTTTAGCTTGATCTGATCTGAATTAGCAAGCAGTAATAGAAGAGTAAAAGTGATTACCTTCACAAGTCTTTATTTACAACAGGCTAAGGAGAAAAAAAGAGAATTTTAACTGCTGCAAATTTTGGTTATAAGCATATTGTCCAGAATAAGGCAGGAGTCAGAGGAGATGAAAATATTTGACTATATATATATATATGTGTGTATATATATATGTAGTTTTTAATGTTTTTCTGTGTCTGTGCATTAGTTGGTATATAATACCAGCTTAATAAGAGACCCATAGACAGTGATAGATTTTAAATTAAGTATATGACCTTCCTGAGATGTAAATAACACTGAGTAAGAAGTAAAATGTTGGGATATATTGGCAGAATGGGTTAAGTACATAAGGGTCTCCATTTGCTGCAATTATTTATCTGAGACAAAAGTGGATTGAGGATAAAAGTATCCTGCCAGGTTCCATGGGAGGCAGAGTCTGTGATGCTCACAAAAGAGCTGGTTTTTGCAATATAGATCATGTGTGACAAATGCCCACACAGTTCCTATGCTGTTACACTGCATTAGAAAGGTGTGAAAGTGGGTATCAGTAACAAAAATCATGTATTGATTAAAAGAAAATGGCAAACCTTTGAGCGTAATCTTTGCTGACCTTGTAGTGGTAGCCAGTGGATCTACTTGTGTAATACACCCATTTTTTGGTACAGTAGCAGCATGCTCTCTCTAGCAGAGACCATGTAAAAACAAGGAAGTTTACTTGCACAGCATTTCCAAACCACATGGGAAATACTGAATTTG
Source organism: Irena cyanogastra (assembly GCA_013397155.1). NCBI lineage: Eukaryota > Metazoa > Chordata > Aves > Passeriformes > Irenidae > Irena > Irena cyanogastra. The sequence goes on from VWZV01007379.1 coordinate 15,604, forward strand.
GGTGAAAATCTGTTCTCTTTGTCATGTTAGTTTCCTTGCATGGACTGAAGTGACCAACCTGAGGCCTCATTAAATCCTGCTCACCCAAATATTTGGCATTATCTAACTTGCATGTTTCACTGGTTACTTAATGGTCTAGAAAATGATGACATGGACATTTCCTGCAGATGTTACATGTTGTGTTTTTTACTTCTGCAGCCTCAGTTTAGTATCAATGTTTGTAGCTTCTGAGTTGCTGCAGTTCTACTCTGTTACTCTCTGTAAGAGCTGCACAGGTATATAATACAATCTGTAACCAGGGATGTCTTGTTTAACTTATGAATGTTGTGCTCCACTTTTGCTTTCTTGTTGTTAAATATTTGTACTGTGTTTCAGCTGATTCTGGTTCATTAAGCCTTGCCAGCCCATATGCTGCTGCAATGTCCACTCATGTATGAATTCCTCAGGAGGTGAAAGGGAAGATGGTGTTAGTGGTGCAACCTCAACTGGTTTTGTAAAAGGGGAGGATTCACCTTTGCAGGAGTCCTCTACGGGCTAGGTATGGTCAGCTGACTATGTTATATGGGAAAATGAACTAAAGACAGCTGGCAAGTAATGCTCTTGTTTCTTGGTTAGGAATGTTGATTATAACTGCTTAGTGGCAATAGAAATGACAAATGGGGCTAGAGAATGAAGAGGGGAAAGGAACAAATTTGACAAAGATTCATGTATATAGTTTGTAACATTGAAGAGCAATATGCTTTCCTTTGTGTATGTGTGGTGGGAGGGGAGGGGCTAATAAAATCTGTCATAAAGGTAGCTCCCAAATACTTTTTCTCTTTGGAAAGTCTAGAAAGAAGTATTCCTGAAATCTGTAGAATTCTGTGACAGAGTGTGTTTGAAATGCATCATCTACCCAAAGATAACTAAAAATATTATGCAGTTATATTTTGTTTTCACTGTTTTGACTTTGCACACATCTTTTATGGCATGACCCTGTGCCAGAAGTGAGAGCTTATAGCATTAAGCATCTGACCTAAGTACCATTGAAGTTAAACTCCCTGTTCTTCTGGTTTTTTCCTCAGTAACCAGAGAAGATCTTGTGATCAAGTCCCTGTAGCCTTTGAACTGATACAGACCTATTATATGCTTCCCAAAATTTTCTTTAATTTTTACTGAATTCTGTTTCCTGACATTGACCTTCATTTGCTCTGTTTGTTGAAAACTTAATTTAGTCTGTTTAAGCAATAACAATTGAGGCTCTGGGCAATTTCAGGGGATTAATGACTGATTGAGAGGGTTGATGGCCTGAGGCAATGACTCAGGGCTATTAAATTCGGGAAATGTTTTAGACTGAAGTTGTTGCTTGGCAGTGCCTGAATTGAGGGAGGGTCACTCTATGGCAAAAACAATTGCCTATAAAGTCTGAATGGGTTTATTAAAAGATACTCTTACAATTTTGTTTTTTAGCAGCTCTAAAAGGCCTGAACTGAAATGGAAATAAGATAGGAAAGTGGAAAAACTTTTCTTCAGTGTGCTATGTAAAAACAAGATAATGGACAGTTTCTCTCAAGAAGTTTTTGTTCCCTTTTTGAAAAAATAAGAATGCATTGTGGAGCTTCATAAAGTGGATTATTCCAGTTTCTCATATAATTGTAAATATTGTTCTATTCAAAAGTTTTCCAAAATGAATCTCTAAATCAGAATTGTCTTACAGAAGTATTTGATATCCATGACCTTTTCAAATTATGTTTCCAAGGTCTGAAATATTAGTAGAGAGATATTCAAATGCATGAGAATTAGTCACATTGATTATGTGTTTATGTAGCTCTAATCAATGTATGTGTCATAGGCGCTGAATTTTTTCCTGTAAAACTGCTTGAAGTAAGGTTGTGTCCTTGACCAGTTCACAGATGTTAGTCAGATTGTTTGAATGACCTGCCAGAGGTGAAAGAAGTTACCTGCAGAGCATGCAGAATACTCACCCTTGGAGCTTTCTATATCTTGGCTGGATAACACCCTGAGCAACCTGCTCTAACTTGAGAAGTGACTCTGCTTTGAACAGGGGATTGGGTGAAGTGATTTCCAAAAGTATCTTCCAACCTGCATTGTTCTATGGTTCTTTGCTTCTATGTGTATGTGACAAAGCCAAGACTGGAAATTTAATCCTGTTGGTCCAACAGGACTTTTAACAAAACACTATATAAATATCATAATAATAAATATCTGATTTCCAGTGGGATGTGGGCTTCTACAGTTTTTAGCACATTTTTGAAATCCTTCCCTTAGGTGCTTTGCTTCTTTTATAAGCTAAGGAGATGCATACAAAACTAAAGTTAGTGGTTATGCTGATGTTTTTGCTTCTGCTGATTTTCACAGTATAATGTTGGCATCTTAGTTTATTTTCAAAATTTGTCTTCACTGCAGATTCTCTTTTGGGACAAATTCCTGGATTTGATAGTTGGTCATGGGAAAAAATGTTAAATGGGTTTTTCCCAAGTAAATGTTCAAAAGCACATCTGGAAATATTTGTGTGTGCAAGCAGTGAGTTTGCAGTGTAGCACAGCTCCTCAAACAGTACCATGCCAGGAGTGCTGCCATGAGCTGGCCTCTTTGTATAGAGCATGAACCATTTGCACTCCAGCCCTGCAGAGCTCCTTCTCCATTCTTATGCTTCATATTGATGTTTCCTTCATGTAATATCTTTATTATACTGCGTTTTCTGTCAGTGAAGCCTGTTACTTTTGATCTGGGATAGGTGTTACAGCTAAGAAATATTTTCAATAAGTGAGCACAAGGATTTGATTAAAACTTGAATTGAGCCTGTACATTTTGCTTTGATTTTTATTTTTTGTTCTTCACTTCTCTTTTTGACTATATTTGAAAAGAGACAAAAATATTACGATAGGTTTCTCCTATGAAAAGAGCCATAAATATCTATACCAACAAATTTTATGCCTAGGTTTTTAACTAGTATTGCATCCAGAAAACTTGGGTGAATAAAGGTCACTAAACTGTTTACCACTTGTCCAAATCAAAGTCTCAACTGACAGCTTTTGCCAGGTATTCAAGAAATATAAAAGTGACAGTTATTATGCATCTTTCCTCCCTTGCTAATATGTACTTAAATGGAGAAATGTATTACATCAGTGTTTTGAGTTTTCTACTCTTTGAATTTGCAGATTTTCTGAATTTTCATTCTTTTGGACTTTGAAACATTATCAACATTTTTAGTGTCATTTTTCTTTACCTTATTGAATAAGAAAAGACTATATATTGAACATCAAGCTATGGAAATAGTTCTCTCCTGACAGCACAAACTTAATTGAAAGAATGATGGATTTTTTCCCCATGTTTTTTTGGGAGTCTTAAAACTCCTTGATGACATATATGAACAGCAAACAAGAGAGAGCTGGTCCACATACAGTATGGGTATTTTTTAGAGCTAAATCACTGCATTGAGTTAAAAAAAGTAGATACAGAAAACTCTGAGAAGTGATACAAAGTTGGTGGATTAATCTTTATTTCTGGTGCAAAAATGCTTTGAGGGGCCTGTTAAACTAGGGTAGATATTACTAGTTTTTTATTGTATCTTCAATATTTAGCAGCTCAGCCTAATCCTGAATGATTATGCAGTGGAGGATGAGGGGCATTCAGTGATTGTGGTCTCTTTCATTCCTTTGCTGGTTTCAGCTGTAGCAATGTGTGTCACGCCAAGCTGAAAGATATATTTCCATATGGGATTTACTGAAGAACTGATGAATTGCATATATTTGTAGATTAGAACACTATTTTGTGTCTTCTTGCCAAACACCACCTGCATGTATTTTAGTGTCAGTGTGGAACATAGAGAAAGCTGGTCATATTTAACTAAATTTTACCATAATCAACAAATGAACGTTTTACAGTACCACTGCCTTTCTGTCTGATACACCTGATCATGCTGCTTTTCAGTCTAACATTGTTCATCATAAATCTTCTGGAGTCATACTTTGTTTTCTTATCAACTTGGTAACTTCAGGTTTAATTCTACAGGTCTTTCTGTAAGCACACCAGGACTGGAAGCCCTGACCTTTCTGGGGTGTGAAATGGTATCTGTGTTTTGCAGAGATCATGCTTGGTTTTGTTGTGCCAATGTTGAACGAAGGTGTATGTATTTGTCTTGAGAGATATCGTTTTCTAATTTCACTGCTTCTCTGACTACTCTCATGAGAATCTCAGGCTATGTTGTCATTCTATCTGCATAACAGCACATCATAATGAGTTTTGACTGTATTGCTTGAAAAGTTTCTTTTTCTGGTTTCATTTGTGCCAGGTGATGGCAGTAAAGGACCTTTGCTCTTTCAGCATTTGCTATGAAGTACAGAAAACATTCAGACTCCTAGCCTGCCTCCGAGGAAGAGGACTCCTTTCATTCCTGCTGCTTCCTTGCACTTGTTATGGCATCCATTGCAAGATGGAAAAAACAGCATGGCTTGGACTGTAGGCTGCCTGTTTTTTCTGTCCTCCGTAATAAATACTAAAATCTATAGCTGTTTTTCACTTTCCTTTCTCTGTATTGGCCTTCTGATACTGTATATTCTAGCATAACTTTTGAATGTATTCCATGCAGTGAAAACTATGGTGTCTGGTTTTGGGCAGAAGATATTTAAAACTGCCCCTAGAAGTTTAGCACAGATTGCATGTAAAGGGACAGAGTGTCCCAATGAAGCTGTTTATCTGGGATTTGTCACTCAGGCAGATGGTAACATAGCAATGTTGTGTCAAAAAACATTTTCAAAATGAAAAGCCTTGCAGTGAGTCTGGAGTGTACCTGCTGGAAATGGAACACGTCAGCCACTCACAACTGTTTTATTGGTGGTCTAAATGTGAAGGGAGGGGGGAAAAGAGGGCAGTCCAGAAAACACAAATTAATTCAGGTTGGCCTTGAAACTTCCTTTCTTAAGCTTGTAAGCATAGGAATGGATAGAAAAAGTGACCAGCTTACCACTTCTCAAACAAGCCACAGCAATGACTGTTAATAAAGAATGTTCTTTGTTTTGATTAGTGCTCTCATGCCTTCAGTGCGGGGAGTGAGCTAAACGTTTTTCTTGTGGCAAAAAAAACCCAAAAAACCAAAACATTTCAAACTGGGTGTAGAATAAGATCATCAGTTCTGTAATAAGAACAGTCTCATGTTTTAATTCAGATGGAGAATGAATTGTAGGGATTCATCTAGTACACTCTGGTCACAACAGAGTCAGGCTACTTTTGTTCATGTTTTTATTCTGAAGAGGCATTTCATAAAGTTGCTGTGCAGCCACCAGGCACTGGACTTGTCCATTAAGGTCTCTCCTTTTTTATATTCAACTGATGTTATTACCTATGCTTATAGTACAAGGTCATACAGAAAGCTGCTATCTTCCTATGCTTGTTTGGTTTTGTTAGATCTCATTCAGCTTGTACTACTCCAGTTTTTCAGGTTGTCTTTTTATTTTTCACCAGCATATTCCAATTTTCCTCTGTATCCTTGTCCACTCTGTGCTACTAGTCAAACTCTTTAGCACATACCTACTCCTCCAGCCAAGACCATGAGGCGAAATATTAAATAAGACTGTTCCCCAAACCAATCTACTAGGAACTCCAGTAGCAACATTTTTTCTAGGCTGAAAATCTGCATTTTGACCTGGCTGATTGATGTGATTGATGTTGCCACCTTGACCTTGTGCAGTGAAAAGGCTTAATATGTATGTTGCAGAACTTCAAAAGATTTATTGAAGAAAAATCAAAATCTGTTCTTTAACAAGAGATGAATTACTGATGCACACTGTCAGGGAGCAGCAGGGTCTGCCTGCTCCCTAGGGAGTGGGGAGCTGAATGTGATAGTGTGGCCAGCTGAGGACCTGGACCAAACAAGCAGGGCAGACCAGAGCTCACAGACAAGCTTAAGCAACAGCTGAGACTTCCTGCTGTGTTTGTGGTGGCAAGGCAGACAGGAGGTCAGGCTGGGAGGTCAGTCCACAGGTCAGAGTTGGGACCCACAGCTTGCATCGTAGAGCTAGGAGCTGGTACTCCTCTGACTGCCACCCAGGGCTGAGATGAAGTAGACTCTGGGGCCTGTAATGTGGGAGCTGACCCCAGAACAAAAGTTAGCCAGAGCCATTAAGACAGCTAAATGTCAGGTCTCTGGTGTACATTTAGTTGCTGAGGTTGGACTTGATGATCCTGAAAATGTTTTCCAGCCTTACTGGTTCTATGATTTCATGATTGTAATTGAAGGTGTAAAAAGAAACATATTTGCATAATGTGAGTTTGTGGAATAGCTTCTTAGATAAAATACCTACAGATGAAAAGAGTGTTTGGGGCTATAACTTTCTGTGGCACAAAGTAATTCTTCCTGGTGCAGTCTTTTAATCCCTATATGTTTCCAGAGGGACGAAAGGAAGAAATAATGAATTACAAACTGATTTCTTGTTCTGTTTACATTAAAGGCTGAAGTGACCTGTTTACATCTGTTTTTTAATTTGCAGTATAAGATTTTCTCAGTAGCTAGACACCCAGGCTGTGTGTATGTACACTTACACAAATGAGTTAGGCACACCCAGGAATGTTTCTGAGCACTCATAACAAGTAATTAATGTGGAATAGCCTGCACTGTCACTTTTAAACTTTGTTAGAAATATGAGGCTACCAGCCACTAGAAAACTGCAGATTTTATAATGATCTCTATCCTGTGCTGGTGTCTGAACTGTGTCCTGGCCAGGAATAATTTTGAAGATTTCTGGTTAATGCTAGGACTGCCTTTAACAGTTTAGAAGATGAGTGCTTTGGGCTTTATTTTACAGGCATATACAGTCATTTAGTACCTTTCAGCTTTTGATGTAAACAGAGGAAGCTAGGGAGGAAACTCATGAATGGTTTGGAATGTCAGCTAAATGCTTGGGAAAATATTCATGTTCTCTACCTTAAATTTTCAAAGCATACAGTTCTGATATGGATACAGTGATAAAAGGATGTGATGTGAAAAGGATGTTGTACTGCTGAAATGGCAATTTCTTCTACAGACAGACTTCTCCAGTTTGTTCAAAAATACCTATTAAATAACTTAATTAATATATTTTTGCTTTTTCAGTGTTGGTTAGAGCCTTCTGATGTTGAATTGTGTATAGAGTTGTACAGATTATGGATTTGACAGAGTGGTGTAGATCTTCAATTACAGATATCAACATAAAGCTGGTGATCATTTTCTATTCAGCCTGTAATAATATAGGAAGACAAGTCAAATACTGTACTTTGAAATTGTTTGCTTTGAGGTCAGTGAGATGCAAGATATTCAGCTGCAGGAAGGCAATAGAAGAAGCTGGAAAGCAGGCTATCAAAAAAGTTCAAGCTTGAATATTTTTATAGTGCCAGCTGACCTGATGCTTTTCTTTGACTGGAAGGATGATTGGCCAGTCAAAAGAAACTGCAGATGATTCATATGTATAGATTTCAACAAAGCATTTGACATTGTGACACATGGGAAAGCAGTAGTCAGATTAAGATTGGAAGATGGGAGAGAAAACATGGAAGTTATGTATGGAACAGATTAAGCAAGAAGTGTTATACTTAATAGAAAATTATTAAAATAAAAGGAGCTTTCAAGTCAGGTTCCTCTGAGCTTGGAGTTGGGGCAGATAATATTTAATAATTTCATAAGTGATTTAATGATTTCATAAGGCATAAAAAGTACACTTTTTAAATGTGCTGCTCAATGTATACTTGCAATATGCTGACTGATTCTCAAGAAAGTGTGGAGAGCAGGAGGAAGAGAAGCTGGACTGTGAACAAAAGGAACTAAAGAATGATGTAATTAAACAATAAATCCAATGGTACAAGGGACAAGACAAACACTTAAGGATTAACATTTAGGATTGTTAGTAAGACTATCAGTTCTTATTCATGTCCTGGACAGATGGAGTCTAACTGAAGTGAGTAAAAAGAAGCATTAATGGTCTTATGAAAAATAACATTTGTCCCAATGGGAAAGTTAAAGCTTTCTAGCTTGGCAAAATAAAGACTGAGAAGTATGATAATAGTCACTGAATTTTTTAGAATGGTAAACATCATGGGTAGTGAAGATAACTTTTGGGTAACGAACAGTCTTGACGTTGGAAGAAATAAGTACAAAAGGTGAATAAATAAATGTAGACAAAATATAGCTGGTAGGAAGAAAATATAGCTAATAGGAAATCGTAGTAGGAAGAGTAGTAGTAGGTTTCCCAACATGCTGACTAACATTCTGATGTCTGAAGGTTTTTGTAATATGTTTTTCTTGTTTGAAAATAAACCAGTATACCATGAAGGAGAACAAAAGTCAGTGTTCTCAAAATTAGAGATACAGTCTCATTTACACACAACAATGTTACAGAAGTATTTGGGAGAGTAAGAAAAACATTTGAATAATTGCTTTCCCTTTTTAATTAAATATTACTGAATAATTAAGTTAGCTACAACTACTTTGCAGAAAATGACCTTTCCTTTGCATTTGTTTCATTTTTTTTTTTTTTTTTTGGAAACTACTGTGTAGGTAGAAATGCCAACCATTGTTGTACTCCAAACTTTGTCTGTGGTAAGAAATGAGACATACCTCACATAAACCCAGGAATTTATTGCTAATGTAATTAACATCTTAACAGTCTAATCCAAGAACCATTACTGGTCCAAATGCAATTATTACATGTATGCATAAAAGTTTAATAATAACAGTAATGCAAAAAAGAGTTAAAATTCACAAGCTAATAAGCTCCCTGACACTTCTGGGACATAACTCCAATGCTTTCATTCTGGTGTTGGTCAAGGTGCTGCAGAGGTTCCTCAGTCTTTATTGGGAATAACATATTTTTTGTGTTGGATAAGACTTCTTTTTTATTTCCTATACCCCTTTTGTTCAGTTGGAGGCCCACTTTTCTTTTAATGACCATGTTGAGTTCATAGCTGCAGGATTTCAGTTCCAGACCTGTTCCCCATCTCTTATTTTCTCATGTCAATACTCCTTTCTGCTCCACCATGTTTCTTCGCTTCTCAAACCTCTGCTATTGCACCAGGTCTGTGTTTTTCTGTATTCCATAAGTGTCTCATTCTAGATGGAATTCCTTGTTATTTCAATCTGTATAAAACTCTGATTGTACTGTAGCAGATAACAGATAAAAAAATTAGCCCTAGAACCTGAACATTTAGGAAAAAATACTGTTAGTGCTTATAAAGTAAAAAGAGGTTGCAGGCAGGTCAAGAAAAGGTTAAATAGATAAAGCTGGCCAAGGCTCAATCCTGACGCCTTGTGAATTCAGTACACAGCACACAGTCCATTTTTACAGGGCAACAGTTACCTGCCCCATCTTAATCCTGAGCATGGGAGTTGGTGTTATGACGAGGTCTTTGCGCAGCTGTTATTATCTTGGGAACCAGGGTGTGAAGGAGGCAGGTGTTGAACTTTTTTTGCTGCAGAGAAGCAGTATGGTAATTTTCCATCACTTTTGTTACTTGAACAATATAATCCCTAGGCCCTGTGGACACCTTTATGAAACCTATTTTGTCTCAGTCTGTCCTTGCTATCCTACTGAGGTTGTTTTAGCCTGTCAAACTTGGTAGCACACTTAGGCAACGTTCTTTTATTGCATGTATTCTGAATTTGACTCTTGTTCTATGGGGAATGGGAGTCATGCCAGAAGTCTGTCTTTTTATTTTATTTGTCACCTTTAACAAGCATCAGGAAAATGGAACTGTCTGTCTGTATATGATGAGCTAGAAGATACTCACCCTTAAGCTATTCATTGATAAGTCCACCTAGAACGAAATTGTACTGTTCCTCAAAATGACAGCAACATCTAATGCAATGACTCAGAATGTATTAGCTGACTAAATGCATGCTATTATTTTTCTGTGTTAATTTGGCTTCAGACAAGGAGTAATCAAAGCCAAAGTGAAACATCTTATTGTAAATGCAGTAGAACATATTTGGAAACCCTTCAGAGCTTCATGATCCATTTTCATCTGCTAGTATCTTCCTAGTTCTTCTGAATATTCTTGGCAAAAACGTGCAATAGAGATACAGTATCCTGAACAGTAGGGTACCTACAATGGTACACTGAAAGTGTCTGGCAAGTTCATCTTTGCAGTATGGTGAATTCCCTCAGAAATTTAGGATAACCCTCACCAGAATGCTAGTGGTCAGATTACTGTAACCTGAACAATTACAGACTATCATACTAGTTTATCTTCTTGCTCACCAAGATAATTTAATTGGCTGTGTCAGCTATTAAATTCAAAGAATGAGATTTCTGCATTCTGTAAACAGTTTACAGAGGCTTTTTATTAAATGCTTAGTTAAAAATTTCTTCTATGTCAAACCCCAAAGAAGGGAAATGCTAACTGTATGGTAGTGAACTTTTTTGCCTTCAATATTTTCTTTTAAGACACTTTTTCTGTTTCAGGAGTCACTGTATTTTGACCAAGGCATTGCTATGCAACCTTTGTTTCAGCTGTGTATTTATTAAATAAAAGTGAAAATGGCTTGAGCCATCTGTCCTGAATGGCAAAACTATCTTGGAGATCTGATTCCCAATAACTCTTATAAATTTTCTGTTAAAAGTCCCAGGATCTGATTTAGTTGCTAATTGCTTTACCCATAGTCCATAGGGTAGTAGCATGTAAATCTTACTGCTTTTTGGGTCTTCACTGATCTTGTTGTCCTGTAATAACAGCAGGTCTGATAAGTACTTACAATCAAACTAGACAAAGCAGAGCCAACTATGAGCAAAAGAAGTGTCATACCAGAAATAGCAGCATGTGGGGAGTAGCAGATACCTTTCTAGTGCTAATAACTTTAGAGGGCATTGAATAAGAGAAATTGAATAAAAGATAGAGGAAACAAAAGCAATGAAGCTTTGAAGAAGGAAGAGTGAAGTGAGAAATGCCAGGCTACAGATGTGACCATCTCCATGGAGAAATTTCTCCGACTATATCAATATCCAGGATCTTAATGTTTTTCTTTCTCTGCTTGGTTTCTTTGTACAGCCTTCTTCCAAAATTACCTCTTTTGGTGACAGAAAAACACTTAAGCATCACAACAGTGATAGGAAGTAACAGAAAATTAAGCACCTGAGATCTACAGTTTTGCAGAGACTGGTTGAGTAAAGACTCTTACAAAGGTTTTATCTCAATGCATCTCAGCATAAGGCCTGTTTTTCATAGAATTGTAAAACTTGTACAGGTCTTCCTCTTCTTAGGATTTTGGCTGTGATCTAAACACTAGATTTAACTACACAAATACATCATCTGCAACTTTCCATTCTTCTTATCTACCCAGGAACAGCTCTGCAAAATTGGTTCCATGTCCTTTGTGATGGCCTTTTATTGTCAGATTGTTTGTTTCATGATCAATTTCTTTGGATTTTTTTTGCCTCACAACAGCCTTTGGAAAGAAGAAATTCACCTTTTGTTAAACTCTCTCAAAGCAGTAGTAGAGGGAGACATATGCTTAGTGGATAGTGATATCTGTGTATCCTAGCAAGATACAGAATGGCAGTGCCTCCTTTTGTGTTTTTCAAACAGTTTTTAGAAGTCCAGTTCCCTATTTTCACCAGCATGTCAAAGAGTGGGCAGCAGATGGTGTCTCAGAGGAATTCACATAAATATATGATGTCACAGGTTTTGTTCAGAGTGGAGCACTTTCTCCAGAAGAAGAGGCTGACATCACTGAGCAGTCATCATTGACAAGAAAACCTGGTGTGTCAGTACTTCTAAGACAACTCAACTCTTCAGCAGGATATCTTGTCTAATCTTTACTTCTAAGTCCTTGTAATCAAACAAGGTTAGACCTGAGAACAGAAAGAAGCCAGTCTGGAAAATGAGAAACAAGAGAGAAATTCAGCTTGTGCTGTGATGATATGTGTGCAGCGTAAGTGACAATTACAGAGAAAGATTTGTTGAAAGATCTTTTTTTGCTATTAGAGTGTCTGAGAGATAGGGTAGCTTGATATCTGAGGTGGTGATGAGCAGCAAGAGTACAGTTTATGCTTTTAAGAGCAGGTCTAACTATAACTGCAAACAGTGAATTGCCTGCGGCCTGAAATGCTTAGGCCGACTGTAAACATGAAATCAGTGTTGTGTTATTTTTAGACAGTACAAAAGACACTCATATCAAAAATGTGCTTGTTCACACTGGTCATATCATATTTTCTTAGGATAATAGTAATTTGTATTTTGAGAATATCAGTATCTTGAGTGAAATCTTTTATTCAAATGTTGATATTGGCTGAATTAATGACATCTGGGACCTATCTGTACATAGCCAGGTTCACAGTCTTATTTTGGAATATGAAAATGAAAACCTAGCTGAGCATGTCAGCATCTGCCTGTCACCCAGTATTTACTCACAAACTCTGTTTAGCTGCCTCGTCTTAGCTCTCTTTGCAGGTGATGCTGTACAAGAATGATGACATTTCAGCTGTTCTAGTGAGGAATAAGCACCTTATGTTTCAGCTCCTACTAAAAGGCTTTAGTCTTGGCAGGAAAACAAGAAGTCTGCACCCTAACTTGATTCGAAGTGGGAACTGAAGCTACTTTTGACTTCTTGACTTTTTCCCCCCATGATAAGACTTGCTGACACATCATCAAAAGATGGCAGGAAGACTTAAATAAGCAAGCCAAGCGAAAACCAGCAGGAAGAAAACAAGAAACTGCAAAATAAAATAATGTAAAAGACTATTCTATATCAAGGAAGGATAACCGAATTTGTGAATAGAAGGCAAACAGTGCCCAGTTTTAAAATAATGCTGAAATCAGGTATTCTTAGAAAACAGGATACAGAATAAATAATCGGTCTTAAATTTCTGGCAGAAGAAATATTGTAAGGCATCTTTGGGAGGAGGCTTTTGCTATACAAAAAAGGCAGCTTCAGATGAAATATTAATGAAATTACTAAACAGAAAAGGAATAAGGGAAAAAAAAGTAGTCACTCTTCTCTAGAAGTTTATTCCTTGGAAGGATTGGAAGGATCTTGGCATTAAGAAAAACCAACCAAATAAAATATTCTTCTCCTTCCAAACCGACAGGTGAAACATGAATAGAAATATTACCTTACCAAAAGTTCTTAAAAATCAGAAAATTACCTCCTATTATGCACTGTCTACTATTTTCTTACATATAGCTATGTAAAATAAATGAACGTGTAATTTATCCTAGAACACATTGTATGTAGTGTGAGAAATTTTAATACTGGCACTATATACAACATTATAATCAACTTAGAATACAAATTCTTGTCCTAAATAAGTAGGAAGACTGCAGTACAAGGGTTTTTGTGCAACATATATGTGCTAGAAAATCATTACTATTAATCTGGATGTCAATGGTACTTTTTATTGATATTTTCCTCCATGCTATACACGTTTTTTGTGCTACTTTCAACAGTTATTTGAAATAAAATATTCTTGCAAGAAAAAAGTTTCATATACAGATATCACAGATCAATATTTACTCAAGAATGGGTTCACAAATTGTTTTTGTTAGATTTACCTTTGTGCACCTATGTTGCACATGGTCGTTATTAAAAGAAGCTATTAAAACAGCTCAGTATTTGAAAAGAATTTCCAGGCAGTAGGATTTGTGATTCTTTGTTTCCATTATACTGCTTGCTATTGCCTAAGTGATAGGGAGGATTGACTGAACAGTTGGTACAAAAATCCAACTCTGTAGAAGCACCATTAATATCTTTCTTGGGGAGGTCACTGATTACTTTCAGGAGCACTTAAACCCTAATGAAAGGAGGGCTAATAAAGCTAAGGGAAATAAGGAGTACACACTATAGTCACATCTCGCATGGTCATCCAAGTTGCAATTACATGCAGTGAAAGAGATAGTAGAATTATAAAGTAATATATTGGCTTTTTTCTTCTCTTCGTATTTTTAGTATTTGGAGTTTTAAGCATAATGTTTCTATAAACATTTCCAAATTCTTAACTGTCTGAGGAGAGTTTTTTATGAATACTTTAAACTGAACTAGCTTAGAGGAACTACATAAGTCTCATCATATATTTTAGTTTCTGTGAGAAAGGTGAGTGTGATGCTTCCATCTTGGACTCTTTTGCCAGTATACATACCTGTTGTGCAATCACATTTTAGTTTTGAAAACAGTCTGCAATATATCATATTTTCAGATCACTTTGAATGTGTGAATGTATAGAAGGAAAGGAAAAATAGTGGAGGGATAAACAGTTACAAAACTAAAGTAACTATACTAATTGCCTGCATGCTTATTGCTTCTACCATGTTGATTTCTCAGCTCACAAGGCTGGATCGCTTCCATGCTAGCTACAGGGTGTGGTCTAGGTCTGAACTCCTTGGAGCAGCTGTGCTTTCCTCCAGGTTAAATGAGGGAGCAGTTCAATGCTCTTCTGTTTAATAATTGGTAAATCAATGGAGGCTTCAGTCACGTGAACCTATGGAGCTCAAATGAGCAGAGTAAAGGATGTGGCATGTGATTAAGTTTTTGACATGTAGTGCTGGTTTTCACTGGGGTAGAGTTAATTTTCTTCCCAGTGGCTGGTAAGGGGCTGTGTTTTGGATTTGTGCTGAACAGAATTGATAACACAGAGATGTTTTTGTTATTGCTGAGCAGGGATTGCACAGAGCCAAGGCCTTTCCTGCTTTTCATACTGCCATGCTGGGGAGGAGACTGGGGGTGCATGGGAGGCTGGGAGAAGATGCAGCCAGGATAGGTGACCCCAACTGACCAAAGGGATATTTCAGACCAAATGACATCATGCTCAGTGTATAAAGTGGGGGGAAGGAGGAAGGGGGAAATACTTAGAGTGATGGTGCTTGTCTTTCCAAATCACTGTCACAGGTGATGGGGCCCTGCTCTCATGGAGATGGCTGAACACCTGTCTGCTGTGGGAAGCAGTGAATGAATTCCTTGTTTCGCTTTGTTTGTGTGTGCAGCTTTTATTTTCCCTATTGAACTGGCTTAATCTCAGCCCATGAGTTTTCTATCTGTTACTTTTGGTTGCTGGCTGTGGTTAAACCACTATAGATGATGATGAAGAAATGGAAAAGAGCTCTGAAGAGTTAGCAATGGGTAGAACTGTGTATAGGTAAGAGTGCCCTGGAGAAGCTGGAGGTTGGGTTGTGGCTAGCGGCACCATGCAAGAATGTGGTTCCCTGGAGCTCCAAGAGAGCACCAGCTTTGGGTGTGGCCCAAACAACCAATGTTTGACAAATTAAATGACTGAAGTAGGGTCAGTGTTGTGATTTTTGAGAAACTACCAATATTTAAAGGAGTAAAATATTTTTTCCTCTATTCTCCTTGCATTTTTAGAGATAGAATGTTCACCAAGGTGAGGCAAAGGCAATGATTAAATTTGCATAATGAATTTGGTTTTGTTATCTTTGTGTTACTTGAATTCCTTGGAAAAACAAACTGATTATCTTATCGTATATGGCCTTTCTGATAGCTATCATAGGCTTAACAGTTGGTGATGGACCAAACTACCAAAAATTAATGCTTTTTCTTTTGCTCTACTTAATAGACTCCTGATCTTCAGCTGCAAGATACACAAAGCTAAGTAAAATAGACACACTAGGCAAATGAATCTGATTAAGATAGTAATTAAACATACATTAATTGCTTTTTACACGATGTAAAAAGTTTTCTTAAAGGAATTGTGGCTATATTTCTTTTAGCAAATACAATTTGTTTGTTTGTTTTTAATAATGTCTAGACTGGCAGTGACAGATTCCTAGTGACTTTTGCTAAAAATACCTAGATGGGTGTACAAGTTATTATATGATTAAAATATAAATTTGGTTTCCTGAGCATAATTTTTCTTGTGAAGAGGACTTCTGTTGCTCTCTAATGTTTTCATGCCTGGAGTACTTGAGGAGAGCAATCTGAAGAGAATGCTGGAATAGGAATACCAGCTGTGAAAGGGAGTAAGTGCTGGAGGTAACTTCCTTCTATAAACACATACAGTTTTGGAATAAATAGAAGAAAAATTGTAGTGCCTTTATCAGCCTAATTGGTTATTTTCTGTTACTCTATTATCATGCTCCTAGGAAAAATCCAGAACTCTTGGTTCTGGATCTCCTAGTTAATGTCAGTGTTCATTGGCTTACAGCTTCCAGTATTTAAGTTTTTAAAATATTTTTTTCCTTTTACAGCTTTTAGTCTTTTCTGCTTTCAGGGCCACATAAGAAATAATGGTAAAAAGAAATTCCACTGATAATTATTCAATTAAAGTAACTGTGGAGCCATCAGTTTGAGGTCTGAAAACAGCATTTGGAATGGTTTAAGGCCATAGTATAGATTACCCATCACAAACAATCTGTCTTGCTGAACAGAAATGTCTTGTGCTGCAGAGCAACATACTATGTATGGAAGTGCAAAGAAACAAACAAATGAACTAGAAATTAACCAAAAAACCTAGGAGGAAAAAGCTCAACCCAAAGGAAAAAACCTCTTAAGGGAGACTCAGCCTCCTAAAAGTAGCAGAGATGAAAAGAAATAAGAGTGCTCATCCTTCAAATCAAATTTCTTGAGGCTTTATTTTATTGAAAAATTAAAAAATACCTGTCTGAATCCAGATTGTTAATCTCTGGGTTCTCTTTATTTTGTACTTTTTATTTTATTTGGTTTTTGAAAATGCTGTCTGCATTCCTTCTGTATTTTGTACAGCTATGAGAATATATTAAAAATATGCTGCTGTTTAAAATCATATTGAAAGGTGACAAAATACTTAAACATTTTTAAAATTAAATACAGTTTTTCTAGACCGTAAGTTGTTCACTGATTTCTGAAAATCTGTCAGACTGAATTTACTTGTTCAATAGTTACCATTTTACTTTGATTGCTTCAAAATGTGATCTACAAGTTGCTTAAAAATAGATTGAAAAGTCATCCAGTTTAATTACAAAGTAGTTTATTCAGATGCATCTATATTTCCAAAATCTTGTAGAGCCGTACAAGGCAATGATGACAGATTTGCTTGTGCTTTTTATTCCAGGTCTTTCCAGGGCAGAGTGGCTATTAGAAGCAAAAAATTCTTTTTAGGCTAGGGGCTTATGGCCCTATTTTAGCTATATAGTATCAGAATAGACTTCAAAATTCACAGAGGTGTAATAAGTAAGTTATGAAGCTGTGATGAACTCTCAGCCAATGCAGATACTATTCAAGCTGGACCTGAACTTGTTTAATACTCAGGGTCTGTCCACTTGACATCTGTTCTTAAGTTATTGTAAGTTTCTGTATTGCAAAATTCTAACCAAAATTTTTTTGTTTCTTTAGAACAAAGTTATTATATATGCTGGAAATGTTGGAAATATTTTTTTAGTGATTTCTAAAACAAATGTTGTTACTAATGACTACTTCTTTAAAAAGATCATCTGTCCTGAATCAAATTCCTCCTTGTTTGTTGCAGTGAAGTAGTACAGCACTCAGGGATGATAAAAGTAACTGAACCCAAAGCTTACAGGTGGGTATATATTCTAAAAATGAATATGTGAATGAAAAAAACCCCAACTAACAGAAGCCAAACCACAAAAAAACTCCAAAGAGGGGTTGGTGTGTGTACGTGAGTGTGAATTCCCTCATCAAAGATACTTTTGAAAACGCTTTTTTACTCCAAAATCAGAAAACGGAATCAGACCTGTCAGGTTACTTGCTGCCCGTGGCAGAAATCTCTGCTTTCAGTTAGTTCAGCTATAGAGTTTAGCAAGCCTGCGTGGAAGAGCTGAATCCCCTCAGTGGTGTGCAGTAAGCAGGACTGTACAATTCAGCCTTCTTTAAAAGCATGTTGGGTTTTTTAAAGTGGGCCCTTTTCTTCTGTGAACCATGTGTGCTCAGATATACAGCCTGGTTTGAACAGCTGCTTCTAAATCTCCTGCGATTGAAATCTTCTTTGCTTGCCCCTCATGGATTTAACTGTAGTTGTAGTTCCTTTTTCTGTTTCTGATCAAAGATTTCTGCTAGGAGTTGCCACGAAGGGAAACGTTTTTGACCTGCAGATCGGTACAATGTGTTGATCTGCCGCGAGCGTTGCTCTGTGCGCTGGTTCCTCCTTCACAGTGGTGCGGCGCTTCCCTGGCAATTCAGCCACCAGCTCAGCTTTCACTTCACAGCTTCCATACTTGCAGGTTCTAAAGTCAGTGTTTGATAAGGTGGTCTTTAGGTGAGGCTGAGCTCTGGAGACATCCTGTCTACATCAGTATGGAGCTAGGAAACCTGCCTATTATTCATATTATTTGTTTTAGCATTAATGCAATTTCCTGTAAGTTTCTTCTGTGAAAAGTGCACGGATGGGTGCACTCAAATGCTGTTTTTTTCCTAGTTCACACAGACCTAAATTCACAAATTTACGTCTGTGTGAACTAGGAAAAACCCAGCATTGCTAAAGTGAGGGTTTGGTTCTAACACATTATATTTTAGGTGAGAAAAGAAATACTCCACTATTCAGTCAGCTGGGGAATGAAGAGAATTGGAGTTTGATTCACTTGAGTGCTGTTGTATTTATGCAGATGTCTGCTATTCACTATATTCTGCTATAATTTTTTTTAGAAAAAGATTTTCTTTTCTAATTTATAAACCAGTCATGCTTTATAAATTATATTTAAATGACACTCTTTCTCTACATCTAGCAGAAACGTTACTAATGTATGGAGACCAGTGCAAAAACTTCATTTGCCTCTGTAGCCAGACACTATTTTTCTTTTTAGCCAGAAGATGCAAGCACTGGTTTTAAAGAAGCAACAGTGATGTGCATGTAGCAGTCAACACAAAAATCCCATCTGACTGCACAAGACAGACACTGCTACTTATAAGATGCAGAAAGGTTTTACTACTTTTTTTTAAAATAAATGTAGTTGCTATAGTGATATCTGAAACTCATCTCTGTCTCTAGCTATGTTTTGTGACCTATTATTCCTGAGGAATAGTCCCCAAAGCATCATAGCAATTGGTTACAATTTTCCTCTTCCTAAAAATTGCCCATTCCCTCTGCATGAATTGCTCAAATAAAGAGGTTGTCTGCAGATGATCTAGGCATAGTTGTAGGAAGTTATTTTGCCACAGGCAAGACTGTTGCTGTATGAAGAGAAACCATATATCTGAGAAGCTATTTTCTGCCTTTTTTTCTGACTCTTTGGCAGCCAGGAGATTCTATCCACTGATGAAACTTCTGATCTCTAAATGCTCAACTTGTCAGTGCCCTGCTCTGTAGTGGCCTAGGGAAAGGCACAGTGCTTATTCCAAAGGGTGGAGAGGGATCCAGTTCTCAGGTATGGTATTCTCATTTATTGTTGTAAAAGCATATTAGCATGCAAAAAATAATCCTTAATTAAGACAATACTGGCAAATGTGTTGCTGGTCACAGATTGGAAAAAAAGAGTGTATCAGCTGGTCATGGACAAAAGAACTTACAGGAGTTGAACTCATGCACTACGTAAACATGTGTTTATAGAAGTTTGATTAGTGGCCTGTTAAAGCTACTGTACCACAGAAAGTACTGGGTATTGAGGAGAAGAATCAGAGGTATCTGGGAGGAAAATTGTCTGATATACAATTGCTGGAATTAATTTGTTTTTCAAGTTCTTGTAGCTTGAGAAAATTTTGTGATGCTGACTCTCAAACAAGCTTGCATTGCACCCTGTGATTCTTACAGGAGAATTTACAGCAGGACATAAGGCAGCTGGGCATGGATCTACCTCCACACAGAGAAATGAAGCCACATTAATCTGGTTCCCCTTAAGATCTGGGTCCTTTTTATGCCAGTTCATAATAAGGGCTCTTTTCTGTAAAGGCTTCCAATATGATAAAGTGGCACACTTCATGTCACTAACCCACCTGAATGGACACTGTGATATCTCTTTAATTTGTGGTTTGTTTGCACAGCAGAACACCATTTTTATGACTAGAGCAATGAGCACAAGTAAAATTTGTTATGGAGTTATAAAAGAGATGTAAAAAGTAAGTAATGTAGGCAAAACTAATGTAGGCAAATGTAGGGAAGAAAACCAAAAATACCAGTGACAAACTTCTGACAGACCACTGTAGTTTATGATATATAAATACAAATATATAGAAATTAATTTATATTTCACTTGCCTATCAGTTCTATTAGGTGCCATTTCATTCTTTGTATCATGGCTCTGCTACAATATATGGGGTCTTCAAGGAGAGTGTAATATAGTATTGTATTGTTTTCAGTTTTTTATAATGCTAATATACTGAATTAAAAAGTGAACTTAGAGAAATCTATTTTAGTTATCCAATCTGCATTTTTCATTTCTGAGTCTTTAAAATTCCATAGCTAATTGTATATGCTGCTAACCCTCTAATGTTCCTCGTACCTTTGTTTTCAAAATAGGCATCTGTTTTAAAAAAAGTTATAAGATTACTTTGAATCTGTGTTGGCAGACATGTATGGTTATTTCTGTGAGTTCAGGGTAAGTTGGTGGGGGAGAAATCTTCAGTTTCATATAAATATTTACTTGACTTAATGATGCTGGTCTTTCTAGCTCAGCAACCTGCCAGGTAGATGTACTCTAGACTGAGAACATGGCCAGAAAGAATGGGGGGCTCAATTATCAGAACCATTCCTTCACTTCAAAATACTGGTTTGTGACATTGTCCTGCGTACTCTCTAAATTTTATGTTTTATTGTGAGTGCAATGAAACTACTGCTAATAAAAAAAAAAAAACAGACCAAAGGTGTCTGAATTTTATACCTGTGCTTTATCATATGGTTGTACTTTATTTGTCAAAAATCCTTACCCAAGAAATGTATGCTGTTCATATATAGTCTGAACTTGGGTTTGTCACTTGCAAATAGCTGTGTTTTCTTTTACAGACTCAGAATGTAATTGTGCTAATTCAAGAGCATGTGCAACACAAATCAAAGACCTGGAAAGTGTTAATTTCCAGGTGGGGTTCAGGCCATCTCCAAGGATTCCAGGGAAGGTTAAAAGGAACAGGTGAAGCTATTGCAATGCAAAGGAGGTAGCAGCAGGAATAATTATCTTAGCTGACTACTGGCTGGTTATGTTTGCTGAAATATGTTAAAGGGGTGGGGAGATGAGTAGGATATTGGATGTGTTATTTTTGATTTTACCTGAGTGAAGAAAACAAAGTCCATCATAGTTTTGTGCCTACTTTAGGAGAAAATAGAGGTAGTATTTTATAGTTGTTGATGGTTGTTTTGGTGTGTGATGGTGCCTGTGACTTAAAGGACCTGCGTGGGTAGGGATTTTAATTTTATTTTATTGTCTGCATTCTGCTGCAGATGTTTCTCTCCACTGCATATTCCTCTCTTGTTTTAGGCTTCACTTTGAGCTTCGAAACACCTTCCCACATCTGTAAACTAGTAACTCAGATTAAGTTGCTGAGAATTCTTCTTATGTGTCCTATAAATTTGGTAAGTGGTTCAAATTCATCAGCCAAATACCGATTTAGGAAACCTTCTCCTGTGTCTGCTTTTTGGGTTTAGTTGTCTGCTTGTAAGTGTTTGCCATCAAAATTCACATAAAGCATAGGAAGGTAGATTACAGTTGGTGAGTTTTGTTGTGAAGTTCTAAGAAAATAAGCCCTGAATAAGATGAAATAAGAGGCTCTTTTTTTTTTTAATTATAGAGTGGAGGGATTCATTCAGGAAAAAGTAACCTCTAAAGTGAGGTGGGGGGCAATGTTATTTAGAACTGGAGTGTGGCTTGGCACTCTGCAGAGGGTAAGTCGCAGCGTATTCATGCAGCACGGCAGGAGCAGATTGGAGAATCTGACTGCAGTCTCCTTTCATTTACTGTCATGCTGGGTGAATAGGGTAAAACACCAATTGCTTATATGACTAAGGAATATTGAGAAAGTACTGAATGAATTTTACCTGTCTTCCTTAGCAATTTAGCTGCTGGAATTTATTGCAAGCTAGTATCATAAGATCATTTAGAATGAAGAACTGTCATTGGAGAACATCTGTGTTTAAATGATCAAGCAGTGCTATCATAAGATTTTTTAATTCTTGTGCCACATATATTTGTGTGAGTAACCATGAGCAGTAATAACGTAACAGATGTTATTTATTTTTTTTAAAGTTAAGGAAGTGGCCTAGATGTGGGACTTAAAAACCAGGGTGGTATGCTCCTGGCATATCTGAAAGGCTAGACAAGTCAGCATACTGCTTTAATGTCTGGAAGAGTTCCAGGTTTAATGAGCATTTAAGCTCCTTTCTGCTGTGGGAACAGCATAATGAATACCGACAAGCCTGTGTTGCAGGTTGGCTGACACAGCTGTCCTTAGAATTCAAGGGCTTTCATAGTTGCCCATCGCTGAGTTCTTCACTGTTTTTGAGTAACTCCCTGGCCCCAGGCCCAGTATCCTTCCTGACAATGAAAGGAAGTGAAAGACTTGGAAAATGGCTTTCTCGCCATTTCTGGAAGTGATAGTGTAGTGTTATCTTAAAAACAAAAACCCCTCCTGTGTTTCAGTGTGCTGTGCATAAATGTTGATCTTTGCTATGTACTATTCTGTACATGAATATTTGGGGAGGAGAGTGATGGAAGTTCAGAATGCTGCCATTGCTGAATAATTGTGGAGTAAAATTCTTTTACTGAGCATAACTTTGAACACAAGGGAAAGGAACCAAGTGTGTTGCACAACACTGCTCTTTGTCCTTATACTGACAGCAAGTAGGGCTGTTTTAAAGGAGTATAAAGAGAAATAGCCAGGGTAGCTATCTGATGAACTATGATGCTTTTTTGCTGGGCCTGTATGTTCTGTTAGGCAGTGAAGGCTGAATCTTCTCAAATGGGCATGAGCCATCAGAGAAGAATTTGTTATTTCATGAAGATGAATATAGGGAGAAAAGTATCAACTACAGTGAAATAGAGAGGAAAAAATGTCAATGTCTATTTTAGCTGGGGAGGGTACACCATGCAAGTCTGTGGATGCCTAGGTGTGGGTTTTGTATGTATTTAAGACAAGTTGCTCAAAATCTCCTCTTCAGTGAGAGATACTTCATTGTGTACCAAACCTGACAGTCACTGTGAAGAAAGCTCTTAGAGGCACCTGAGATAATGAATTACTTACAGGAGCCAGTCCTAAGTCCTGGCAGTATGATTCTTCCCTATTCAAGCCTTCCATAATGTTCTGTGCACCTATTATTTTCAGAGCACAAGCTGAAAGTCTCTTGAAGATGACATAATTTGGTTCAGACCAAGTATTAGAATTTGAAGTAAAATCTATGATGTAGCTTTATGCTGATTTTTTTACTAACTCTCACAGCAGTTGAGTAGTAAAATGTTGCTCCCAAAAGGTGGATCTGATTTTTAAATAGCAGCTTTGGCAGGTGAGACATCTAAGGGGCTTACAAGGATGGCATCAGTAACATTCAAAGTACACTTCTAGAACACTGGGTCGCCTCAAAAAACAGTAGGTGGTAGCAAGATGTGTTGATTGTGTGACACTCAGAGTGCAAGAGTGTCCTATGTAACTTGGAACTCCATTTGCTTTGGACAGAAATGATTCTTGAGTGGTTTACTGTTTCGAGTATTAGGTAGTTGTTTCTTTTTTTTCTTCAAGCAGGTGATGGAAAAAGCTGCAGCTGAAATCAGGGCCCTACGTGTTGAATCTACCTTTTGTGTGTAAGTTGCTAGATTTTTGTTCAACTGTTCATTATAAATCGTACTTGGTATAGGGTGGAAAGGGCCTTTGGAATTGTCTAGTTTGATCCCTGGTCAACTTGCTGATTTTTAATTTGCAGTGAGAAAGAGTATGTAGCTTTTTGATCTGGTTCAAAATATTTCAGATAAAATATACTTTGCTCCAGACAGCTTCAGTAAGTAGCGTGACTAATTCATTAACAATACCTCCATTTCACATTTGCTTTACATTTAACTTTCACTCCCACCAGATGACAAAAGAAATTGGAGGTGTGAGATTATTTTCTGGACTTTGTGCTGGAAACTCTTATCTCTGGTGTTCCAGACTGTGTGTTTGTAGTTTGATCTGGACCTTTCATTTTCCCTTCACTGTTAGTGATGCCATTTCTTGAATAAGAGCAATAACCCAGGTGGGAGAAATTCAGTTTCTGAATTGTTCTCAAATCTGAAACCTACAGAGTTAAACTCATGTCAAGTAGCCCTATGCTTCTCCTTCAAGCACTTCGAGGCTTGCTGATCAAAAACACTTATCAAATTGAGCTAAATTAGTGTACTACAAATTTGAGATGCTCAATTTAGCATTACTGTGAAAAATCCATTTGGAATAATAGACTTTGCCCCAGGGATTTAGAAGAGCCACAAGGAAAAAAAAGTTTGGTCTTGGAGTGCTAATTAAAACTCAGTAGCATTGGGAAATGTTTCATGCTTCAGTCTAATTTTTGACAAATATGAATCACAGAATATTCTGAGCTGGAAGTGACCCGCAAGGATCATCAGAATACTGTTCCTGACCCTGCACAGGACAGTCCCAAGAGTCACACCATGTACCTGAGAGCCTTGTACAAACACTCCTTGAACTCTGTCAGTCTTGGTGCTGTATTCGCTTCTCTGGGGAGCCTCTTCCAGTGCTCAGCCACCTTCTGGGTGAAGAACCTTGTCCTAATATCCAAACTAAACCTCCCCTAACACAGCATCAGACCATTCCCTTGGGTCCAGTCACTAGCCACCACAGAGAAAAGATCAGTGCCTGTCCCTCTGCCTTCTGCTTGTGACAAAGTTCTAACTGCAATGAGGTCTCCCCTCAGTCTCTTCTCCAGGCTGAACAGACCAAGGTATGTCAGATGCTTCTCATACAACTTCCCCTCAAGGCCCTTCACTGTCTTTGTTGCCCTCCTCTTGACTCTGTCTGACAGCTTGGTATCTTTATATTGAGGCACCTAAAACTGTCCCCAGCACTCGAGGTGAGGCTGCCCCAGTGCAGAGCAGAGGGGACAATCCCCTCCCTTGCCTAGCTGGCAATGCTGTGCCTGATGCACCCCAGGACAGGGTTGGCCCTCCTGGCTGCCAGGGCTCTACTAAATCCTATTCAACTTGTCATTATCCAGGACCCCCTGGTCTCTTTCTGCAGTGCTGCTCTCTAACCTCTTGCATCCTGGGCTGTATCTGTGTGATAGATTCTCTAGATAAGTTAATGCAGAGAGATACTCACAAAGATTAAGGAGGTCTGTTATGGTGTGTCTTCTGCTACACTAGTTTTGTAGTGGCTTTGGGTCTTGCTTTTCTTTATAGATGACCTGAGTTGAAAAATGGGGTAGGTTGCAGGGCACAAGGCTGTCAGTCTCCAGAAGACTGTTAGGTTTGCAGATCACTGGTGTTTAGAAAAAGGACTATGTTAACAATTTAACAAGATAAAGTGCAGCTATAAGACATTGAAATACAAATGCCAGAAGAAAAAGGTCTTTGCAGTAAGGTGTATAGTCTTGAAATTGCAGTCAAAGCTGTTTTTCATCCACCATTTCTGAAGGCATCATAGGAACCAGAATTTTTTTATTTTATTTTAGCAAAATTGAGCCTATCTAGGCATGCCATTGTTCTTTGTTAATATGCAGAAGGATTAAATAAAAGGAGAAGAGAGAAGGAAGTAGACAGTTAAGACAACTTTGTGTAAGGAGACAATGGAATTGGGCTACAATTAAAGACACAATCTAGTTGTAAGAGAAAATTATTTTTGTGCATACCTTGATGGGAGTGGGAGAAAAAGAAGTCTCAACTTCTTTCTCCACAACAGCCTTCATAAATCTAGAGAATTTATTATAATTGACTTTTGCAGCACAGAAATTGTGTTAGTGATCTAGGAGGCCTCTGCTAGTCTTCATTAGCAGAAACTGTCTTGTAGTTACATGATCTACTTGGCTTTACCTTTACAGGAAAATAACATAATACTGTTTAAGGGAATATTTGTAAATTCTTGTTTAACAAATGATACCTATATCCATTTGTGTAAGTAAGCCTGCTTCCATCCAGTATGGGGAACATGAAAACAATTTTATTATTCTCTGTGCCAAAAAGAGTATTATAAATATATGTAGTAATTATACTATTGATAGCTATAGCATAATTTTTTCTGCTATATTAGTGACTTTAGTCACAAAATGTAACTTTTAGCCAGTTGTTGTAGATAAGAAAGCCAAGTAAAATTCTGGTGGAAGAAAAGTATGATGACAAAAATTGAAAAGCCTTCTGCTCCTCCCCCCACCCCCAAAGATTGTGTGTGCCTTCTTCATAGGAAACAATATATTGTCTTGCAGATGTTCCAAATCCCGTTAATTTTTCACTGAAGTTGCACCCTCCCTCTCCTGCAGGGAATATTACTAATTCTGAGTATAGTGGAGATTGGCACCAGTGTAATTATGCAGAAAATCTTCTTGCCATCACTTTGAATTCTGGCTAAGCTGCTGCTTTTATTTTCCCCACTACTGGAGACTGAGTTCCTACTGAGCACACAGGAACACAGTCTGGAGTTTGTGTACATTTCAGTATAGAAAATGGAAACTTCTTGTTGGAGAGTGGAGTAAAAGAACAATTGTTGTGACTCTGCATTTTTTTCTGGACTAGATCTTTGAGGTTGGATTCTGTATCTAAAATGCTGTAAAATCCATTGAGGATTTCAGATACCTTCATGAAAAAAGATTTTGAAGTAAGCTTGAGGAGGAAAGTGCTTCTGTGCCCTTACTGATGTGGAAAAATATTTAAAAGATGTACATGTTAATTTTAGTGTAATACAGAGCATGAAGAAAAATCTTAAAAACGTCACCTTCTAAACAAAGAATGCTTTCTAATACATCTAAAACACTTTAATCAAAGCAGTATTACTTTATTAAATATGCTCAGGTTTATGAAGTCTGTTCTGAACTAGTCTCTGACCTACACATACATTCCTGCAAACTTGCGAGCTGTGCACTTTTGCCCAGCTCATATTGCATTCAGCCCAATGTAAAGCTAAGCATCCTGCTGACTGAATATTGATTTTTCTGGGAGAGCTGCATTCCCTACACTTCAATTTGGACTCTATGAAAATTGAACTCCTGTTTGGAGGCAAGTGCTCTCAGAAGAGAACCCATTTTTTTATAACTAAGAGTAAGTCTTATAGTGAGCTATTAAACCACAAATGCAATATATATTTTTGGTGAGAACTTCATATATTGATGTGTTTCAGGGTTTTTGGTATAACCAGGTCCCAAATGCTGGTTGCCGCTGTCTATGTTCTGTCCAACTCCTGCCTCTCTGATATGCAGGACACAGCACAGCAGTATGCAGCAGTGGTTCTTCAGGTCTTGCTGCCCAGAATGTGTCAGCACTGACCAAAAGTAACACCAGTTTGAAATTTTGAGTGTTGAATTGAAGATAAAGGCTTGGCTCTTTCTCAGACTGTTCATCTTCACTGACACCAAAGGCCTCTATTGATTTTAAAATCAACTCAAGGCTCCACATATATTTTTCTATGTTTTTTAAACGTGCTAGATTGCCAGCATATAAAAGCTAATGAGAAAAGTATTGCAAAAAAGCAAAATGATCTTTTAGAGGTGCAATGCTTGTAAGGAATACAATTTAAATTCCATCTTTTTTGCCTTGACTGTGCTTTCAGAGGGCAGTCTCGTTT
Organism: Irena cyanogastra; assembly: GCA_013397155.1. Taxonomy (NCBI): domain Eukaryota; kingdom Metazoa; phylum Chordata; class Aves; order Passeriformes; family Irenidae; genus Irena; species Irena cyanogastra. The sequence goes on from VWZV01007379.1 coordinate 43,184, forward strand.
TCTAGTGAAAAAAGTCAAAAAGCCTTACTTATACTACATGCATGCATATTTTTTTGGCACCTTGCTTTTAAACAAAGACTTCAATATGTTTTCTGTAAATTACTCTTTGAAAGGAAAGCTCTGTAATACTTTAAATACATGAGAATATACTTTATTCAAAGTAACACACTTCTGTTTCCCTATGTTTTATAAAGATCGTTTTAGGATATTGCATGCTTTTTGATGTTGTTTTATATCAGTCATTGTATCAATTGTGTTCTTGATGATAAAATCCAAAGCACCAGCCTGGCAAAAGTTTTACTCATGTTACTCAACTCTGTTGTAAATAATTTTGAGGGAAAGAAAGGGGAAGTATGTTCATCATAAAACTGGGATTATAGAAGTCTCTGATGGTCCTCTCCCCAGAATGACTTTCATTCAGAAATTTGATTTAGGTCTTGAACAGGGTTACAAAGCTATCTGCTGTGTGGGGAGGACAGCCATTAGGCCCTCAGGTTCTGGGGTGTCTGCACACCCTCGCTCTGAAGAAGGGCTGGTGCAGCAGGAGGGGTGCATTCCAAGGCTGGAATTCCTGGGCTGACCAGCCCTGAAGTCTAAGGGGTGGGGCTGTGTGGAGGCTGGGATGACTGGAGAAGCCCAAGGTGGTCAGTAAACTCCTGAGTATGTCCAAGTGGTTTAGAAGGCTTGGCAGCCCCAGGGACTTCTCCAAAGGGCTGCTCCCCAGGCAGATGGTGCCTGACTGGTCTTGCTCTTCCTTCTCAGGTGCAGGGCCTTCCATTTGCCCTGGTTGAACTTCATCCTCCCTTAGTACCCTTGCCCAAGCTCACCTGGGGCCTTCCAGGTGGCAGCTCTGCCCAGGACCTTGTTTGCTGCCTTTTGGAGGAGAAGTGTGATATGACCTCTGGTTAGGTAGAGGTGAGTTGGAATAAGTATAATTGTGAATTAAATTTATTCCAGTGTGCATCCATTTTTTATTTTCACAAGCTTTTACTTCAAATACATTTTTGTGTTTTGTCATAGCTGTTGAGAAGGGAGTTTGGGATTTTGTTTGTGCATTGTTTTGGTGTTATTTTTGAGGAGAGCTGTTACCTAAGTGACAGCAGTGAGAAACTGGGTGCTGATGCCTAACTAGTACAGGCTGTTACTGCTGTAGGGAACAGTTCTCGTGGGCAATATGCCAGTATGTGGGAAAGGAATCGCTGCCCTTCAACATGGGCAGGCTAGAGTGCTATGCAAATGTTACTTGGATGTTCAGTGTTATTTGATATGCATCTCTTGGGGTAAATGTTTTAAAGATGAAGTAAACAAGAAAAGGTCTGCTGGACTCCAGCCTTAGTGGTATATTAGCACGAAATACTAATGAGCCTTGCAATTCTGTTTTCAATATATTGTTTGCTTTTTCTAACAGGTACTAGCCTACCTACCTACCTCTGCCCATAGGATGATGTAGGTCTTTGCAATGATAACAGTAACATTATATTATGAGAAATAGATCTGTGGATCTAATGTGGCATATTTTATAGAACTGTTTTTATTGATAATATTAATGTTCAAAATCCTCATGTGGGTTGATCATTAAAGCTCATTTAAAAACCATTGGAGGGTTGCTTATAGCTCAAATATAGTGCAAGGAATTTAAATCTTAATTATGTACAGAGAGATGTATGAAATAGAATTTGTAGTCACAATGCATTTCTTGATTGTGAATCCGTAATATATTATTGTTTCTTCAAGGAGTTGAAGAGATGCCATTAATGTAAAAGGTGAAAGTGTTTATTAAATCAGTGATGCAGCACTAGGCTCTTAATTTGATAAAATGAGACTTAGAACTGGGCAACTGCTGCACTTCTGGCTTTTTCAAACACTCTGCTGGTTGTGGGGGTGAGTTCAGCGTTTTGACAAAGTGTGAAACTTAATCCTTTAAGGCATATTCCTTGCTTTAAGTGATCTATGAAAGCGATAAATAGCACTCCATAATTAATCCATAGGTAAAGTGTAGACTTTACCAGAGTTGATGGTTAAGAGTTTTTTTGGATCTTCTCAGTGTTCAAAGCTGGATATTAAAAAGGCAGTTACTAAAGTTTGCTAATATTCCTATTGTTTTACAGTATATGATTGGATTTCTAAAATTTCTGGTTTGATTCTATCTGTTCTATAGACAGATCTATAGATATGCTATATAGTTGGTGTATGTGAGCCATACACTTTTTTACATTGTTCTTATTTAAGTTTAGCTGAAATTTTTAACAGCCTTTTTAGAAGGTGGAAGGGTACATTTAAGTAATCTGAAGCAGTGTGCAAGTTTGTTTCTGCTTAGCTGGTTAGTTTTAAGTCCTGAATAATTGAAAGATTTGAAATCTTTAGTTGTTGTTTTTCAAAACATACAAAACACATGCAGCTGAAAATTTTTATTTCAGTGTTATTCAAAGTAATTATTTGAAAGGGCTCAAAGCCTGCCAATGTTCTTAATTTTGGTTGAGTGAGGACTTTGGCTGTGTAAATGGTATTGTATAAAATGAAAAGAAATGTTTCTCCCTGTGCTATGCTGATCTGCACATACCCTTCCTGTTGCTCTGCACTAAAACACTGCTAAAGTTTGAGTATGTGGAAGGTTATTTATATCTGTGTTCATACCAGTATAGGATCCTTACTATACGCATGGAAAACAAAAATATCAGCATGGAGAGACCAGGAGTTCAAGTTCTGCTCGTGTTGTTGGTCTTGCTCTGGAATGATATTAAACATTGGCTTGCTAGTGAGCAGAGTGAGTGCATGGGTTCAGAGCTTTGGAAAGGATCTTTTGAGGAACAAATTGGCCTGGTCTTTGTACTTGGATTCATGCAGTGTGCACTCCAACGTATCAGTGGGGTGCTGAATTTGAAACACGTCTGAAATGGGGCACTAGGATGCCACTCAGTGCTCTCTGTGTGGAAAGGCTGCCAGGTTCTCCAGGGGCTGCTCTCTCTGAGCACTTGTGTCTGTGATCTCAGGCTAGAAGGTTGTGCAGACCTGGCTGCTAGTTAAGAGAAATGTGGAGCCTCGGGATGTACCACATCAGAACAAAATTAACAGTGGCCATTGTAGGACAGTTGTTAATGTAGAAGCACCTGATAAGATGAACTGTGACAGCCCCTCTGGTGCTGATAACACACTGTAAAATAAGTAAATAGAATAACAGATTTCTTTGGCCTCAAATATTTTCATGCCACGCTTTGTCACAGGGAGTTGTTCTCTAACTCAGAATAACTAGTTTAGTTTATTTACCTAGATTTCAAGGAAAGCTATAGGAGTACTAGGCTATATAAAAAAAAAATTCTGTTTACTCTGACCCAGGGAATATTGTGCTTTGTGTGGCTTGGGAGGTTATTTTAACAGAGACGAGTTGGAATTGAAATACTTACTAAAGAAACGCAGCTAACCTAAACCTCTAATTATCTAGAAAACTTCAGGCTGAACATTCAGCACTGTAATTACCTCAAAATTACTAGCTGAGTCTGGACAAAATATTCTTCTTTGGCATTTTGCTTCATGCCTCTAGCTCAAAAGAGAAATTAAACCTGCAAATGCTGGAGGTGCTGTCAAAACAAGACAACCGAAGCAAGAAACAAGATGCTTTTTAATTTCTATCAATTTTTCTCGAACTTTTTCAACTTGTCTTCTGTAAAATAACTGCAAGATGCTATATAATTTACTACTGTTTGTAATTAAACTTCAAAGTACTAAGCAAGGAGGTGAAGTCAACAGATGAAGCTGAATAGAAGTAAAAAGATCAGATTCTGGAAGCAGATAGCACCAAACATGCTTGGAAGTTTTTCAGCCTCTGTTTTAGTCTCAAGTACAGTTTGAAATAGAGAGCCTTGCAATTGGCTGAGTGAGAGCTCCTTTCTAAAGAGACCTGTGAGACACAACTGTGATGTGTGTCTATTTTTCACTCATCTCTAGAAACAAACATAAGAGGTTATTGTTAGCATAGTCATGGACTATTTATGTCCAGGAAGTATGGACCCAAAAAATGGTAAGATAGTGACCCCAAGCAAGTTGTGCATGTAAACTGGCCTGGTACCAGACAATAGTTAATGGTTGACTGTGAATGGAGCCATCAGTGGGGGCTTGAGTGTTTTCTGATCAACTGGATTTCAGAGGAGTTCAGACATTTCTTCTGATTTTGATTTATAATGGGCACTAGTGGACTCCCAACAGCTCCTAAGATGTGGTTGATGAATAGGAGTCTGTGCTCAGACAACGTGTGAAGGTTTTCAAAGTGGGAACATGTCCCACTCTGGCATATGCTTATTGACAGGTGTAGAACACTTTTCTCTATGAGACTGGTCTGCATGGCATCTAGGAAGAGAACAGAAAAAAGGAACTGTGAATATGATTTCCCCCAAGAGCACACCAATCATCTGACCTTAAAAATTGTTCACCATTAGAGAAATCAGTGTAATGATGGTGTTGCTTGCAGAGATCTTACATTAATCTTTCAATCAACCTGTATAGGTACAAAAACTTTTAATTTAATTAATTTTTGGGGTCTTTTTTCAAAGCTGAAAGGGTAGTGCCTGAATGTGATTCTGTGGTTCTATGCTATGATTCTATATAGCTGAGGATAAAACATAAAAGCAGTGCAGGATTTTCTGGAGTATAACTTATCTAATGGGATTTTATGTCTTGATTCTGTCATGTACTGTTCTTCAGATGTTAGCTTTTAGAATTTTAGAAAATACCTGTGGAATCATATCAGACTTTTCTCAGTGCTTCTCCATCAATTCCCATTCATATATTTTAGGCTGTCAGTCGTTCCTGAAGGATCTGTGCTTGAGAGGTGTGGTTCAGAGTCAACCCTCTTCTGCTTAGAGATGATTTCAGGTGGACAACCGAATACTTTGGTTAAAATGCAGGAAATAGAAACTCTTTCTACAGCATAATGCTTAGCAACTAATACTTTGTGACACAACACTTGGTTTTTTGGAGGCTTGAATAACACTCAGTTATTAGGTGAGGAAAAGGAACATAAATGCTAGTTTTGATGGTTTTATAGTAATATACTGTTTCTTAAAACCGTTCAGTACAAATGATACTGTGACGAAATGTCAGTAATATCAGCGAGTTGAACAGAAAGGCAATGTGTCTGCTGCCTTTGTAAATAACATTTTCTTTCAGTCATGAGGTCAAGATTTGGACTGAACAAAGTGAGGATTTTTTAATCTATCATTTTGGAAATCATAGAAAAGACAGAGTAAAAAGTTGTCAAGGACTGTTGGACTGTTGTGTGTGTAGCAACCTAAATTTGATTTGTATGTATAGCAACCTAAAGAAATCTGCATGATCATGAAACATTGTCAGGACTTCCCTGGTAGGTTTTTGGTTTATTTTTTCATTAATCTCCACGACAAAAGCGAGATGACTATTGAACAAAATATCTTCATGGTTCTTGCTTTAGCTGTTATGTGGTCCCTGAGAAGGCCCAGATGTGTGAAGGATGTTCATTCTTCCTGAACTACTCAAGAGCAAATGAGTAGGTTGTGACTTTCAAGCTTGAGCAGCCTTTGTCTGAGAGACCCAGCTAGAGTGTTTTCTGGCCAAGAAGGGTAGAACATATGCCATCCAAAGTCTAAATAAAAAAACAAATTCGTTTCTCCTTGAGTAAGTCCTCTGAGCTGTTCTAGGAAAGGGAAATTATGCTTTTGTAAAATGTGATTTAAACATACCTTTTGTCTTCTATCAGAGTGAAGACTAGGAAACTCTTATATAATAAATCAGTTAATTCAAGTAATGGATAATGGAAATTCTGCTTCCTAAATGCTTATTCTACTTAAGTTTATGAATATGTTGAATCATACAGTAATTGCAGGCTTCAGAACTATTCTGTTACATACAAATACTTACAAACAATCTTGATAAAGGTAATTTTCCCATGAGTTGCCTATCGATGAACTCCAATGTCACTTCAAAAGATAATTTTAAGGGGATATTTGTAATTGGTAGCTTCCATGATTGTTTTCATTCTAGAATGTTGACAGCTTTTCAAAATTTTAACAAATCCTCCAGGTAGAAAATATGTACATGTTGGAACTGGATAGATGAGTTTAAGGGAAAAATGAGTAACTCCTTAGGGTTTTTTACTTTTAAGAAAAAAAATCTTGCTATTATTGAACTATTATTTTTCATTAGCATGATCTCTCTCACTAGAAATGCAAAATTTTAAAGATGGTATTTAAGATTTATACATTCCTTCCACAAATTGTTAGTAGTATGAAAAAGTTTTATAAATCAAGTTAAAATAATTTTGCTTATAGTTTTTTCAAAGCATTTGGAAAACACTTGTTACCAAAACATTAAGAAAAATTTAGTTTAGAGGTCTGGAAAAGAAAAGTCATGAAGGAAGAATGTAATTTTGCAGTGGAAAAATCCTTGTCATTGTGGGTGAAACTGGGATTTGCTAGAGCTGACATCCTGTCTCCAGCATGCTGGGCATTGTTGGACTACTGTAATTTACTGAATGTACACATTAGTATATGAGTATCTGAAAGGATATTGTGCATAAATTCTATAGGGATAGAGGATATATATGTACATACAGTGTGTATATGTATATTTGTGTGTATATATATACAGGATATTACTTTGAGAAAAGAACTTTTGTTATCTTTATATACACTTGATTTTTTTTTTCTCAGATGTAGTTTTAAACAATGTTATTCTCTACATAAACCAGATATAAAATGCAAACTTCTAGTTTAATGTAGAGGATTCAATTACATGTTTGAGTCTTTCTGATATGTACCACTAGAATGCTTCAAAGAACATGCAAAGTTCTTTAATTTAGGATGGTCTTATTTATCTAGCACATGGTAAATGTTAGCTCTAGGATGCAAGCTTGGATTTCAAAAATACTCAAAGAAGTTATTGAAAGGAGATTTGTCTCTTTCCGTAAGGAAAATCATAACTTTCCTTTAACTTCTGAACATGATTTTAAAGTTCAGTGACAGGAAGAAACATATTCAAAGTGAAATATCCCATTGTGGATTCATCTTACCCTTTGAAGACAGTGGTAGGAGGAAATAAGCATAACTTCATTGGCAGACAATGACAAACTACTTCTTAACCTGTTTAGTTTTTTGCATGTAAGATTATTTTTCTACTGGAAGGTTTCATATTCTTATCTGGTGTAAATCTTCCAGCTTATATTTTTAAACTGGCTTTCTTGTCAGATTGGGTTTTCAAGGCATCTCAAATGCAACACATCTCCCTGCCTTATGCTATTGCTTGCTTTGGTAAGGGAGGACAAAAAAGAAAGAAAACCAAGAAAATAAGGTATTGAGAACATGTCTTCAAGCTACTTTTTTCATTAGATTGGAAAGTAAAACCCAGAGATTCAGCTACACTGATACTTTGCCTCTGACAAAGGCCAATATCATATGCAAAGCCAAAGCAGCATGTAATTTTTTCTGCTTTATTGTCCCTGTTTTCAATATAATCAGAAGATGGAGACTTCATATCCAGCTACAACTGTTATTTATTACTGTGCCTTCAACTGAGCAGTGGGAAACTGCCTATGACAACAAAAAAGTCTCACAAAACTGGTTTTTGCCACTCTGATCTCCTCCTGTTTATGAGCCATGGCAAAATAGCTCGAGCTTTCTTTCTACAGTTTCCATTTTTACCAATCTGCTGATCCGCACTCTTTGTACCAAATGAACTGCTGATCATATCCATTGCCTTGCCATCTTTCAGGTAACGCCTCCCCAATCAAAAAATGTCCCTGGATTAAGCATCTTGTATCAATTGCTAGAGACAACCAGCAGGAATCCATACTGTTCTTTGTGCTCTTGTCTTTTTAGGGAATAAGTTTACAGGGTAGACAGGATTGTCTCCTATTTTTTCTCTAAGGTGTCTGCATAGTGAAAATGTGCCTTTTGGTGCTGCAACAGTAATAGGAAGAGCTTTGCAGAAGATACAGAAAAATACCTTCAGGATATAATTCAGTCTCAACTACCCCAAAACAAAAAAGAGCTAGCATAGTACAGCTAGTGTGGAAGTAGGTTGGAGCAAATTTGACAAATGAAATCTAAATTATAAATTTGTCCCATAATAGGGGAGGGGAAAAAAACAAACCAACCCAATCCCTTTTATCTACACCTCCTGCCCTCCTTTATCCCTCTTACCTTGCCAGTTTCTTAACTCATGTAAGATAACACAATACCTTGCTAAATAAATGACACAAGGGGTATCGGAGATTCTATTCCCAGCATTTTAGACTGGGCAGTAGTCACTGGAGAAGCAGTGGAAGTAGGTAGTGCATATTCAGAGAGTCATAGAATGGCTCAGGTTGGAAGGGACCTTAAAGGTCATCTAGTTCACACTCCCCTGGCATGGATAGGGACATCTTTCACTAAACCAGGTTGCTCAGAGCTCCATCCAACTTGATCTTCAACCCTTCCAGGGACTGGGCATGTGCTCTGGGCAACCTGTTTCAGTGCCTCACCACCCTCACAGTAAAGAATTTCTTCCTAATAGCTAATCTAAACCTGCCCCCTTTCAGTTTGAAGCCATTGCCCCTTGTCCTATTGCTATATGCCCTTGTGAGAAGTCTCTCTCTAGCCTTCTTGTAGGTGCCCTTTAGGTACTGGATGGCTCCAGTTAAGTCACCATGAAGCCTTCTCTTCTCCAGGCTGAACAATCTCAGTTCTCTCAGCCTTTCCTCATAGGAGAGGTGTTCTATCTCTCTAATCAACTTGGTGGCCTCCTCTGGACTCACTACCGCAGGTCGAAGTCCTTCCTGTGCTGGGGAGCCCAGCATTGGCTGCAGCACTCCAGGTGGAGTCACATGAGAGCAGTATGGAGGGACTTCCACCTAGCTAAAGCAAAGGATGGGCATTGGCATTTCTATAATCGCCTCAGTTCGGGGTGCAGAAGCTTGTGCTTTCTTGTTTCTATTTGGCTTTTCTCTTTGATCAGCTTTGACACTAAAGCACTAGGGTGAGCATCTTTGTTCAGAAAACTGGCCACAAATGGCTTTGTGCATTACTGGTTTAGTCTTTCTACTTTTTTGTGTTTGGCTTGTGCATAGTTAATGTTTGGTTCAGTCAAGTTCCTTTAGGAAGAGGTGTGTTTCCAGCAGATCCTTGGTGACTGAGGACCTATTCCTCCCTGCCTTGAAGTTATGTACAAACACATCTAAACTTCAGCTAGTACTTATCACTTTGTAAAGATGCTATTAAAATGGGAATATCTAGCGAGAAGAGGGAAAGGCAGTTGGGATGGTAATGGCTTCCAGTGCCAGTTGTCTGTGTTTTAAAAAGCAGCTAATGAGAAGCTAAAGAACAAACTGTGGTAAGACATCAGAAGAACTCCAAATAAAGCTGATAATGAATAACCTGAGAAGTAAATTACAGGAAGCAAAAAAATGTGTGGAAATGGAACAGGAGAATTGGTCATTTTTTGATGTAAAAGGTATTGACATGGCAGATATTTGAATGTTTATCTTCCTTCTTGGGGTGTGTGCAGTATGAGCCACTGAGTTACTTCCTACCTAGTGTGATAAGATTAAAACACTGGGGAAATTTAGAAAGGAAATTATAAACATTATACAGAGAATGACCTTTATCAAGGATGCTTTTTTTCATTGCATGAGGTGCAGCTCCTTACCAGTAGGGAAAAATTAGCATCCTACCCAGGGAAATAGGAACTAAGTTTGGAAAAGATTTTGATGAGTTTTGGAGCCGACTTTTCTTATCTCATATGGTAAAGAACCTATGTATACTTCCTTTGTTATTATATCAAAGAAAGATCACATAGTTTGGAAGCCATTGTTGCCTTGCAAGATATGGGAAGATAAATTCTCAAATCTATGTGCCATTCAGCTGCTTTGCAAAGCAACTTCAAAAATGCTTCCAAAAAAAAAATTGATTTTTAATTTTTTGACAGGATGGTTTTATTTTTTTATTGAATTAATGCTTTAAACTGTTTCATTTGCAATCCTGTAATCCTGGACCACCATAATAACAATATGTCTAGATGTGGTTTTTTTTTTCTCTTATGGTTTGAGAAGCTATTATTGTGACTTGCCAGAAGAAGCCTAAAGCAGGAAAAATATTTGACAGTCATGGTTATTTATATGAACACAGCACTGATGGGCAACAATATGAATGGACTGTGTAACTTTATTTTCTTTTTGTTCACATCAGCACAAATTCAACTATTCTGCTGTGATCAAATGCTTTTGGTTCAGGTAATTATTTAACATAAAAAAGTTGGAAGCCCTTGATGTTTATTTCATAAAAATAGAGCTTGTTTCCTGTCTGCCTTCCTCCACAACTGGCATTTTATCTCCTATCACTTGTGCAAATTACATAGTGTAAAAGTTGAAAAATACTGTGAAAGAAGACTGTGGTAGATGCCTGGACCTTTGCAGGCAATTCTTGTGGGAGAAGTGGGATATACACTCCTTAGGCAGGGTATTATGGGTATAGCTGACTTCTGACTGGTTGGTTTTAATTGACTGAGTTATCTGAGCACTTTCTGGTTACTAAAAGCGTATTTTACAGTCTCCTTTAGTAGCATTGCCCATCTGTTTTACCCATTCACAAATAGAGAAATAGGAGGGAATTCACCCCAGGGAAGAGAAGATGCTGGTGGAGAGGAAGGGCATCCACATTCAAAGTGTCTGAGACACATCCTCTCACCACCAAAAATCTCTTCTTGTTGAGCGATTCCTAATCTTGGAATGGACAAGAAGAGAATGGAACAAAATTGGAAATTTGGAGTTTGTATGGAGGAGAAGTAAACTGAGACCTTTGTAGGTAGCTTTTTCAGCAGTCTAGGTGAAACATAAGGGTTACACTAAAAAAAAGCGATCACCGAGAAGCATGTGGTTAGCATTGCCATTATAAAAAGAGCTGAAAAGAAATTTCTGGATATATCAGACTGGAATTTTTAAAGTGCACATAAAAGAAAACTGGTATTCCAGTAGAAGCTAAAATAATTGCCTCTGTATTTCAGTTCTGTCATCCTTCAAAGCTGTGAAGTGGTAAGAAATTACAGTATTAATGTTCCCACTAAACCTGAATGAAAGCTGACTCTGTTTCTAAGGAGAGATATCCACTACAGTAATCTTGCTGTAAAGTAAGCACTTGGAATTACATTTGTAAAATTTATAATCCAAATTCAAACGACTCCAATCCTTTCAGTGTTCTATTTCTGTGTTCATATTTTAGTATCTCTGATGCTGATATTATTTTTATTTTATGGGCTTAAAGGAATGCCTGCTCTAGTTGGAAAGCTTTCAGGGAACAAAGTTTTATTTTTAGATCGAGTGAATCTGACCCAGATAAAATCTGGACTTTAACTTGGCAATTACATAGTTTCAAGCAATGAATAGCACATCTGAGGAGAGAGATGAGCTTTTTATTTCACTAGTTATTTGATATGCAAAGATGTGTCATGCACAGCATATCTTGCTTGTATTGGCATATTTGTGGAAAATTGCAATATATAGAAAGCATTAAAATAGGCAAAATAGTAGTGTTTTGTGCTTAACAAGAGCATAACTAATTGCATGTTGGTTTAAATAACTCAGCAAGATTTTGTTAGTGGAGGAAAAGGAAGTGAAGACTTGTGCCCTTTGTGGGAGGGAGTGTGGTGTTTCAGCTGTTCTAGACAGCATTTAGCACTAACCCTTGACTGCACCTGGGAGGCACATCTGTTATGTGGTTCCATTGCACTTTTGCCAGTAATTCTGCTTTTCCACAAAATATCTGAAAGTAGTAAGGCGATAAAAAAAGTCTGTCTAATTCTCAACCTTGTAGTTGAATTATTTTTAAACTTGACTTATTAATGGAGCTCTTGGGATGTGACAAGTGATGTTTACTGGGAGAAAATGGTGATGTTCTCCTCCACATAATGCATTTGCTCATGTTTGGGTGTCAGTGTAGGGGTGAGTGGTCATGAGTTACAATGAGCAAAGTGCACAAATGGTTCAGTGAAATGTTGCTAGCTGATGTATTCCATGGCACTGAGGTCTTCTATCAGAGAAAAGTCTAGACTTAAGTATTATTGGATTACGTTAAATTTCTGTTTCTAAACTAAAGGGATGTCAATAGAATTTATAATGTTTCTTCCTGCTGAAATATTATTTAGAAGAAACAGTGACTTGTTCCACTATTTTCCTTGGTTTAAAATTTGGATTTTCGGGAATTAATGAACCATTTTTGTTCGTACAATTGTGTATTTTTTAAGGGTACAACATGTGGTATCAGCATTCCAATTTCCTAATAGAGTAAATAAGGAGGGGATGATGTATTGCCAATATCAATGCTTCAACAAGATGAGCTTTATTTTTGTGAAGAAAAAAGTATTATTATCAAGATTTACTCTTCCTTTTATATATGTGTAATGTAAAGTCCCTTTGGCTATTAGGCCTTCTATGCAGTGAGATACATTTCTTTTAGTTAGTTAATATGCTTGTAGTAATGCTTCATGCTGGGTACTCATAGAAGAAATATACATTTTTTTAATATTAAGAAATTGAGCAATAAAACTTTTTTCCCATTTCCATACAGAACTTGTTTAAACCTCACAAGATGGTAAAATAACTGCATGCAATGAATATTAATTTATTTTAAAAAAATGGCAGCCAAAGAAAACCTGTGTAGAGTCTGTAAGATGAGATCATGATCTTGTTTTGAAGAGGAGACAAACTTAGAAATTGTTCTAGCAAGCTTAAAAAAGCTTTCATGAGATCTGAGGAGGCTGGTCAGCACCTGTCTCAGTGTTAGCATTGGAACAGAGCAATAGGACCTTGTCTTCCAGACAAGTCACATTTCTGGTGTAGTATCCTGCTATGCTGAAAAACCTGTATTATCTCCAGTGCAGACACTCAGATTTAGAGCAGCATGAATACCTTTGTTTTTAGCCCCCATAAATCAGAAGAAATTCTCCCCTTTGTTGGTAGGGATCTTGAAGCAATTTTGTAGCTGCAGTCCAATCAGATAATGTTACTCTCTAAGGGGTACACTGAACACAGAGAAGAAAATATTAATATCACAGCTCACCCCAGAGGTGACTGCATTTCAATTTGATAAATGGTTTATTATCATCATCATCTTATCTGTCAGGCTTTGAGTGTATTTTGGAGACTTTGGGAAGAATAAGTCTCTATGAACATTGCTTATTGCCATTTACAGCAGTATGCCAAATGGTGTATGCCCTATTAAACATAGCCCAAAAAACCTTATTATTATATTTTGTTGTGGGGGGAAATAAAAACTTTTTTCTTAATGGTTTTGTCCTCATGTGCTTGTTTTAATGTGGTGATTCCAGAACAGCAATATGGTATTCCTGCAACAATGCCTCATCTTTTCCAGCCCAAGTGCCTGCATCAGCCTCCATTATCATCAGAGTAGATCAATGAACTTGCATCACCTGAAAATGACTGTAACAGCTCAATCAGCCTCAGAGTTTTGTTGCTGTGGCAATTTGATAAACCTTCAGACTGAACATTAAATGGCAGTTTTGTTTTTATGTTGCACAACTTTGAGTTAATGCAGTTTTAATACATAGACATAGAGTACTTCAAATACAACCAGGGCTGTGCAAGATTTTAGTGCTTTCCTCTAAACTGATTGTAGGGGGTTTTTTTCTCCATGCATGTACACACACAAATATGTAAATCCAAACTTCTTTTTTTTTTTTTTTGTCTGTTGCTATGATTTGGCAGTTGTAATGACCAAAAGGTATTTGTTTCATGAGCTATAATGCTTAGTAATATACTTCAATCATTCCAGTGAAGTACGCTGCATGAGTATCTACATGAAAGAAGATGTGGTGGCACTTGCTTTGCTGAAAGTGTTGGTTGAACTAAGTCAATTTAAAAATAAAGCTTTAAACTATGTAAGTAAAACATATGCAGCATTTCAAGGCAAGATGTCTTCTGCAGTTTTTCCAAAATGTACACCCTCTAATATAACTAATTTTGGTAATTTTGCCTAAAATTGAAGCAGAAGCTAAAACCTGTGGTACTGACTAGTCATTCATTAAGTTTATGATTCAGATTTGAGCTGTTCTAAATGTAGTTTGGGTCAGTATTGGTAACTCTGACTTTAGACAGTTTGAAGATAATGTCTGTCTGCACTTAAGGACGGGTACAGTTGGCACAGTAATGCCCAGTCCTCGTTCCCAGGTAAACCTGAAAAGGGAGGACTGCAGGGAAACTTGCTGCTCTTTCATGTGTCTGGGTTTTCTGCTATAGGAGACTAAAGTGCATATTATCTCTTATCCTGGCATGCAACTGGCCTGTGGTCAGGGTATGTGCTCAAGCACTGGGGCTGAGATGTAGTTGGTAAAACTCTGGGCTATAAGATTTTACAAGATCAGCCAAATTGCTTGACAGGACTTAAAAATAATACTTGAGGCTTATATCTGAATATTTCTGTCACAAAAAAAAAATTAAGTGAAACCTTTGAATACTTGTCAGATACTTTACAAAACTCTAGAAAAGGTAATATTTTGTTTTATTTCAACATTAGACCACAATGCCTTACAAGGGACTCTAATATTAGCCATTTCCTTACTTTTCCAGGTCAAATGAAAAAAAGTACATATGTCATGTCCTTTCTTTTGAAACTAACTTCCTGGTGCACTTGTCTAAGCTGTTAAATTATTGTTTTAGTGAATTGATTCCAGTTCACTTAATATAAAAGCTCATATAGAAGTTGGAAGATATGGCAGGAGCTTCTATATATCTTCTCTTCCTCAAATTTCTCAGGAATTCAGGTCAGTTTCTTGTCTTGAATAGGGCTGAAAATAAACTGTTGAAAATTATGACTTTTCCTATTTTTTTCCTGAGCTTCACAGGGGCTTTTGTTTGACATTTGGCAATGACACAATTTTGCCATGCAACACTCCTCTTAAAAAGTAACAAATAATATCCTTACCTATGAAGGATGGTAGTGTTAGGGCAGAATGAAAGGTATCTTGAATTAAGGCCTTTCCCATACATAGTAACAATCTTCTTGGCAGGTAGAAGAGCTGTTGTGAATAACATAGAGGTATAAAGCCTCTTTCTGGAAGAGTTGTTTTTGGTTTTTTTGGAATCTATCTGTCTATTGTATCATAGGCTAGTTAGGCTTTGCCTCTTTAGTCTGATGTAAGAGAGAAGGAAATGTGCACCCACTTGGAATATGTCTCATTCTGACTGCATTGGACTAACTATCTTTTACACTAAATTACCAAAGCTGCTTCCTTGTGTGATTTCTTACAAGCTGGTGTCTTGAATTGTGTGCATCCTGGTAGCTTCTTCACAGTAGATCAGTTTCTGGCAGATAAATATTTTGCCTGTCTTGGAAGAAAATTTGGAAGTTGTTTGTCCCTGCTCTCTTTTATTCTCTTATGTTAAATTTGTTGGAAATAGCTTTTCACTTGCTAATGATTTCTTGTCATAGGCTATAGCAAGAGATTTGGATGAAAATAGCAGAACAAGTAAAACTTCATTTCAACAGCTTTTTGTAGTACTCTAAAAACTGGCCTGCCACCTCTTCCTGATTTGTAGTAAGATTGGTTCAGGATAACTGATTTGAAGAAGTTTTAAAAGTCTCTAAATTTCTGATGAATGTATATGTGATGTGTTTCAAACTGTAATCCAACTCCCATTGAAGTCAATGGCAACACTGCCATCAATTCCTATGGTGCAGAAGTGGACTTATAATGAGCTATTTAATGTTTCACTTATCTAAATTGTCACAGCTTGAAAGTTGCAATAAAGGACTGGTGAGGTTGTGGAATGACTGGAGGGTCTGTAAATGTAATCAAAGAGACCAGATTGTGTGTGAGAAGCTGTTTCATCTCAATCTCTTTCGTCTATGGAAACTTGATAGAATTTGTTTAGTACATTCTGGCATGCAGAAATGCACAGTCAAATGCAGTATTTAGATGGCTCTTCAGAACAAAAGCAGATAGATGAATTGTTTTGCAGTTAAGCAGCTATAATTCAGCAGTTTTAAGTTCTTCTTATTCTGTCACAAAAATCCTGGTGTTTGCAGTCTTGTTTGTAAACCATATCTAACTGGTTTTCTTACCTGTACAATTACAGAAGCATATATTTGTTTCTTGGAGGAGACTGAAGATACATGCTCTAATATTTATGTAGTGTTACAAATGAAGACTATATTTTATGATATCTGGTTTAATATAAAAATATTTTTCATATATCTAATCTTAATTTGTTGTTCAGAATTGCCAAGCATTGTATAACAATTGATCTCAAAGCTGGCTGTTGTGAAGTTTTTTGTTTTGCCTTTTTTTATTTTTCCATGAGTTTCTCTCAGCTGCTAAAATTCATTGGGACTAAATGCACTGAAAGGTTCACTAAACCAAGTGAACAAATAAATGGATATTCTTTTAAAAAATTCTGACAAAATAGGAAACAAATTGTAGTAATGTTAAGTATATTTGCTAGTTCAATAAATTAAGTGTGAAAAGTGTGATTTCATCATCTTTTTATCATTTTCTTCTGAAAGACTTAAAGACTTTAATGATGGAAGAACTAATACGTGTATTGTGCATGTTTACCACAAGCATTTGGCAAGTCTTCTGCAGCAAGGTGGGAAGAGTTGCAGTGTATTTGACATAGAACTCACTTCATGGTTGCCCGATGTTGTAAGCAAAAGATAGCTTTGAGTTCACAGGTAAGCTTATATAATGTTTTCTTTAAATTTTGGCATTCCATAAACCAGTTTGGAACCTATACAACAGTAATAAGCAAATCTTGGCAAGATCACAGCATGCCTCTTCAACCCCAGTGAACTGAATTCTGGTGAACTTAAAAGTTGATGCTGCTAGAGATTTTTTTTTTTAATTAATGATAAATGAGATGTCAATGAGTGGATGAATTATCCAGAATATTATTCAGAGTCTTCCGGCTTTGCCATGTTTTCCTTTCTGTCACTGAGTCAAAAGTATTGTATGTGATTGTGTTGTGACTTACAGCATTTGCCATATGTTTGTAATAAGTTTTCTGTAATGATGAATTATCCCTCATCCCCTTTCTCCTTAGTTCTGAGATATCAGCCTAAATTTCCTTGACACTGTGTCCTTCACTCAGATGATTTTGCACAGTTATTCTAGCAGCAGTTCTCTTCTCAGACTACCTTTCCTCTCGCTATCCTGCCCACTGTTGATTTAAAATGTTAACTGACTAAATTAAGTTCTTAAATTAGGATTGCCTTGTGTAGAAAATATTCCCTAGTAAAATTTGACTATAGAAAAGTTAAAATTCGAGAAGTGCTTGTATTTCTTAGGGGAGCTATATATTTAGGGTTTTTGCTTTTTAACATTGATGATTTGGTTGCAAAATGAAAGGAGTACACGGAATGATAATTTTTAAATGCAAGTCATATATTTATGCCTGTAGTGGAGGATACTGAACAAGATCTCTTTATTCACCTTACCATGTAACATTGGTCCTGTGAGTTAAGTTCCTGTATGCAAGCAATAAAGAGGAAGAAAATATATTTCTCCTGAATTTTTCAACTTTCTACCAGCCCTGATAAATGCTAAATGTAGTTTTCAGGAGAAAACTTGTGTGAAAAATCCTGGATGCATTTTTTTTATTATTCAAGTGTTTTTTCATGTGTGAAAGAACACCCAATGCTTCTGGAGACCATTCTGAGTAAACTATTTGGTAGGATATAGAATGATGTAGGAAATAATCTAGAAAAGCAGTAGCTTGAGCTTCTAACTGTTCTTGAAGCTACAGAGGGAAGTAACTGGTAAGAATTAGACTTGAAAATAAATGACCAAGAAATTGTGACATCATGGGACAGTATATATCACAATCTGATAACATGCTGTATGAGAAAGGTCATATAATGAAACTGTGTTTTATCAGGTTGAGAAGTTTGAAAATTATAGTGATTTATTTATGACACTGATAAAGGATAAGCAAGAGGAAATATGGGGCCCAAGTTTAGGTCAGCCAGCTGAAGGAAAATTGACATTGATTCCTTAAAGGAAGGACTCTATAAGGATGTCCTTAAGGCAGTGCTTTACAGATTTCTTGTTACTGGGTGAAAAAAGTGCCAGAAAACAATGCCAACAAACCCCCAAAAGGGAAACTGTTGACATCATCAGTGAGTTCTGATCTTGCGTTCTTAATGGCAGCATCAGGAGCATCTGAGCATAGAATGTCACTTACAAAGTTACTTACGAGTAGCCTTTTTTTGTTTAAGTTTTAAGTTTTGGAAAAATTAGATGTACATTGATACTTTATTCTAGACAATGACAAAGCAACAAACAACTAAGTGGGTCTAGATAGCTTGTTCTTTTTTTTTTTTTTTGCCAAAGATGTCTCCATATTCTTAAAGTAATGTTTCACAGCATTGGAAACTCACTTGATATGTGGAACTGTAAAACCCAGGAAAGCAGAATTCTATGGCAGAATTAAAGAAGAAAATTAATTATGGAACATAGAGACCAACTCCTTCAGGATGATTTTACCATTAGTAATGTTGAACTGGGCAAATGCAACAATAAAACATTAATGAGGTGATTAGCCACTCTACTGTTAAGAATGACATGAGTTTTAAATTTTGTTTAACAACTGATTCTTAAATTTACTGTATCCTTTCAATTTTAATGACACTTTTGTTTAACTAAAAATAGTCATTTCAACACATCCAATTATATAAAGAGCAGCAGAGAACCTAGTCTTTCAAAACCTGTTTTGTGTATACACATTTCTATGTTGTGTGTATATGTATGTTTTGTATATGATACATCTACATGTGTTCATGTGTATTATATTTTAAATTAATGCAGTATTTTCATAGCATTTACTTTTGTATGCAGAAAACTTTGTCCCTAGTGATCAGCTGCTATGCTAACTAAAACTGGTTATCAAATTAAAACTATCTTAAATTTCAAGTCAAGTTTTTCTTGAGAATATTTATGAATATCTTGGTCTTAAATATAGAGAAATATTTTCCCCATAGTAAGTGTTCCACATTGATAATCAGTATAGTGGAAGGAAGAAGGTGATTTTCTGGGGGTGTTTTGGTGGTTTTCTGCTGGAGTTTTTTGCTATTTGTTTGCAGTTGTGTGTTTTGGGTTTGGCCAACAGCCAATCTCTGAGCAGCAGCTACTTTGGAATAAAAGCCCCCGATTTTTACTGTTGAACATGATGATATATGGCATGAAGTCTCTTTTGGCCAGTTTGAGCCATCTGCGTTCCCTTCCAAATGCTTGCCCACCCCCAGCCTACCTGCTGGCAGAGACCAACTAAGGAGCTGAGAAAGCTTTGAGTCATGCAAGAACTACTTCTCAGTAGCCAGAACTTCATTGTTGCCCACTCTGTTTTAGCCACAAATCCAAAACATTGTACCACCAGGGCTCCTGTGAAGAAAATTATCTCCATCCCACAGTGCAGCCCTCTTCTTTTCTTACCCATCATGGGTATGTGCAATGATCATTTCTTCTTAGCAGCATTTCCTTATTATTTTCTCTCAAATTTTTATATCTAGAAATATATTTTGCATGTTGTCTTTCTCTCTGAATGAGTATTTTGCTTGTAAAATTCATTCTCAAATAGACTGACCAGAATAATGCTCTTCTCCAGGCTGAACAGACAATGTGACCCCAGCTGCTCCTCATTCAGCTTCCACTGAAGGCTCTTCACCATCTTTGTTGCTCTCCTTTGGACACTCTAACAGCTTTATTTTCTTCTTGTATTGTGGTGCCCAAAATTGCACACAGCACTCAGGGCCACCCTAGTGCAGAGCAGAGTGGGACAATCCCCTCCCTTGCCTGGCTGGTGATGTCCCCAGGACAGGTGTGGCCCTCCTGGCTGCCAGGGCACCGTGACTTGTGTTCGCTGTGCCATTGACCAGGAACCCCAGCTCCCTTTCTATAGTGCTGCTTTCCAGCATCTCATTCCCTAGTCTGTACATACATCCAGGGTTGTCCAGTCCCAGGTGCAGAATCCAGCACTTTTCCCCTGTTAAGTTTCATGTGGTTGGTGATTGCCCAGCCCTCTAATTTGTCAAGGCCTCTCTGCAGGGCTTCCCTGCCTTTGAAGAGTCAACAGCTCCTCCTGGTTATCATCTCCAAGCTTGCTTATCTCTTTAGCTTTGAAAGCTCCTCCTTCTGAGGACCTTGCTTTTTGCTTTAAGGTGTGTTATGTGTATGGAATAGCTTAAAGTTTCTGCTAATGGGTTTTCTCCTGCAGTTCTTCATAGGGTAGATAAAAGCATAGATTATAGTGCAGGTGTAATACAGTGCTATTTATTTGAAAAACTGTACAGCTGATTTTTCTAAAAGTTCTTAATTTCTGTGGAGGCAAAAAAGTCCACTTCAATTTCCACCCACCCCCAAGAATTTTTTTTCCTATTTTCACCTACTTCTACTTACTATTGATATATCATACCAACTCCTGATTGAGAAAAAAAATCTGTATATACAAACTTAAATTTAGGCAGGTACTGAAAGTCAAAATATATTAAAGTATGTGTTTAGAGCTAACTCTGAACTGAACGGAGTCAGCAAGATCTTAGATAGTAATATTCCCATGTTACTGGTCAGAGGTCACATCACTTCTTATATTATATATTCTTATATATGTCTTTTGTCATTTTTAGTTATGAGGTTTGCTGATGCAAAAGGACTTAGTATTCATAAACCATATACTCTATACTACATGAACAACCCTCCCTTTGGCACTTTTGATATTCTGAATGTTCTGCTATAGTGTATTTGGTGCCCTGTTATAGCAGGGACCTCAAATAAACAGCACACATCTCAAATGACATTGTTTTCTTTTCTCAGTTACTCAGTGTTTCTTCACCTCAGAATCTCACTCTGGCTTTAATCATCTGTAACTCTTTCTATGGAGCACAAAGGTGAAATAAACACTTACTAAGCAGCAGTCACTGTTGCAAAACTCTCTCACATCCTTCAAGAGAGGACTTCAAGCCATCTATTGTGGTGTAAATTCACATCTGAGATGTGGCCCGTGAAGTATTTTATGTAGCATCACAGGTGAATTTTCTTTCCACTCTCCTACATGTAGAAGATAGTGGCGTTGCAAATTTAGTTGTGGATGGCTTATCAGGCTTGTTCCTCACAAGCATTCACTCTGGTGACATGCAGCCTTCACTGCAACTTCTGGAAGGGAAAAAAAAATCACAAACTCCCTCACATGACCCTTCTGAAGATCACAAACAGGAGGATGATTGCTGAAACATTAAAAAGAGTTTGGCACATAACACTGTCTGAGGTCTTTTTCATATAGCCTATAATCCAAGCTGGAATGCAAGTCTGTTTGACTGATGTTGTTGAAATTCTCTTTTGCCATTAGTCACAAACAACAGCCTGGTAGTGGGGTGTGTTCAGAGCACATGCCTGGTGTTGTTTCCTTCATATACCAAAAAAGAGGAACAGCAATTCTGGCTGTTTCGTTGCAAATAGGTGTACTGGGAAGATGAATAAAAACCAATTACTAGTATGCTGTTCTTAAGTTGATTCTTGTTTGAAGGCTTTGCCAGCTCCATAATTGCTCTCAGGCTAATCAATTATACAAATTTTCTTTTTACAAATTAGAGCAAACTGCTTACCCAATTTCCTGATTATTGTGCTTTTATGTTTTCTTAAAGCTTTTAGATTAATTAATTCTTAGAGGAACATAATTTTACAAGTAATTTTTCAGTGAATGTTTTCTGGAAAACAGTAATTAATCATTGCAATATATGACCTCAATCATACCTTGACTCTTGACAATATGCTTTTCTATTAATCAGTAATTAGCTTTGCCTTTTATTATGGCCTACATTTAGGAAGCTATCTTTGGTACTTGTGGCTGTTGTTTGCAGAAGGTAAATAAAATACTCAGGAACTTCTATGGTAACCTTCCTCCAAAGGTGTTAAATGTCAGAAATAAATGAAGGAAATTAAAGATACCATCTCTGATTAATTAATTGTGTGGGAGATGGTGTTTTAGGCATAATGTTCCTCCTGTATCAGCATTGATACAAGTTGAGCATGCTATGCACTGCATCAGCCTGCAAATTTTAGTGTCAGACTGCCTCTGCAGGGTGGTTTGTGAGCTTCTCCTAAGTCCTTAATGAGTTCAGCATTCAAACCCCGTTGGCTCATCAGCCTGAAAACTTATTATTTGTCTTTAACATTACAGCTGAAAATATGGAGTTGTTCTGGAATTAGAGGAGATATATTTTGAAAACATGCACAGATATATGGATATGTGTGTAAGTCTGTGTATTGTCTATTTTTCTGTGTTGGGAGAATTTGCTGGCAGGCTTTCCCTGACTTTGTGTGACCTTGAGAAAGTCTCTTAAGATATCTCCTCTCAACTTCCTTAATTTTTAATTGAGAGATTGATACACCCCTGCTTTACATTATGTATAAGTTGCATCTTCTTTTGCAATATATTTTAAGACTTCTGGATTAATATATTTAATTGGGCAGGGAAAGCAACTAACATCTTCTGTCTTCCATTCTGACTGAAATCCTCTCAATGTCAGATAAAACTGTAATTCTGTTATCTAGAATAATACAGAACAGAACTAGAAGCACAGATCACCTATTTGTTCTATGTTTCCAGATTTGTTTTAGCTTAAAAGCCAAAAAAAAAATCATGCATGTGTATTCCTAGCTACAGAGCAATTGAGAATTTTTTGGTAGTGCAATTTTTAAACAAAAACCTAAAGTATTAAGGAGTATAGTTTTTCAAAAAAGTTCATGAAAAATAAAATCTGTATTTTAACAAATCTAATGCACTTGCAGAAAAAAATTCTAAGAAATTAATGTGAAATATCTCCTCGTGACATTTTCTCCTCACCTTTATTTTGATTCAAAATGGAAGTATGGAATTTTGGTCACTCTCTTTTATGAAGGCTGAGCTACTTAAACAGCTGTAACTTGAGTGAAAGTAGCTCACATTTCAGCTCTTCAGCTGTGATTGCCATGCTAAGGTATTTCCTACAGTCAGATGTATTTCTAGCTTAGGTACAGTGGGAGTGATTTGTTTCTGAAATATTTTCATGGAAAACAGTTGCAGTCTGTAGAAAAAGTCACTTTATTTAGAGTTTTTAGAGTTTGTATTGCACATGTTGTTCATCCAGAGGTTCCCAGACAAACAAAATCTTGGTGGAGGAAATATATTTCATTCTGGTATAACATCCAGGTGTCTCATAAAAATGGTATTAGCTGTGAATATTGTTATCCCCTCAGTGGATTTCATCTTGCATGAAACTCAGCAACCATGACCTGACATGCATATCACTGCATGACCTTTCTAGAAGACATTATGATGTTGGACACAGGGTGTTTCATGACAGTGGCATCAAGCATGAAATATTATTATATTTAGTATTTATAATATTGTTACTATAATATTACTATTGCTTTGTTATAACAAAGCAATATAGTGTCACTTCTAGAACTGGAATTTTAGGTTTTGAATGAGCTGCTTCAGTAAGCAGATAAAATTCTTTAATCTACTAAATAAACTGTTTACTATGGATATGAACCTAGCTCTTCTGGCATCTTTATTATAGCACACTTTTACAAATATGTAATTAAACTGAGAAGATCAGTTCAGGAGTTTAAAATAATAAAACCAGCTACCATGGATTTTTGACCAAGTGACAAGCATAGCTGTCTCAGGCTAGGGATCAAACTTGTTTCCTAAAAAGTGGAAACATTTCCCATGATTGTTCATCTGGGCTGGGATACAGGATGTTGTCTTGAGAGCTCACTATTTTGGAATAAACAAATAGAACAAAATAGAAATAAACATACAGTACTGTTGGATGGAGGCTGGTGTGAGACACAAAACTATCTTCACTTCTTTGAACTTCCTACTGCTGTCATGACACGATTGTACCATATTGCACCTCTGAAACTGGACTTATTTTTCAGTGGCTGAAACATCTTCTGTGATATTCATTTTAAGTATGTTCTTCGAGAAAACAAACTTGTTAGCACAGAGCAGAGCTTACTGAAATGACTCCAGAGGGCTTTTCGTGAATTAGGTGTTACGCATACGCCACAGTGGTACATCTTCAGAATCCCTTCCTCATGTTCGTTAATAATGAATTCAGTACTCATCAGTCTTAATTCTAAATTGTATTTTAAACTTTACAGCATTGTAAAAATGCAATGAGATTGATGAATGTGTTTCAAGCCACAGGGAATCTGAATCATAAAGTGGAACTACAAAGATGTGTTATTGTTTCTGGACCCACATTATTGTTCATAATAAATTAATTTCTGTTGTATTACACAGTTTATATTTCCATTACAGTAAACCAAAATGCATGTAGTCATGGAATAGCTCCAGAAAGCTGGAAGTATTTTTAGTTTTTAGCATTTTATATCCTCTTTGCCATTGAAGATACCAGATTGTTCTGGAGGAGGGAGTGAAGGGGAGTGAAAGATAAATAATTTAGTAATGAAACCATAGACTGAAAAATGACCTGCTGCTTCCCTCTTTTATTACATTTTTCCTGCAACACATACTGTTTATGAAGTTATGTGAGTGGAAACATGA